>CM057846.1:25182621-25196009 GCA_030068395.1 Apalone spinifera
CAAGCCCAATTCCTTCAGCCTTCCCTCATAGCTCATGTTTTCTAGACCTTTAATGATTTTTGTTGCTCTTCTCTAAACTTTCTCCATTTTCTCCACATCTTTCTTGAAATGTGGTACCCAAAACTGGACACATTACTCCAATTGAAGCCTAATAAATGCAGAGTAATGCGGAAGAATGACTTCTCGTTTCTTGCTCACAACACTCCTGTTAATGCATCCCAGAATCATGTTTGCTTTTTTGGCAACAATATCCCACTATTGACTCATATTTAACTTGTGGTCCACTATGACCTCTAGATCCCTTTCTGCAGTACTCTCTCCTAGACAGTCACTTGCCAGTCTGTATGTATGAAACTAATTGTTCCTTCCTAAATGGAGTACTTTGCATTTGTCCTTATTAAACTTCATCCTATTTAAGTCAGACCATTTCTCCAGTTTGTCCAGATCATTTTGAATGATCCTCCAAAGCAGTTGCAACCCCTCCCCGCTTGGTGTCATCTGCAAACTTAATAAGAGTACTCACTATGCAATCATCTGAATCATTGATGAAGCTTTTGAGCAGAACTGGTGCCAAAACAGACCCTTATGGAACCCCACGTGTTATGCCTTCCAGCATGACTGTGAACCATCAATAATTACATTCTGAGAATGGTTATCCAGCCAGTTATGCACCAACCTTATGGTAGCTCCATCTAAGTTGTATTTCCCTAGCTTATTGATAAGAAGTCATGCAAGACTGTGTAAAAAGCTTTACTAAAGTCTAGGCATACCACGTCCACTTCTTCACCCTTATCCATAAGACTTGTTCTCCTATCCAAGAAAACTATCAGACTGATTTGACATGATTTGTGTGCATGACCACAGGAGGGCATCAAACACAGTGTGAATGCACCCCAGTGAGCAGTTGCTGGCTGGAAACACTGTCCCTGCTACTCCATCCTGCCCTGGCGAGCAGCTGCTGGCCACCATGTAGCCCTCACCTCCCTGCATCGCCCCTTGGGTCACCCCTAGGGAAAAGCTGGAAAGCGGGGGGTGGCCCATCATGCTGGCTCAGCCCTGGACCCCAGCAATGCCGGGTAAGTCTTCTAGTACTATATGTACAAAATGGGTTTAACTTTTCCCAAAGTGCTTACAATATAAATAGATGAGACAAAGGTTGTGATGAGTAGCAGACATACAGAAAGGTGCTTAGACTTTATGCACAGTCACTGGGGATAAGCAGAAAATGGAAATGAATCTGCTACACCATTCCCCTTACTCCTCTTTTAAAGTGGTTGTCATAGGGTATGTCTAGATTTTGAGGATCTAGTCATTTTGTGTATCTTTTGCTGATATTTTTGTTGGAAGAAGCTTTTCTGAAATTTGGCCTGTCTAGACTGGGCCAAATTTCGGAAAAAAAAAACCCTCTCTTGAAAGCCCCTTCTTCCTCAAGCAATGAGGAATACAGGGGCTTCCAAAAGAGCATGTTTGCTCTTCCGCAAAAAAACGGAAGAGCAAACACATTCCCTGGATGCAGCGGAGTTTTTTCCGGATACCAGAGGTATCCAAAAAAAACCCCCACAGTTTAGTCGTACCCATAGTGGCTACAACCATACTTTTTTCCTGTTTCAGTGCAAAGGATCTACACTTCAGATAAATGAGAGAAATTCACTTTGCGAAAGGAAAAGATGTGTACTAAGACAAAGCAAAAGATATTAAAAGTGGATCAAAACAGAAATATTCCAGAAAGAAGAGGCAATTCTTTATTCATTGTCCCCACATTGTTTGGGTCTACCTATCTATTTTTAACCCTCAGACACCAATACTTTTCCTAAGTGCCCATTTTCCCATAAAGAGAGCCAGATGAGTTTAAAATAAATTTCACTTGGATTGGCTGGCAATGGCTGGACAAAAATCAGATGTAATCCAGCAGTCTTAACTAGTGTTGATGGACCGCAAAATATGTAACATATGGAAAGTTTATCAATTGATTAAAGAAAAATGCTACCTAGAAATAAAATAACTTTTCTAGGAAAGTTCAGCAAAATTCATTCAGGATTTGCTCTATCTAGGCAAACCAGGTTGTTTTCTTTGGCACCAGGCTTTAAGGGGCACCAAATCAAATGGAAGTGATTTTTTTTCTCTATTAAAAAATGTATGTTATCTCTTATAAATGAAAGTATCAAATATCGTAATTGTAAACTAGTGCATCATTGCCACATCAAAGGTTGAGTTATATTATTTCACATTGTGGAGCATGGCTGTGTATGTAAATACAGTTGAAATGTGTCACGGCGTAGTTTCAAAAGAGCACCACCTGGGTTTACTGCCTGGGGACAGAGTTTGGCAGTTCAGGAATTCTTATAGCCCAGAGTTGGCCAGTCATATAATTGAGTAAGTATTGCTTGTCTCTTAGTGAAGGTCAGTTAGTGATCTACAACAGCTGTTCTTCTGTGTTACGAGCCGTGATCTTGAGGATGCTGTGCCTATGAAGAATTTGTATTGTGTTGGAAAAATGTGATAAGAGGTTCTAACAAGATTGTTAAAGGAGACTCACACCTGTCAAGATATAGTGGCTTTTTTTCTGAACACACTTACTGACAGATCTTCATTGCTCTTTGAATCCTCTTGCCTCTTCTAGTTTCTGTTGCTAGTGGGGAGTGTAGCTTCTCAAAGTTAAAATTGATAAAGACATGCTTTCATTCTGAAAAATTCATGCTTTCATACTGAAAAAGAGACTTGTTAGGTTGGCCACCATCTGAATAGAACATGAAATAGCTTCAGACTTTGTCTCAAACAATTTATTGCCCAATTTGTGAAAGCCAAAGCATGAAAAACAAAGTTTAAAATGTTTACAGAAATTAATGACCCAGGATTACAACTCAAAAACAGACTTTCTTCAGTACCAAGAAATAAAGATTTTCATAGCTTCCCCAAAATCAGTTCCTTTGGAAGGAGACAGGTGCAAATTGAAATGCAATTGTTTATAGAGTTGACCAGAAACTCTGTGTACTACTCAAAATGGTTAAAACTTGGAAGCCTCAGCTACATGGCAGTTTACCCTATACAGTATAATTGTGCTAGGATTAATGAAAAGTAGAACACAACCAATAAAATATATTCAGGGGGAAAGGGGATGCCAAAGTCATAGTTTGCCTAGGCTGCCAAAACCCCTTCATCTGGCCCTGATCTTGGTTAGAGCACGGTGATAAGGTCAGAGGAAAAGTGATGTCAGTCTGTAATTTGTACAAAATTCCTTATCACTAGTGACGTATTTTAAAGAATCTGCCAATTGGTTGACACTAAAGAACCATGAACTGTATGGATGTTTGAAGATCTAGATTTAAGACTTTGGATATTGGAAATTTTGCTGGAAAAGGGTATATATCTACTTTTGAAGAGAAAATAAAGCTAGACTTCCATTATCTTTGTAACATTTTAATACAATTTTTATCACTCTGCTGGATCATTCCAGATGATAGAATCAATCCAAAGACAGTTTAAGATATTATATCCAGAAACTATCCATTCTAAGAGGGGGAAACCCTCAATGGCATGGGAAAGATACACTTAGTATTTCTCAGTGCTCATTCTCTTTAGTAACATTTTTTTTCCACATTCCATGTGCATGCATGTGCACATGGTACATACTGTGTCTGCGCACGCATGTGCACACATACAGTGTGTGTCTATTTGTGAAGTACTTTGGGGATCCGTAGGTAATGAAAAGTGTTATGCAAATATAGGACAGCAGTTCATTAATACTGATTACTAACAAAAGTTACAGTAAATACAGAATATTTCCTGGAAAATCCTAGTCAAGAATTCCCAGAGTTTTAAAACTACCAGAAAAGGCCACAACTATAAAAAATGGTTAAGAATTCATGGAGGGCAGCATTGTATCATAGGAGGATTATTGAATTTGGCTTCCACTTTGCTCTAGAGTTCCATGGATCTGTAATCCTGTGTACATATCCTAAAATCTCTAATAGTAAGAATACTTACCTGGTCAGATAACTTGATTGTAGCATAACCTCAGCATCAGTATATTTGTAAGAAGTTATTGTAAATTACATTTTTTTTCTTTAGCAAAGACTTTCTGTAATTCAGTGGACATGGTGCAGTTCCGAGCTTAATTATTGCTATGTCCATAATGGCAATCCATGACAATTGTGTGTCTACAGCTCATATCTGCCAGTAGCGTCACTTCATTGAAATTGAGATTATAATTTTGTTTCTCTTATGCTATGTGTTTTGTACAGTGAAGAGTGTATATTCAGTACCTAACATACTCATGATTGCAATAATGTTTTAATGATTATTTTTACTTGTGTGTATTTTGCAAAAGAGAATCATGTATATGATAAATACAAGGTAATTCCTCGATTTTCACTCATGTGAGCAACTTTTTAGAGAGTAGTCACAAAATAATTACACATCTAACCATGATAGGATTATGCCTTGTAGCTGAACAACTCTGAAGCTATGGAACCAAAGCAAAGTTATTGAATATTATATATTTGCAACACACAAAGTATCATTTTAATACCATCTTTAGCATTTTCTTTGAAGTAAATAGCCAACAGATTAACAATTACTTGGATGCATTAGGCGAGTTTCTCTTAAAAAACAAATAATATGTTCAAAGTTCCTTTAAACCTAATTATAAAAGTTATTTTAATTTAAATTGTGATTTTTTTCAGTGGAATGATTTATTGTGGTACTAACACACATTATTCTCTATAGTATAACAATTTTCTAGTTCATTGATGCCTTTTGAAAAAAAAACTATAAAAGCCTGTTTCCTTTATATCATCTTGTTAATGATTAATTGTTACAGTTGCAGAGTATTTCAAAAAGTTAACACAATTTCTCCTTTTTATCAGTTTTGTTAAACACTTTGATATATGTTCAGTTTATGATAAATACCTATCATTTGTTTTTAAGCCTATAATTGATATTGTTTAGATATAATTTATTAGAGGACTTACTATTTATTTCTGCTACCTGAATTTCAAAATGCAGGATCATTTTTCCTTTAATCTTTGAATGTCATAGTTATATCTAGCAAAAATTACAAATCTGGTGGTTAAAGGTAAAAAGCTTGGCCCTTATTGATTCCAGAGTGTGGGATTTGTATTGTGGTAGTGTGGAATACTTTTTGCAAGAAGCCTGGTGGTCAACCCTAAAGATAAATGAGGTGATGCTGGGTTTAGAGAACATCTGTTTGAATGCTAGCTCTGGAAGATTGGACAGTTAATAGCTGGAATGTTCATCCATCAAGGATGTATACTAATAAATTTAAAAATACCTTGCTGTGCTTTGAGTATTCTTTCAAATACGTGATGCATTTTATATTAATTAATATTTCATTAAAATTGAGAATAAAGAGTATTAAATGTGATGTTTTTGTCACATACAGTCAGGTCGGTCTTACGCTCACAGGCAAATGACAGAAGTCACAATTACAGCACTGAATCTCAAAAGGCTGTAGAATAGGCTATTTTATGTACTGATTTGAAAAAAAATTGTTATAGGATGAAATTTACAGAATGAGGTTTTTCTTAAAAGGAAAAAGCTAGTCTTTTAGTTTTGGGGGCTCTGGGGAAAGGGATGACAAGAGGAGCTTGATCTTTGTTTGCTTTTTCTTCTCCTGTGAGTGAGATCTCATATATCAGCCATCATCCATATATAGGCTTGAATGTAACTTCCTTCATTGTTCACTAACATCATGTCATATGTTAGTTGTATCAGTCTATTTTGAATAATTCACAGATAAGGCCAGATGGAATATTATGATCAGCTCCTCTGACCTTGTTTATAACCTGGAACAATTTTAACTTCAGCATATATTTTAGAACAATATTCAATCTTTATTTAAAAAAATGCAAATGATTGAGAACCTAACACAATCTTTGGCAAACTAAATTATTAATTACCCTCATTGTTAAAAACCCAGGAAAACCACAAAAACATTTCTTTCCCTTGAAACTGGCATGTGCCTTCTGTGGAGCACTATTAATTTCCTAACAAGAGCCTCAGAGAGGTTTGAAAAAATGTTACCAGTGATAGTTGTTTGATTTTCAAATTGAAAGTAATTTTCAACACATAAAATAAGTTTGGTCTCTTGTCAATATCTGCCCATAGGGTATTATGTCAGTCAGCAAGAATTGTAACTACCAAAACCTCTCACTCTTTAGATGTGAGACATTCAAATGCAAAAGTCTGGTATAGGATCCTGAAATCCAGTGCAGAGTGGAATAGCCTGAGGACTAATCTGAAAGTACATAGCTAATTAAATTAGACTAAAGAGTTTTTTAGATGATAAATCAGATAACGTCTGTGATGCCTCTGGTGAATTAACCTCATTTAAAGAGTCAGACAAGATCTCATAGGAATAGTTATCTGGAAGGGCATACAGTCTTCATTCCTTTAGACTTTACATGAGTAAAGTTGGAAAGATAAAATATAGAAAAGATAAAATGAGGGGCTCCATGTTTGGTGTATAAAATTAATGTATCAGTTTAATCAACAGGTACTAAGTTCAATACAACCTTATTGATCTCAGCATTTTTTTTTCTGTAGAGGAGGTCAGTGTTCAGGTAGTAGGATCAGATGCGATCTAGCGGATGGTGCATGAGACCAAGAACAAGGGAATCTAGGATTTCTCTTCTCCCCCTATCTTTCTCCCCGGCCATTTCTGGTACTGATTCACTTATAGTATGTTTATTCTGCAGCTGGGAGCATGCGTCTCAGTATAGGTGGACAGGCACACGCTAACTTTGCTTGAGCTAGCAGGTGAAATAGCAGCAAATGAAGGGTGGCATGGCTAGGTTACACACAACGTGATACACTCCCATTAGCAGGCAACTCAATGAAGGATTACAAAATGTCCAGTTGTTAATGTGTTTTAAATTACATACTCTTATTGTACTTTGCAATATTAGGAAAATTAGTATACTCCCCATAATACTCAAGTGAAACGAGATCATTTAACTTCACAGTGGGTAGCTATCCAGGGCAAATTCATAAAAGAATCATCAGGAAACTCAATATTCTACTAGGGAAACACAAGACCCTGAGTCAGGCAATCCAGGTAAAGTGGAGAAACTTTTGCTAAGCCAAACGGAGTTTTGAGATTATTATTCTCTTAGCTATTGTTTATGCCACTTGTCACCCGTGCAAAGGTTTTGAGCAGGAGTAGTCTGATGGTGGATGAACACCCACTGGAACTAAGGAATATCAGAAGCCTTATTACATTTCCTTCCCAACGCAAGTCTGTCTTATTTGACTTCGCAAAGTGTACATTAAAAAAAAAATCTCCCAAACCAAATCCCTGACTAATCAGAACCCTACACTGCCCTTGGAATTCTCCCACTGAAAAGAGGACGAGAGCGAGCTAACCAGTCTTACATAATATGTGTTAATCACATCCCTTAAAAGTGCTACTCGATTTTCAGAGACAATGATGCAAAAATGGTTTAAGAACCCCTATAGAACAAAACAGAGAAATAAAACACCATACTGTTCTGCATTTTTTCCCCGAGAACCTATTCTTTTTTTGTTTCCTTCCCTTCCCTGAAATATTTTTTCAATTGTTCCTTGCTCTGCTTGCAGCCTTCTTCCTATGCTCACTGTTTTTCTGAGTGACAGGACAGAAAATTGGATCTTCTGGATCAATCTTTCCTCTAAACCAGTGGTTCTCAAACTGTGGTCTGCATACCGCTAGTGGTCTGTGACCACCTTCTAGGTGGCCTGCAGCTTGAGTTCAGCCCCCTGCCCCACTTCCATACTTCCTTTCTTTCTTTCCCTCTATGAGGCAGCTTGCACTGGCACTGCAGCCTTGCCCGTCCCCTTCCCCACCCACGAAGTTGGACCACCAGTGCTGGCTTCCTCTTGGAGGGGGTAGAAGCCCCAGGCCTCCCCACTGGATCCGATTTATGGGAAAGAAGCAGAGCCAGAAAAAGCAGCTCTGCATGCTGCTGCTCCCTTTCTTCCCCCTCCCCCCCGATCCCCAGTTGGGGAAGTAGCAGCACACAGACACGCTATCTGGAAGCTTTCTCCGCTGCTCCCGTTGGACAGAATTGTGGCCAATGGTCGCAGCAGGAGGCCGTGCCTGGGACATGATGCTTGGGAGTGGTGTGGGTTGCAAAAGCAAGTGCCTCCCACTCCTTCATGCACAGAACTCACACCCCCACCCTGCTCTTGCACTGCCACCTGCCAAGACCCGCACCCCCAGCCTGCTTCTGAACCCTTCCTCCTGGCCAGACACCCGACCCTCACTCTGCTCCTGAATCCACCCTTGCTCCTGCACCTTCCCTCCTGGCCACACACTGCATCTGCACTTGCTCTTGCCCACTTTCCCCTGGCCAGACACCTTACTCCCAGCCTGCATGCTACCTCCCACACAGACCTAACACCCTCACCCCCCCCTACACCTCACTTCCCACCCAAATCCTGCACCCTCATCCATATCTCTCTCACTGGCAGCCCTGTCCCACACACTGAACCCCTCCTTTTTGTCCCCATCCCAGGGCCTAGGAGGGTCCACAAAATCCACTAATCTGGAACCTCAGAAGAGTACATTTGACTCTGGGAAGCCCTGGACCTCATTTCTCCCTGTCCCCCCTTTCCCCATGGGGCTGGAGTGCCAGGGGAGTGAGGTGTACAGTTGGAGGCCACATCACTCAGGGCTTAGGATTTTTGGAGGGGTTTCTTTGCTTCTCACTTGTGTGGTCCCCAACTGATTTTTTCTGTCTTTGTAAAACACTCCCTGAGTTATGAATGCATACCAATGCTCACCTGCAGCCTCACGAGAGCAGACAAGAGGTGATGGTGAGCATGGACTGAAGGACTGCAGCCAGCCCCATCTGCCGGCCACCCCTCTTCCTCCGCAGGCTCTGCGCTGGCTCTGCCGGACAGCCGCATCCCCTGCGGGCTCAGTGCTGGCTCCAGCAGACCCCAGCTGCCTCCCATAACTGCTCCTCAAGCCTGTGAGGTCTGTGCCCAGCCCCAGCTCATCAGGCGGTAAGCAGCATGAGCTCATGCTAGGGGTCAGATGCATAGCCAGCAGCTGGGGACTGTAGGAGCTGGCTCAGAGCCCCCAGGCTGGGGCAGCTGGGTGATGGCCAGAAGTCCCTTTCAGGATCTCCACCTACCTCCTCATCCTCATCTAAGCAAACTGCCTTTTCTCAGGCACCAGCTTTCAAAGTTAAATAAAACACTGTTTCTTAGAGACTATTTTCTTGGGGTTTTTTTCTGTTTTGTTTCATTACTAATATTGGTTTCTATTATTCTCCAGTGCAACCATATGGTATTTCAGCTGCATTATGTGTTAAATAGGCTTTTGTGGGCTAGCCTGGGAACCTAACCACCATTTTTAACATTGTTTCTATGGGAAAATGTGTTCCGAGTTCCAAACAACCAACTTGGAAATGAACTTCTGGAACACACCCTGTTTGTAAATTGGAGAATTCCTGTATCAGTAGAGGGCTAATATATATGTAGTCATGAAAGACCACACTTCTTTGAAGCTTCTTCTGCTTTCTATTTCTATCACCATCCTACCCGAAATTCACTCATGAAATAAAGTTTTCCTATTGTACTATACAAGTAAAAGATGGCAGAGTTGAAAGTTACAGTGGACAAATAATTCAGAATGTCTTTTTATGCCATCAGAAATACCACCTTTAACTTTGTCTCAAAAATGTATTTAATGTATGCATTTAATTATAATACATTTGAGCATTGCACAGCAACATTTAGGATATCCTGTTTTTAGACACATCTACTTATACAACTGCTATGCATTAATATTCATCATGTAAATTGTAATAACATTCTTCAACAGAATTCAAATATTATGCAGTAAATGACCTTTATTGACATTTTATGTCAGTAGCAATCACATGTGCATCAAATACATGCATAAAGGAACTTTGTAAGATCTTGACATTTAAAACAATGTGAATTTGTCAATTGTAACTCTACTAATATCAACACAGTCCTAATGTAGTGGCAATTCGCTGTTGCTACAAATGCTGCTGGCAGACCTAAGAAATACAAAAAATAATGAGACAGATGCATGAGTAATCAGTTATGTCACTGTATTGATGAATTCCTGATGATCCCTTAATGAGGCAGCATTTCTGAAGAGAGAGTACTTCTTTCTAATGAATGTTTCTTCAGATGCCAGATTTGTTTGGCTTATACACCTGCTTTCCTTACATGATGTGCTATGGTTAATTACTACACACAGGTATACAGGGAAACCAAAATCATCAGCATACCAGTGGCTCCAAAGTCATACTTCATTTTTCAGAGCAAAAAAAAGAACCTCTGGGTAATTATTAAATGCCAAATTCTCATATGACTAGCAGTATGGTTGAATGTGAAAAAAGGACATTAAAATCAGGCACTAAATTATAAATATGCCATCAGAGGAATTTCTTTATGGCCATGAAAAATAAAATGTGCATGAGTTAGAATACTAGAATACTTGCATGAGGGCAATGTAGAAATATAATCTGAACATATAGATTTAAGATCAGTGTGATGAAGGAGGAAAGGAGACAGATTGCTAAATGGAACTTTCTCAACATAATTCACGTACATATAGGTTATTTAGATAGGCTCTTTCCTTGGTTTACTACCACAGCATGAACACCTTGTGTCACTAAACTGAATCCCTGTTTAGAGAAGCACATGTGAAGTGATTATCTCATTCAACTCTCACTGAGTGTCTGTTCATACAAAGGGAAATGGAGTAAGCACCTTGATAAATGAGACTATAATATAGAGTATTCAGTAACAATAGTTAGCTAGTGCCAGTGAGTCTATGTTTTTCTATGTCATTGCAGAGTTGTTCTAAGCATACTGTCTGTGCTCAGATTAATAATAATTAATGATTATTTGAGATGTGCCATAATTCTCTGATATCTAGACAGCAGCAGACGTTTGGGTTAAAGTGCAGCTTTTCCCGGGCACACCTAGCAGCCTAAATGGAAATTAAACTTCTTTAAACTTAGCATATTGATTTCTGTGGATAGTCAGATACTGTTGGTGATATAGCATACAGTATACGATTAACAGGTCATTGATTATAATTTCTTAAGCCAAAAATATTTTCAGAAATAAGACAAAAATTATAGAATTTAGGGCTATAACTACACTGTGCATATATTGCATGTATATGTATTATGGAATATACCTACACAATATATAGTGTAAAGTTGGGAAGGCAGTGCTTCCTAGTGGACAGAGCACAAGGCCAGCATTCAGGATAGTTTCAAAGAAATAACATATGAATGTTTGTCATTAAAATATCTAGTCCTTCTACAGTATTTTTTGTCTGTAGCTCTGTAAATTCTTTAAAAGGAAGGTAAATATTATTAAACAGATGGGGAAACTGAGGTGCAGAAAGGTGAAGTGTCTTCCCCAACATCATCTAGTAGACCATTTGCAGAATGAGGACTAGAAACCAAGTCTCCTTAGTCCTGGGCCAGTGCTCCATCCATGAAGCAATACTGTTTTTGTCTGCCACTGACTGGCTCAGTATAGTTGAAAATTAAAAATGTACTTAATCAATTGCTCTTTGTAAGCTAATGCAACTAAGCACTGCACAAACCAGCCACACAGGGTATGAAACTAAACTGTTAAAATGGGGAGCTTTGCAGCTCCTTAGGGTAGAGGAATCTCAGCAATGGAAGAGTTTAATGCGGTAATGGCAGTTAAGAATGGCAGCACAGTGGAAGGACTGGTTCCCCAAAGAGTGAGAGTTTGTTTTTACCAATGTGTACATAAATTTAGTAGTAAAGTTGGGGCTAGAATAATTTATGTAACCTTAACTCGCTTTGTTTAGTAATGTATATAGTAATGGCTTGTCTTGTTTTACTTTTCACCTAGCAGTCTGTAGGTACAGCTGCTTTTGAGTAGGGCTGAACAATTCCCAGCTCACATAGAAGTACCGGTTTTAGCCTCCAAACAGCAGTGTCTTCATGGGAGCATAAGCAGGTGCTCAGGCTAGCTGCTGGATTTCGAGGTATTAGTTGGGAGGGTTGCACAAACTGCTGCTCATGCCACCATGGACATACTGATCTTTGGGTTAGGGGGTAGTCTGACTTCAACAGAGCTAGTTCTGGTACATCTACATAAGCAGGGAATTACATGTCAAGTGCAGATGTACCCTTAATGTTAACAGTGTTTTGGAGCAGAAAAAGACATAATACTCTGTTTCTGTACATCTACAATACTTGCTACATGTGTCTTTGCACTATGCTTATATGTTTATATTGTGATCATTTTGTTTCACTTGAGGAGCTGTTTTTTCCAGCTACTGTAAGGCTAAGTAATTATTTATTTAAGGTAAACAAAAGGCTGATAGATGATACACCAAAAGTATGTTGGGGTGGGTAACACCATGTGCACTGGATAAGGGCTAGCTGAACCTTTGTTCCTCCAGAACTTAGGCCTTGAACCTTCACTCCAGAGTTTAAATCCTTGATGTCTCTCCTTCCCCCCGCACTTTCAGAGCTGAATATAGTGACCTGAAGTGGCCTTCTTGGAAACAATGGATTAATTAAATCTCCCCTTAATTTGTGCTTAATTTGTAATGAAAGAGGAGCTGGGACTCAATCAACTAGTTATTGGGCTTAAGGAATTTTTGTGTAACTGATGCAGCAAGCTCAGGGATGCCCTGGCTATGAACTGCCAAGAGCCAGCACAAATTAAGCATTGCCCTTAACCACCCAAACTACTCCTGTGCAAAGTATCTGGGCTCATCTACATTGTCACTTAAGCCAATGTAAGATACTTTGCTCAAGAGTATGAAAAAGAAATTGTCCTGAGTAGTGTAAGTTATAGCAACCTAAGTGCTGTCAACACTGGTGCTATAGGAAATACTCTCCCAGGGTATGTCTACACTAGCTTGTTAGTTCAAGCTAGGTAACCAAATGAGGGCAACCGGAGTTGAAAATGAAGCCCGGGATTTAAATATCCCGGGCTTCATTTGCATCTTCCTGGGCGCCGCCATTTTTAAATCCCCCCTTAGTCCGAACTCCGTGCCCGCGGCTACATGCGGCACGGAGTAGGTAGTTCGAATTAGGATCTCTAATTCAAACTACTGGTACACTTGCTGCAATACCCCTATTGACATAGCTTCTGCCTCTCATTGGGTACGTCTACACTAGCTCATTAGTTCGAGCTAGGTAGGGTAATTAGGGCAAGCAGAGTTGCAAATGAAGCCAGGGATTTAAATATCCCAGGCTTCATTTGCATGTTCCCAGGTGCCGCCATTTTTAAATCCCCCTTACTCCGAAATCCGTGCCCGCGGCTACACGCGGCATGGAGTAGGTAGTTTGAATTAAAGACCCTGATTCAAACTGCTGTTACTCATCATTCCATGAGGCATA
>CM057846.1:25196109-25208347 GCA_030068395.1 Apalone spinifera
TGCTGCCAAACAGCTGATCGGCACAGCGCGGCAGCCATTTTGATGTAAATAAAGCAGCAATTATTTAAATCGCTGCTTCATTTTCCTATGTCTAGAAACCTAATCTACATGGCTCTGTCTATGGAGCCATACAGTCTAGACATACCCCCAGATATGCTACAGTGGTGTGGCTGCATCAGTGCTGCAGTGTAGATTGTGTCTCTAAAACCTCCAGAGACTTTTGATCCTCACCTCCAGAAATGGTTGTCAGGAACCACCTTCAGCTCTGGAACACATATCCTGAGACATATGTGTAGGAATTAACACAATATAGCCACACAAACCAATATAAGATACAGTGCACATTACAGGCACTGTGAAATCCATCACAATGTCACCATATCATAATCACACATAATAGAGCATGCTTGCTCATTAGCAATTCAAGTAGCATTATGTAGTGTTTTAGATGCAATACTGCTTGTAGTTATTAGAACTGAGAGCATTGGCTGTTGGGAGTCTGGAAGCACAGGAAACAGAAAGGAGGGGAGAGAAGATTAGTCAGGAGGCTGAGTGGAAGTTACAGAGTGATGCAGCAGTTTTGTAAAGAGGTTTCACTTTTGGTAAATAAAGTCCTGTTGAAGTTTATTAGTACCTTGCTTGCATGATACAACACATCGGTTGGGTACTCTTAGATCCTACGATATCAGGCCCATTGAAGGGGGGGGAGGAAATGGGGCAGTTGCCCTAGGGCCAGTGATTCAAATGTGCCCAGCACTCCCATCCACTGCCACCACTACTGCAGCAGCAGCAGTGACTGAAACTCCTTTGAATTGCCACGGGAGCACCCAACTGCTGCTGCACCCAGTCCTGGTTTGAACTGGGCTCTGGGTGGCACTAAGGGCTGACTGCACATTGTGCTGATCCTTTTGCCCTTAGCCCCACCCTTTCTGGGGGTCTATAGCTGGCCCCCAGCCATACTTTGCCCTCTGACCCATGGTGGCTGTCAGCTCCACTGTACAACAACCTTTGCTCTACACACAACTTCATGTAATTTATTTTGTTGTGTTTTTTTTTAACATGGCTACTAGATAGCATTTTTACAATAATTATCTCCACTGGAGGAATTACTGTCTGGAATTGTCTAGTCTGGGTTAAGGAGGAGAGCATCATAATCTGGTGTGGTGGGTTTGCGGACGCAAGCTCCCACTCCCCGCTTGCGTGGGGCCCAGCAAGCCCACCGCCTGGACCTTCCCACGGAAGGCGGTTTTACGGGCATGAGCTCCCTCCCTCCAACTGGAGGGTGGGGCCCAATGAGCCCACCACATTGAGTACCTCGTGGGATCTCCAGGGTCCTTCAGCCCCTAGATAGCAACCTGTATAATGTCTGTATAATGACGGTCTCTGTCCACTAGGCCGCTTGGCTAGTAGTACAAAATAGTTAAGTCAAAGCAGTTTCAGGGTGCGGTGGGGCGGATGAAGGGTTAGGGGGACCTGGGCCCACCCTCTCTACCGGGTCCCAACCTGGGGCCCTAAGGGTTCAGGGTGATTGACCCCTACTCGCTGATGGGGTTCCATCCCGAAGCGCGTCAGCCCACGGGTGCCAAAAGCACTCTGCCCTGGGCTGCTTCCTATCCCCCTCCTGGGTAGAGACCTCCCTGGATCTGTTCAAGGGACCTACCTATTTGTTGCCTTTTCCCGCTCCTTCACCTCTGTTCCAGGTCCCTGGGGGATGCTGACCGCTCCTCCACTGGGGTGGAGTAAGTCACTCCCCGGGAGGCACCTGGCAATGCTGGGCTCAGGTGCCTCTCCTCTGTCTCCTCCTCCGGGCCTTTTCAAAAGGCCCGCTGATGGCTGTGACGGCACATCGCTTCGCCCCCTCAGCATCCTGCTGCTCTGGGATGTCAGGTCCTTGCGTCAGGGCCCCGCCCCTGTCTGCCTCAGCCATCCGTCAGCATCCCCACTCTCACAGGTGCCAGCCATGCCGGCGTCATGTCACCCCGCCCCCTTTCCGGCTGAGCGGACAGAGTCCCGGTGGTTTCAGTGCAGGCCTCAGGAGATTAAGAATTGATTAATCTATTATTTCACTAATGCAGTTTTTCCGAATGTCCTTTCTAAAAATAGTCCAAATTTTAAACAGCAAAATGCTATTAAGTAAAGGCATCAATTACACTAACACATTTTAATAGCTTTCTTGCTGTATTTTACCCCATAAATGGTTGCATGTAGTGAATGAATGAGTGTGTTGCCCATAGAGCATCTATAAAGTACTGAGCCACAATATTTGTGATATGCAATCAGCACTTTGTTTCTACACCAAGGAAGAAAAAAAATACATCTATTGAAGTCAATGAGATCTTGCTGTTGACCTGCTGTTGATCACCTATACAGTACTGTGACATTATTTCTAGTGGGTATCCCCAACATGACATTAGACATCTCTCCCCTCCAAATCCCAAAAATCTACATATGGTTAGAGTTTGCTGCAATGAAAACATAGATGCATAAACAGCAACAGCAATGGGATGCTTTCAAAAAGCCCCAAGTAAATTAGCCTGTTGGCAGTAGCTGAACATTTCCATTTTAGCAAGGCTCTCCAATTAATGATACATAGAAGTAACAGGCCAACTAGAAAAGCAGCAGCTTTCCTCATCATGCTGATGATTTAACCTCCAGAAGCAGCTGTAGCTGTCTGCAAACCCCTTCCCCTCCTACGCACATCTGTTTGCCAGTCATGCCTTTTGAGCACATGAACTGTAGCTCCATGTATAGCAACAAGGTTCAAAAATTCAGACCACTGCCAGGCAACAGCAGGGGAAAGTGACATTTTTATTGACACCAAAAGTTCAGCATGAAATCAATTGATTACATATACATAATGGAAATCCAGGTATTTGTTTTTAACCCCAATGTCCCTTCATTTTTAAAAAGCTTTCTTAGCCTTGACACTATTTTGAAACTTAGGTACTTGTGCTAGGATTCTAAAAGCTAAACTGTAGCTTTTAGCCATAATCCTCTGTGGACACAATCTCTCCCTCCCTGGGAAGGAACCCACATTATACGATTGCTTTGAGGTAATTTGAGTGCTTAGAGGTGCACAGGGGCAACTGTCCATATTTTTCTGATTGCAACGAGGCCACCATCATGCTTGACCCTTGTGCCTAGTGATGGGGTGTGATGGGACCGCTGGGCCCCACACTAGAGCCGGCAAAGCCTCCGCCGCTTTTCCGGCGGATGGGGGAGAAGATGCCATGCCACCAACCGAAGCCGTAATGCCTGGGTGAACCGGGGAGAGGCTGACGTGGCAGGGCAACGGCACGGTGGGACGTAGGGCTGGTGCGGCAGATGGTGAGCCCCTTCAAAAGGGTCGCAGCCCGTGGAGCGGGGGAGAGGTAGGAGAACTGTGGGACTCCCAGAGAGACGGAGGGACACCCCAACCAAAGACGGACTGGAGTAACGGCTGCCCCAAGAGGACTGTGGCAACGTCGAGGAGGAAGAAGCCTCAGAGACTCCGTACCTTCGTACCGGAACCACGGGCAGGAAGCATAACAATAAAGATAATGAAGGGGGAAGGAAGCTGCCCGGGGCAGGGCAGGGCAGGGCAGTATTGGTGCCCATGGACTGATGAGTTTTGGGGGAGCACTCCATCAGCCGGGTAGGGAGCTATCCATCCCTACCCGTTAGGGCCCCGGGCTGGGACCCAGTGGAGAGGGAGGGCCCGGGTCCCCCTTACTCCCTTCCGAGTAGAGGGAGTGCACTTGCCCTATACGTTTGGGCAACAACCAACCTACCATTGCAGACTATTGAACTTTAGCCCTACGGGAAACGGCAAACTCATGGGAGTTGGGATGATTTTAAGGTGGTCGGTCACCCAGGACCATGCTTGAACTTAATGAGTAGGGGCTCCCGGCCTAACCAAACCTCCACACGAGGTTTAGAGGCTCCTTGTATGTACACACAGTCCTAGGCATCTATACAAAAACCAGGAACAAGCTGGCCCCAAAGTGTTTAAGAACAGGCATTTAAGCATAAATCAGAACAATTTTTAAAGAACTAAATGACAAGGTTATGGTGCTGTTTGTTGACTAAACAACCAAAAAATATATTCATTATGAAATTCTAAATGTTCTAAGAATCTTGACAGATATTTAAAAAGATATATTTAGCTTACTAAACTCCCCACTATAATGGGATTTACCTTTTCAAATTCCAGTCAAGTTAGTGGGAGTCATCTAACTGCGATGAAGAATTTAAGAAATTAATCTGATTAGCATTCTCATTGCTCTAATTCAGAATCAGAATGTTAAACATTTAATTATAATATTAATGTTTATGACTAGTAGCACTTGGTATGTAATCCCTGAATTTGCTTTCCAGAAGTTCGTCAACAAGTCTTTTGTTAACATAAGGTTCACAGGCCTTTCTTGTTAAGGCATCAGCCCTTTTTGTTGATTCAGAAACTGTTCATAAGTGTGCCACTCTACATGCATCAGAAGGAAAATGTAAACCTTCGAGTATCACTGCTAAGTTATTTACAAAAAGATTAAATCTCACATGCAGAAAAGTTACTCACAAAGCGATGGTCATTTTTAATTACTTCTGCTGTTTTTTTTTTTAAAGTTAATTCCAAATGCTCATTTCAACTTCCTAGTCCAGCTTATAATGTCTTTTTCTGTGAGGCTGATACTATAAAAACTGGGTTAGACAGCCAAAAGCTTCAAGTATAATAGAACTGGGTAGATGGAGATGATAAACCATAACCATAAAAGACTGAATTTTTCATTTTGAAATAAAGAAAACTGCACCTCTAATTCTGTGTGCCTCGGAGCATTAGATTTCAACATTTCTTTAGCAGTGGGAGTGTGCTATTCAGCTGTTGTATGATCTTCATCTGGTTTTAGATGGGGGTTCTAAAATATTTGGGTCTGCTGGATCTCTTAACAGACATTGATATGATTATCTAATGGTTGTTTCCTTGGTGACTGAAAGGATGCTGCTGAAAAATTCACTCTATTGCTGAATGACAATTGTGTGCCAATACAAAAGACCTGATTGAAATGGGACTCTTTCCATTGACTTTAGCAGACTTTGGATCAGGCTCTAGTGAAGCTTAAAGACAGCAACCTTCTAGGATTATTTTGTGTCTCATGAGGTTCAACATATATAGCAGAGTTGTCACTGTAAGTGACCTTGTAAGCAATTTAGCAGCAATACATTTTCTCTTCAACTGGTTCTATTCCATTAACTGACAGTCCAATGACTAGAACTGGTCAAAAACACAGTGGAGGACGGGAGTGAAAATTATTAAAGTATTATTATTTTTTGAAAAGGAGTAAACCAAGTAACCATTAGCAAAACTGAGAGTATATAGAGAGGTGCCTAATACACTGAAAATAATTCATTCCAGTTTCTATTTCTTACTCCAAGTAAACATGATAGGAACAACTTGAAAATTCATTCCATTTCAAAATGTGAATAATGTTAATCCTTAGTTAGCATCTTTATTCCCATTCATTAGCAAACTTTAATTAATCAAATTTAAATATTCTAAATTAAAAGGGACTCTGCAAACACAATTTACTGTATCCTTGGGTTTGTTGCTTGTGAGGCCAATTCCAAAGGGTCAATTGTTGTGGTTGTGTAATCACACTTCTGCTCTCTCTCTCTTTTATTATATTTAGTTCAGAGAGGACTCAGACCTCTAATTTTTATTACCCAGTCACATTTGATTCTGTCTGTCAAATGCCAAGATGTGGAGCACTGATTAAGTAAGTCAGATTCCAATTTTCCTAGAGCCCCGTGACTAAGGATCTCTAATTAGTGCTTGAAAGAAAATTCTGTTTACAAAGCTATCCCTTCATGTGTGACCAAAAGGAAATGTGTCAATTTGGCAATTAATAGTATCTGAAAAATCTGCACAAGAGCATCTGATCTGTTTGGAGATGCTTTTTAAGGTAAGGCTACCTGATCTGGCTGTGGATCAGATCAGAGGCTGAGGCTCTAATTTGACTCATGTGAGGATTTACCTGCATTTCAGGGAAGACACGGGCTAAGTGCTGATAGTCCTCACATGACATTCTCATAATAAACTACAAATGACAGGCTGGGGACTGGGAAATAATCCTAGAGTGTCTCTGCACAAGGAATCATGAGTTATGCCATAAGACATGCAAGAACAAGTGCACAGTGAGGGTACAGTACCAGGCTACCCATTGCCACTTTGTTCTTTTTTGTTCCACTAGCTAGACTAGACCTAACGTGTATCTGTCACTTGAGCTGGGAACCATGTTCCTGCCTGTACCAGAGATGCACCCGGTGCTTATAAAACCACTAGATGTCATCAAGCTGGGAAAAATGGCAAGTTACTTTGGTGGCAAGGATTAGGATTCAAAATGATTTCTAGAGAATTTGTCTGAAATTTAGATGAAAGTGAAGAAAGATAAGTACAAAGTACTACACTTTGGAGAAAAAAAATCAAAAGCCCAAATACAAAATGGGGAATAACTGGCTAGGCAGTAGTAAAAGTTTCTGAGGGTTATACTGGATCACAAATCAAATGAGAGACAGCAGCATGATGCAGTAGCTAAATGGGCAAATATCATTCTTAGTTGAATTAACAGAAGATGTATTAATAAAAGTATGGCATGTAAGACACAATAAGTAATTATTCTAGTCTCCCTAGCATGGGGGAGGTTTCAGATGGAGTTCCATGTCTATGTTTCTGGACATCACACTTTAAGAAGGATGTCAGCAAACTGGAGAGGGTCCAGAAGCACACAACAAAAGTGATAAAAGTTTTAGAAAACCTTACTTACAAAGGAAGGGTTAAAAAAGGCACTGGGCTATAAGTCTTGAGAAAAAAAAAGCAAACTGAGAAAACAAAAATGTTGAAAGCCCTCAAATAAGCTGAGGTCTGTCATAAACAGGATGCTGATATATTATTCACCATGCCCACTGAAGGGACAGAAACAAGTAATTGTCTTTATCAGCCTCCAAGAAAATTAGGAAATAACCTAACTATAAAAACGAATTCAATACTGTAATAGATTTCTAAGGGAATATGTGACATCTTAGTCACTGGAGATCTTTAGGAACAGATTAGATTAACACCTGTCAGTAATCATCTATATTTATTTCATTGTGCCTCAGAAGAGGAGGCTAGATTATATGGCCTGTTACGTTCCTCTCCAGCAATAGCTAAGATTTTCTGTGCTTTTTTGGTCCTCTAATTTGTTAATACACTACAAATAATGGTGTCCCCATATGGAAAAGACAGCATACAAATTTGTAGAAGTATAACAATTTGCTTTAATCTATATTCAGATTCTCAGCCTGGTGGAAGAGAGATCAGAAAGTCACCAAGCCACACTGCTGTGGACCTCTACTGCAGATGAGAACAAAACACTGTTAAAGATATTCCTAGTAGGTTCTATTAGGCATGCTGAAATTGCATGGAGATTCTTCTACAGTAACCACAGTCATATAGCAATGTACCAGATCATCTCCATCACAGGAATGGCTGAATAACCATTCTCAGAGATACTTATGAACAATTCACAGTCATACTGGAAGGGCATAATAAGTGGGATTCTGCAAGAGTCTGTTTTGGGACAAGTTCTGTTCAATATCTTCATCAACGATTTAGATATTTGCATAGAGAGTACACTTACTAAGTTTGCAAAAGATACCAAGCTGGGAGGGGTTGCAACTGCTTTGGAGGATAGGATCATAATTCAAAATGATTTGGACAAACTGGAGAAACGGTCTGAAGTAAATAGGATGAAGTTTAATAAAGACAAATGCAAAGTACTCCACTTAGAAAGGAACAATCCAGTTCACATATACAGAATGGGAAGCAACTGTCTAGGAAGGAATAGTGTGGAAATTGATTTGGGTTATAGTGGTCCACGATCTAAATATGAGTCAGCAGTGTGATACGGTTGCAAAAAAAGCAAACATGATTCTTAGAAGCATTAACAAGAGTGTTGTGAGCAAGATGCAATAAGTGATTTTTTGCGCTCTACTCTGTGCTGATTAGACCTCAATTGGAGTTTTGTGTCCAGTGTGGGCACCACTTTTTAAGAAAGATGTACAGAAATTGGACAAAATCCAGAGAAGAGCAACAAAAATAATTAAAGATCTAGAAAACATGAGTTATGAGGGAAGGAACTGGGCTTGTTTAGTTTGGAACAGAGACGAGTGAGAGGGGACATGATAGTGGTTTTCAGGTATCTAAAAGGCTGTCATAAGGAGGAGGGAGAAAAATTGTTCTACTTGGCCTCTGAGGATAGGACAAGAAGCAATGGGCTTAAACTGCAGCAAGGGAGGTTTAGGTTGGACATTAGGAAAAGCTTCCGGACTGTCAGGGTGGTTTAACACCTGAATAAATTGCCTAGGGAGGTTGTGGAATCTCCATCTGTGGAGATATTTAAGAGCAGGTTAGATGGACATTTGTCAGAGATGATCTAGATGGTGCTTGGTCCTGCCATGTAGGCAGGAGACTGGACTAGATGATGTCTTGAGGTTCCTTCCTGTTCTAGTATTCTATGATTCTATTATTCTAAGAAGAACAGACTTATGCCTTGAAATCTGCACGAGCTGCTACTTAAAGTCAGATATTATTCCCTGTGGAAATAATGGTAGCCATTTATCATACTTCAGCAGACACAAGAACATGAGGTCTTCATAATGGGCCTACTAAAATAATCAATAAAACACCCGTTGATTTCTTCATGGTCAGAATTTCACGTAAAGTTGAGAACAGCATCTCCAGGATGAAACAAAAAATATATAGAGATTTCAGCTATTAAAAAAGAATCTAAGGCTGAGTGAATAGTTCTATATATTAACCTTCAGCTACGTTGGTGAGCTGAATAGACTCATTTTGTAAATAGTAATTCAGGTTAATGAAGTAAGTTGTTCATCTCTAACAACAAAACAGTTACCAAAATTTAGACTGTGAAATTACACTAGACTTCAAGAACAGATTATATTTCTAAAGGACTCTAGAAATAAAATTGAAGCATTTAATAGATAAATCAGTTTGGATGGATTTCAACTTACTTACTAAAAAAAAAAAGTTTCCAGAAAATTTAGAATAATTAGCCTGTCATCAATGTTAGGAAGTCTTAGAATCATGTTATTGAAAGGACATTATGGGTATGTCTACACATGCACCCTCTTTCGATAGAGGAATGTAAATGAAGACATTCGATAGAGGGATAAACAAAATAATGGTTAAACCTCATTTTATGAGGAATAAGGGTTATTTCAGAAGAAGGGCGTTCTCCCGAAATAACCGCAGCTACACCGCGTTTTGTATTTTGAAAGCGCTATTTTGAAATAGCGCCATAATGTGATTATGCAAATGAAGCACGTGATATTTAAATCCCGGCTTCATTTGCAATTTTGAATGTCTTCATTTGCATCCCTCTATCAAAAGAGGGTGCAAGTGTAGGCATACCCTATGAAAACAAAGCCTGATTACAGAAACTCAATATACTTTTAGAAGAATCTTGCAGGAATTCTTTAAGAAAAGACAGAGTATATATAAACTATAATTAAGCTATTTGGGTTTTCTTGAGGGTTGAAACAAAAATTCATGCCGTTTGGCATGTTGCAATGCTGCAATTTCTAAAAAGGAAAAGGAAAAATTTATGAACAGTGAAGGCTGAAACAGCACCCAATGTAGTAGATTAAATCAGCATTTTATAACTCCTGTGGTGATGATGTCTAGGGCTACCACAAATACAAATAACAAAAATAGAAAAGGCATTTCTTCACTAAACCCAGAAATGTATCTGTGCCAGAGATGGAAAGTGGAAGTTGAGGACTTGTATATAGCAAACTAGTATAAAAGCTAGGTGCATTTGTTAATTGAAACCACAGGAGAATTTCAGATACTGTAGGAAGAATGCAATCTCCCATGTAGAATTTTTTCAGGATATTAGCTAGCACTTTATGGTTTCAGCATAAATATATCACTGCATGAATTACAGGAAGCTGATTTTATCTAGGAAAATGGATGGTAATAACTGTTGTTTCAGAAAGACCCTACTGGAATATGTTTAATGGGGATGCAGTTTGCTAGTATCACATAGGTTAATGTTTATCTTTTCCTAGGTTGTAATTGGGTCTTCATTAAGGACAGCAGAATTCAAAAGACTTTGGTTAGAATGGCAGTATTCAGATGGTGACAAGAAGTGTTTGATTTGTAATGAAAGAGGTACCAGAGCATAAGTAATTAGATGCCGGGCTCAAGTAAATTTTGTTTTTTACTTTTATAACTTACATGGTAAGCCCAGAGGTGCTAGGGCTATGAACTACCACACCTAAAGATGCCAGGGCTTATACCTAGCAAGCCCTGACACTGATTGCAAGTCAAATAATTCCACATCATAGACCTTAGAAGTCAAATGAATATTTTTCTTCCATTTTTCATCTAAAGGAGAAGGAAGAAAATCCAATGAAGTTTCCCAGAAAATGACTATTTTTAATGCAATTTTAAGACAGATAAACTGAGTATGACAATATAAAGTTCGATGGTTTCTACAGTGATGATTTAAAACTGTATCTAAAGATAGTGATGCTGCAATGCTTTGGATCATTAATGGAAAATATTATTTTTAAATAAGAGTTGAAGCTGAAAGCTCATTCCTAAATTTGCATCTTTGTACTTGTATCATACTTGTGTCTTTGTTTCGGTTTTCACCAAGAAGTTTGATGATGTAGGAATGCTTAACATAGTGAATGCTTGTGTAAATGGCGTAAGTTTAGAAGTTAAAATAAAAAAAGAACAAGTTAAAAATTGCTTAGAAAAATTAGATGTCTTCAAGTTACCAGGACCCAATGAAATGCATCCTAAAATACTCAAGGAGCTGATAGAGGAGTTATCTGAGTAGTTAGCTATTATCTTTGAAAAATCATGGAAGTTGGAAGAGATTCCACAAGACTGGAAAAGGGCAAATATAGTGCCCATCTATAAGGGAAATAAGAACAATCTAGGAAACTGCAGCTCAGTCAGTTTAACTTCTATGCCAGGAAAGACAATAGAGCCAGGTCATTAAGGAATTCATCTGCAAACATCTGGAAGAAAATAAGGAGACAGGTAACAGCCAGCATGGATTTGTTAGGAACAAATCATGTCAAACCAATCTGATAGCTTTCTTGGATAGGATAACAAATCTTGTGGATAAGGGAGAAGCGGTGAACATGGTATGGCTAGAGCAGTGGTGCTCAACTGCTCTTCCTAATAAAAGGAGGTTTAGTGGTTTTTCGAAAAAGAGGTTTTTTTCCCAAAAAAACTGCATCCAGACTACTTTCACCTTCGAAAAACCCGCTTTCGAAAATGCGATCAGAAGAAGATATGCAAATTAGTTCCAAATTTGCACATCTTCTTTAAAAAAAACCCTATAGTCTACATGTACCCTGTGACACTGTTGAAAAAAGCAAACATGATTCTGGGATGCATTCACTGGAGTGTTGTGAGCAAGACATGAGAATTCATTCTTCTGCTCTACTCTGCATTGATTAGGCCTCAGTTGGAGTATTGTGTCCACTTCTGGGCACCACATTTCAAGAAAGTTGTGGAAAATTGGAAAAAGTCCAGAGAAGAGCAACAAAAATGATTAAAGGTCTAGAAAAAAATGGGCTATGAAGCAAGGCTGAAGGAATTGGGCTTGTTTAGTTTGGAAAAGAGAAGACTGAAAGGGGATCTGATAGCAGTTTCCAGGTATCTAAAAGGGTGCCACAGGAAAGGGGGGGGGGGAATTGTTCTGCTTGGCCTCTGGGGGATAGGACAAGAAACAATGGGCCTAACTGCAGCAAGGGAGGCTTAGGTTGGGCATTAGTAAAAAGTTCCTAATTGTCAGCGTGTTAAACACTGGAATAAATTGCTTTTGGAGGTTGTGGAATCTCCATCACTGGAGATATGTAAGAGCAGATTGACAGACATCTATCAGGGATGATATAGACCGTGCGTCATCCTGCTATGAGGGCAGGGAACTGGACTTGGTGATCTCTCAAGGTCCCTTTCAGTTCCAGTAGTCAATGATTCTATGAAAAGATGGTCTCTTGCAATCATAAACATATAACAAAGTAGATCTTTTGCAATTGTAGGTGGTGGACATAGAACATACATCTATTTTGGAAATGGTATAAAACTTTAATGAGATCTACTAAAGAAGCCAAGTTTCAAGAAAATTAGTTTGGGTATGTCTACACTTGCAGTCTAATTCGAAATAGGGCTGCAAATGTAGGC
>CM057846.1:25221310-25233296 GCA_030068395.1 Apalone spinifera
GGAAGTTTTCAGGGAACTGTCCACAATAACCCCAAGATCTCTTTCCTGATTTGTTGTAGCCAAATTAGCCCCCAAACTGGAGTTCCTAGCAGCAGCTGGACCGGTTGCATTGATCAGACAAAGTGAAAGACCTTCAGACAAGGTTCAGTTAGTGATATCTAGATGATCAGAACATGCAGCACCTGAAAATACCTGTTCTACTGAGAATAGGCTGTTCTGATTGTACCGTGTCCTCCTCAGGCTCCACGGTGCTCAAAACCTTGTCCTCCTACCCATCTCCTCTTTGTACTGTGAGTTGAATCTTGCAAAGTACATTATACCTGTGTCACTTGCTGATAACGCACACAGCCCTGCCAGGAGAGCCACATTTGGGTCTGTCCTGGAGACCTGTTGGTCCTCTAGTATAGGGGAGGTTGTTGATTCTCTGCTCCACTGCAGCCTCTCCCCCATGGGCTGGAGGTGCCCACATGCTTTATCCTCTAGGATCTTGTAGTTGCAGTTTATGTGACATGCTTAACAGAAGAGTCCAGTAAATGCCTTTGATCAGGTGCTACTAAAAGCTAATTATCAGTGGGCCCAATTGGGGCTCTGAGGGACCTGATTTCGAGATATAACCAATCCAGTTATTGACGTTAGGAAATCAGTCGTATCCATTCAAAATTGGTGTTTCTTTATTATTTCCGAGATCTTTTAGAATTATCAGTGGGCCAGTTGGGGGTCTAGGGGAACTGGGAGAACCAATTTCAAGATATAACCAATCCAGTTATTTAAGGTAGGAAATCAGTAGTATCTCTGCAAAATTTGGTGTTTCTATCTCTTTACTGTTTTGGAGATCTTTTGGAATTATCAGTGGGCCCAATTAGGGCTCTGGGAGAACTGGGGGAACAGATTTTGAGATATAAACAATACAGTTATTTACGTTAGGAAATCAGTATTATCCGTGCAAAATTTGGTGTTTCTAGCTCTTACTGTTTCGGAGATCTTTCGGGACAAACTAACTAACAAACTTTAAGAAATATTTATAAGAATTACATATTGCAGGTAAGCAAAGTGGGCATGGAAGGCTTCCACTTTGATTTATGAACATTATAAATTATATATTTATTGTTTATGTTTCAAAGTGTAACCGAGGCTCAGATACATAGTTGTAGGAACTTGGGCCCCAAGTCTTTAGAGTAGTTGTTGCAAGGCACCCCATCACACTTTGGGGGAACAGTAAAGTGTATTACAGCCCTGTGGTTGAGTCTGTAGGGCTGGCCTTTGCACTCAGGTCAGTGTGAATAAGTGGTCAGAGTCTGTAGGGTTGTCAGGCTTCTGGTTTGTGGCTGGAATGCTTAGGTAAAAGGGCACTGATGTAGCTCTGATCAGCACGCCAAGTCTATTTAAAGTCTGGTTAGCGGTGCTGTGGGCTACCTACTTGCCATGTCTCTGTGTGGTTCCCAGAAGCCGCCACCAAGTCCCTCAGCTCCTAGGCACAGGGGTGATCAGAAAGGCTCTGCACACTTGTCCCCGCTTCAAGTGCCAACTCCACAGCTCCCATTCCCTGGGAACAAAGACCAGTGGGAGCAATGGAGGCAGCACCTGCAAGTGAAAGCACAGCGTGCAGAGCTTCTGTGGCTGCCCACATGTCTAGAGGGCATAGAGAAATGGGAGCCACTACCTGGGGACTGCACTAAGTGCCACCTAAATCCTGCCCCCTCCTGAACCTCAACCCTGTACTGCACCCCAGAGTCCTCTCTTGCACCTAAACTACATCCCAGAGCCTACCCTCCTCCCCAATTCTGAGTCCTCACCCTCACTTCAAACCCCTCATTCTCAGGCATATCCCAGAGCCAACATACCCAGCCAGAGCCCTCACCCCATCCTACACTCTACCCCAGACCCGTGAAAGCAAGTGGACATGGGGGAGAGTGAACAATGCAGGGGAGGGATCCAGAAAAGCCACAGACAACAGGCAGAGCCTCAGGGAAGGGGCAGTGGTGTTCAGTTTTGTGCTATTCTCGTCTTATAGGAATGCAAAGATCTATTATAGGAAAATCAAACTTTGCAAATAAACTCTTTTTTCTAATCCTTTTGAAATTATGGGAAAAAAATTCACACTTGCAGGGATGAATTTCCCATGAATGTTTTAACTGGTCTAGCCCTTTGTGCTAGTGGGATGATGTTAATGCAATTAGTTTCCTTTCAAAACTTCCTTAGCAAGCCAGGCTTTACCTCGCTAATTCTCAAAGCTCTCAGAAAAACTGGCTCAGCTGTTAACTATCACATCCATGTACCCACCGGCAAACGTCTCCAAATGTCAAAAGTCATGGATTTCTGTATTTGAAAGAACATGAACACCATAGCATCAGAGAACCCCATGACAGCTGTAACAGCATTCTTTCTTCACAGTTCTGGCAGATGGGTGCCCCCTCTTGCCGCCTGTCTCTCCAGAAATGAAGATTCCACAGCCACACTTGTCCTATTGCTTAATGGTTGCAACCCATCTGTTACGCTTTCCCCCCAAACATTAAGTTTTCCCTGATGCAGCCTAACCCTATTTCCTCTTGCTGTCTTCATTTATTTGTTACTTACTGATTTCTTCAACTTTATGTTTCATGAATACTTATAAGTTGTAGGCATGTTGCGCTCATAAAAGGTGCCAGACTGATAATACTTAAGATTTAAATACTCTCTCACAAAATAGCTGTAGCTGGAAAGCAGCAGTGCAACTTTCATTTTAGTAGTGGCTTCAGATGACTGAAAAATGTCTCAACCCTATAGCCTAATCTATAGATCAATTACATTGATTACTTAAAAATTCTCAGTTATTACTTAAATGATGGACAGATTCTTGTCCCAAGATAAGACCCAATATTATTAAAATTACTGCATACTTGTTTAGCCCTTCTGCCAGGTGCAGTCAGGTTCAATATCTACAGGTTCCTTAAGTAGCTTGAGCTCTCACTCTGTTGCCTGAGAAAATGACACACCATTCTGGTATCTCTGAGAGGCAATACTTCACCAGTCACAAGCAGAGCGTCTGAGTGCAGAAAAGAAACTTGTAATGAAAGGAGGGAAGTCACCCACCACTAATTAGGGAAATCACCACAAGCAGAATTCATAATCAAAACTGTGAGTTGAACACCCACCCCAGAGTGTGTGGAGTAGCGCCTTCTGCTTCATGTTTTTCAGTTTTACAATCTAAAATTCCTTTTTGATCCCCCCCCTCTGCTCCCTCACCATCCCCCACTCACAGTGGTTGTCCTTGGTCAGTGAAGTGATAGAGTGATTGCTTGTTTCTTGATGTCATTCATGTACTTGCTATATTTGGGGGAGCAATACCAAAGACAACTCTTTTGTTGTTCCTATCTGAGCCATGGCTGGGCCCAGAGGGTGCTCTTCGTTCTGGAGTTCCTCAGGTCGTCAGCATAGACACAGTTGCTAACAGAAGCTAGAGCAGAAGCTAACTTGGTTCTCAAACCAAAGGATGTAAAGATCCTGGACCTCCATTCACAAATTATGGGTAAATGTGTCAGTGGATCACTCCAAACTGAAGGGCTTCCTGATGGTCCTAAATAGCAATCTCTAAAGGCATGTCTTCTTGTGTCACTGGCTTTTATAATAGAAGCAAACAACTTGTTGTTTCCACTAGGTCAGGGATGAGTGCCAAATTGGTATTTATATCAGCTGACCCAGAATCCACTAGTGCTCATTGGGGGGAGGGAATTGAGCAATGCTCCCCAGAAGCAGGAAAGAAGACCTGTACTTTAAGGTACAGGTAGTGCTCACCAAGCCTTAAACCTGCATCATTGAGAAATGTCAGGTGGGATTATCTCAAGGTTCCTCCAAAGCAAAATCCTCTTCTGGGGCTGGTTGTGGTAATTTCCTGAACTGGGTCAAGCTACAGCATGATGTGTGCATTTGTGGAGAGTGTGACATGACTCTCCACAAGTTGAAACATAGCATGTTGTGGTGATAGTGATCTTTTTCATCGGGGACATATAGCAACACACAGTACCAAGATACTTCAGTTCAGGATCGGGGTCAGAGACAGGTATAAAGGGACTGAACATGTGGCCTGGACTCTTCCTTTCCTGGCATCTCTTGTAGAGCCTGTTGACAGTGCATACAACAAGGTAAACAATAGTGTTTAGATAGGTCATGGCCTAGATCCTTAATCTCCTTATATAGTCCCCACCATAACTGATAGAGCTGATGTGCTTTATTCCACTCAGTCATAGAAACTAGTTGCTAAGAATTGGTGCCATAGGAGAAGGCCAGTTCTTCCCCTCCTCCAGTTTGTGTAGAGCCACCTCCACCAGATGTGCATGGTTGGTATCATCCAGTAAAGAATGAAAAAACAGAAGACATCCCAGCCAGACAGCAGTGGACATGCTCATTTGAGCTGCATCAAGGTCCACCCAATGCATAGCCCATCAGGAAGCTAGCACTGAGCTTTGCTTTTGATCAGAGTGGTAAAACTGAGGCTGAAGCAGAAACAACAGACAGCATTGGTTAATAACTCCTCCAAATTATTTGTGATCTTCATTAAAATGTTATGCAAGAGGGACTGGGGGGCTGGGATCCAGCCTCAGTGTGCACCCTTAATGCAGTGTTTTTATCCTACAGCTCGGTAACCCATTCCTGTACATCTGATTACCTGCATCATGCTGTGTAAGTTGGGTTCACACTGACATGTTTTCATGATCTTGATTATCTACTACAAGCTGTAAGACTTGGGCTCAAAGTGTGGGGAACTTGCTGGGAACAGTTAACCGTTTCAGGTGTCTCTATTACCTGTTAGGACATGCTGGGAAGGCAGTGGCCTGCTGCTTACATATTTCCTCTGGGTAGATTTTTACCACAAGTTAAGATTGTCCAGGATTCTGGCATGGAAAGTTGAAATCAAGTGTCAGAACAAGATCAAACCTAAACCTGAGAGTAATGGAGGAGTTTGTGCACAAGGTCAAGGTCGATTCTAACCATCAGAGTCTGACCAGGCATCCTCGCAATGTCTTGCCTATTTCAGAAAACCACTTTTCAATTTGTGTTTTTGGGTAGGTGAAATGGGGTGGCCTATCCTAAAGGAATTATTATGGTTTTACTAACGGTTTCCTTCTCATCCTTGGAAAGTTTCCGTGGGATAGATTAACTCTCTTAAGCGTTGGGAGGAAATGGATACTGCCTTCTGATCGAAGGATTGTTATTCAGACATAATTCTTGGAAAAACAAATTTATCGTTATTCAATTTACTTATATTCCCCGATACAATAAACCTTAAAAGCATGTGTCAAGAAAAGAAACACAAATCACATTAGCACAGGTATGCGTATCAAAGTCTCCAAAACTGTAATACTATACAGCTGGAAATAGATTTAAGTAGTTACATTCTACATGTAGTGATCCGTCACATGTAGAATGCTGATAACAAGCTCTTGCTGACCATTAAAACTGTAAACATAATAACAAACATAAAAACACAAACATCAAATTTATTTTCTCAGGCATACCCGCTCATAGGTCCAACTGGTTCCTTATATTTTGGTTGTCAGGCTTTCTTCTCCACAGTCTTCTTTCCCTCTGAGATGTCTATGGCACTTTTGCTCTTTGATGGCTAAATTTTAGCTGTTGCTTTGTCACAGTTTCTTCTTTCTTCAGTGATTTCAGCTCTTATCTTAGCTCCCTTCTTCTCCAGCTGTCAGCTATCTGCCTTATATACTGATTTTGAACTTTTCATTTTTAAGCCTCTCCTGACTGGAGTCTGTTCCTATGAGCCAATCATATTGGCTGAACTCTTAAATCAATCAAAGCTGGACCTGATTGAAAACCTGTGCCATATTTGACTGACACTTCCCTTCGGGTTTTGGAATGACCTTTACCTAATCTCAGTCCACATCCTGCCTCCCAACAGAACAAAATAACTACCTTCCTATCTCTTGGCTGGATCACCTCCTTGAAATTACCAGACTTGTTAAACTATATTGTCACCTTATTTCTTAATTACATTCTTATTTGCTAACGTATATATCTTACTGTTATGGTCTACTGTGCCATACTATTTCTTATCAATTTAATTTATTTTATTTTGTTTTTCCCCCTCTTTTCAGTTAATAATAGCAAAGCAGTGTTGGTTTGTTGGTTTGCTGGTTTGTTGGTTTGTTTTTTCTCAGTGCTGTGCCTGGAAATAAAGTAGAGAAGCTCACGTTCCTTCATATCATCACGGTCTGAGTCAGGAGGCAAAGTCCAAATCAAACCTAGGCTAAAGCAAGGGGTGGCTGTGGCAACTACAGGAGGTCCACATTAGTGCCTGGACACTTCTAGGTGTACTGTGACAAGCTAGTCAAGAGTCCTTCTGGCTGGACTTCCCATGGTCTGTGTCTGCAGTGAGTTATGTATAGCAGAGCATGAGCTGAAGACAGCTGCAACTGAATTGCAGCATGGAGGTATTTGCTGCCTGGCTGCTTACACGTCCAGATATGAGACCAACTCGATCTCACCTGAAATGCTGCAATAATATAGAATTTTCTATACTCACATCAGAGGGGGTAACATTTTAGGAGTGTGAAATAGCTGCATTTATAGGTTTCTGAAGAGTGCAGAATGGGAGTAATGGGAAATTCCAACTAACTGTCCATGTGAAAATCAGAGATTAACTGGAAGGAATATACTGCCGTATAGTATCATGAAAGTACTATAGAAAGTACACAAGAAAGTTCTAGTACAAGTAGAAAGAGACTGATGGATAAAGTGCAGTTTGCTCCCTGTGATAGGTTACCTACCGTGGGCTAGGTGAGATATTATTTCTTTTAAGAAAAATTCCTCTGAAGGTAGGTTTTCTTCTAATCTCTGGGTGCGTCTACACAGCAGCATTATTTCAGAATAACAGCCATTATTCCAAAATAACAGTGCATGCATCTGCACAGCAATTCTGTTATTTTGAAATAATTTTGAAATAATGAACGGCTTATTCCGACTTCTGTAAACCTCATTCTATGAGGAATAATGCCTGTTCTGAAATAGCGATTTTGAAATAAGGCGTGTGTAAATGTTTCACTGCTGCTATTTCAAAGTTGCCCCTCACCAGGGCCATTCTAAGTTATTCCTCCCTAGTGCCTCCTGGCACTCTAAATCAATATAGCACATCTACATTAGGGAAGCCTGCCTCAGAGTTATTTTGAGTCTTTCATGCAGTGTAAACGTGCTATTTTGAAATAAGCTATTTCGAGAATAGCTTATTTCAAAATAAGGGTGCTGTGTAGACTTACCCTCTCATACCAACAAAATATAACTTTTAGCTTTCAAAATTAATACTCACATGCAGGAAAGAGACCAGCACCTCCATCGGGCCTTCCAAAAACATGCAGGCTGCCTTACTTAACATGGCAGGCCTCTTTAGAAGTTATTCCAATAAAAGGAAAACTTTAAATTTGCACCAGGGCAGTGATTTAAGTGAGAAGAACATTTACAAAACCAAGAGACAAATATAGCATATTCCCTGTAAGAAAGTGACATCAAATATTTATTGTTTACTTCTTGGATACACATAAGGTGAAGAGACAACTTTTACTGAGTGAACATGCTCCTGGGCCCCCTTGACAAATGTACCAACATTCATCAGCATTTCTAGCTTTCGAATATGTAAAATGGAAAGTAATGGAATAGACAGACAATAGTGCATTTTCTAGTTCAGTTCAAAAATTCATTAATGTTTTGAGAAAGATGATGAAAATGTTAATTCCCATATGTGTAAGAAGAAGCCTTCAGCTTCTGTTGATTTTCTTTCTCTTTCTCTCTCTCCCTTTCTCTCTGTCTTCGTCTCTCTCTTTTAATAACTGTAGTGCCATAGGAAAAGGCTTATTTGAAAAAGAAATTTTTATGATGCTTTATTATACAGATCTTACTCACATACTTGTATTGTTTGTTCGTTATGTGTAATATGCCAAGAAACTGAATGGAGATATATACATATATATATGGGTTGGCTTTGGAGCTCATAGAACAAATGTTATAAACATTTTGCAGTTAAAAAAAAAGTTCCTCTGACCCAAACTATAAAACTTTTTATTAGTGAGTATATTGGAGTAACTTGTCCATACTTCCATGCAGCTATATCAGTTTTGCCAGCTGAGCATTTCACCAATGATTCCACCAAATGGACTCATGGGTTAATTACAACGGCATAGTGGCCATGGAAGTCGGGCATGCTGATGAGGCCTTCCACTTAAAGCACAGACAGAGATCACCCCGGAAGCATGGCAAATCTTTGTGAAGCAATGGCCCATGTTGAAGTGCCTTTTGCTGAGAATGATTAATCGAGTTCTCAGGGACAAGGTAAGAATGGGGCAAGCTCTAGCTATCAGCACACAAGGAATTGTAACATCTTTTAGATGGCCGAATCCACCCAGCCCTTATGGAAGTGGTCAGCCCTTATGGAAGTGGTCAGACACAACTCCTCTGTGGTTATGGGGAAACAGAGAATCCATGAGAATACAAAGGCCGATATGGACGGGCCATAGCATGATCTTTACCCGTCTAGCACCTGGCGCACAACATGGGTGAGCATCCATGGGCATCTCTCACACTCAACTAACGAGAATGGTGATCTCCCTGCTAGTGTTAAGGCAAGGTCATGTTACCAGAATAAAAGGTGTGGCATACTCTGAAGTCACTGGAAAGGCAGTGTACCCCAGTGATTGTTGCACGCACTCTAACAAAGAGATTCTATGTACATGTCCATATAACGCTTTAATGATTCTGTCTAGGTTCAAAGTGGCTGTTACCAAGAAACTAACACTTGCAGAGTTGGTCCAAATAAATGGTACCTACTGCTATGTGACTGCCCAGAACCACTCCATCGAGTGGAAAACCCTGCCCCTCAACACACCTATCCGTGTGTATGACAGTCCCTCGCAGGGCAACACTGACCATTGACGGGGCGCAGCTCTACTGTACTTCACCAATGACGTGTAACCTAACATGGGATCTGGAATGGCACTACGGCAGTAAGTACCTAGAGGAGGGCCTATTGGCCCTGCAGGAGAAGATCGAGGAGTTGGTGGCCAAGGCCCAGAGATGCATTAAGGAAGGCCGACTGAGGTACACTCAGATAGGGGAAACCGTGTAGGGGAAACCATGGACCAGGCTAATACCAAGTATTCCAAGGCCCTAAACTAGGCAGTGGAGGCTAAAGCTATAGTCATGGGCAGTGCTATCTCGAGGATGGAATACCCTGGGGCTGAATTTGGGTGTTGTTTTGCCAAATTATGTGGGGTGTGTCAATTATAACATTCCTACTGGTAGCAGTGCTCTACCAATGGTTCCAGAATAAGCTACAAACATTAAAATTGCTGTATTTAACCTGTTGGGTTAAAGAACCCTAGGTTAAGAAAAAGGAATGTAGGAACAGGTTTTTAACCCACTATAGCCAGTAGTCCTTTGATATATAGATAAAACCTTAAACTATGGTCTGTGGCTAAGCTTTCTCCCAAAAAACTTGCTGTTCAGTTGGAGCAAAGAGACAAGGCCTAGCAGGCCTACCTGAAGTCAAAACAGATAACAGGAAACTTGAAGAAAACAGGATGGACACAGAAAAGCAGCCCTGTCTGTTTATAAGCTAGGCAGCACAAACACCAAACAGAAAGCCGTAATTGGATACCACTGTTAGGAATTTCACATATACACTCAAGTTTACGGCCCTGTGAGGTGCCCCACAATGAGCATGGGAAAGAGACACCAAGCTGCCCTCTTAAGGCCAACCACAAATTGTTGCTAAGAAAACAAAGCCCCCCTTTCATGAGCCCAACTTGCTAATTTACCAAAAACATATTAAAAACAATTGCTGCTGCGTATATTTCTTTGTTTTGTTTTTGCTTTATACCCCCAGACAAGCACCTATGGACCACAACTATCACCTATCAGGAAGACACAGTTACCACTCTTATGCATCCCAATCAGAATACGGCGGCTTGTCCCAGGATCCAAGCTTGTGAGCTAATCGGGAGCTGGAGACTGACATCCAAAGAGAGGCACGCTTGTGTAAACGCCTTGGAACGAAAGGATGTGTCCCTTTAAACACCAGATACTGGATCCTTGTAGAATAGAAATTGATACAGTGAGGGAGTGTATTATGGATGGTATATTCAATCAGACCACCTTCGTACTCACTAATCATGTGGGGTGCTTATGTGTGGTATCTACACACCTTTTACCTGGAGTGACCAGACACCCAGTTTACCCCCCGTCAGTGAATGCAGGTGCAATGCCTCTGCCCTAGAAGCTGGTGGCCACATTTATGCCAAGCCAGTGTACCAGCAATCTGAGATTTTGGCTAAAATGTTTCCCCCAAATTGGACTCTTTCCCTTGGGCCAAAATGGCAAGCAGTGTGGGATCAGATCCATACCCTTACCAAAATGCAACAAATAAAACACCAGGTCATCCTCGAATGGCTGACACCCTAATTAAGGGGCATATTGGGGTGAGGTTCAGTGCCCCACCACCCAGGGGTGGAATGTAGTGGTCAATTGCGGAAGAACTCTATACCTGTGAAGTATAGGGGTGGTGAGGCCTGCATTCCACCACCCCCCTCTACTACTGATGAGCCAGAAGCAAGCCTCTAGGAACATACACCATTGTACCAAGAACGAATAGTAGATAAAAGCGGGAACATAACAGTCTTGTTTACCTAAACGTACTGATCATGTAAACAAAGTCAAAAGACAAGCAGTACAGCTGAGCCATACTGAAACAAGCAATGAGTAACCTCCAGATATTTCCAAACTGCCACAAACAAGAGATATTTCCTCAGATCAATATGTGAAAGAAAATCGGCACAACCATATATCACTTTGGTATATATGGTTGTGCCGATTTTCTTCCACATATTGATCTGAGGAAGTGGGTCTGGCCCACGAAAGCTCATCACCTAATAAACCATCTTGTTAGTTTTTAAAGCGATACATAGTTCTGTCATTTGTTTCACCTGTGTAGCATGTCTTTGTACTTTGAGAACCCAATGTCAAACCTGAGACTCACTCTTGCCGGCAATATGGACACACATAATCTTTGAAGATTAAAATACATCTACTGACTCTTTTTATGCATGTTTCACTTCTTAACACAGTCAGAACATGGAATTTGTCTTTGTTCATCTATGACTGAAAATAGCAACACAATCTCTGTAATGAAAGAACACAATAGTGTGTGTATTTTATGGCACTTCTCCTTTAAAATAGTCATTTATCCTATTTTGCATCAATAAGCTGAACACACAGGCTGTATATGAAAGACAGGTAGCTATAAAAAGTGCCTTAAAAATAACTGTATAGAGATAGACCTTTTTTCTTTGTTCAGTCCATCCTGTGAAACCTACACACTCCGAAGAATGCTAGTTCTTCCAATTCATTTCATGTTTTCATAAAATTCTTGTCCTACTGTTGGGAACAATTTTGGCAACATTGACAGGCTGTAAAAAAAAAACCCATTACTCAGAGGGCATATAGTTTCTGACTGCCCTGCTTTAAAGAAAGATATCCCTGTTGACCTTGAATCGTTGGAACAAAAAATTAGGAAAACTGAAAAAGCTATAGTCAAATACAGAAAAAAGTAAAAATCAACCTCACTTTCACACACAAATACAAACCCTTTAGAGGAAAAATATTGATGTATGATTTAGCTCTCAAATGTGAGTGGAATAAATCATAATTTCTTCTTTAAAATATATTGCTTTGACAAATTTGTCAGATAACTCCAAACCTAAACTTACTAAATAATTAAATAAAGATATGGCACTATGCCTGTTAAGTCTTCCTGGATTTTTTCAGGCAATAATTCTGATTTTCTAATCACTGAGTGTTTTTTACACTATTATAATCTCAGGAATTTCACTAGCTGAGTCAGACCTGGGAAATTCAGAGAGAACTGGGCACAAAGTCTTTATGCAGTCTAAGCACAAGGGCTGTGTCTAGACTGGCAAGTTTTTCCGCAAAAGCAATTGCTTTTGCGCAA
>CM057846.1:25248228-25263497 GCA_030068395.1 Apalone spinifera
CACATTTTATCTCTGAAGTAGACGACTTCTAAAAAATTGTAGACCAGTGTAATTGGATACAAGACCTGTATGAGCTCACAGAAACCTTTAAAATGCATCTAGGGCTATGCAAACTTTTGACTTGGATCCATGATCAGAGTACATGCTCATTTTTGATGGATGAGTCCACCTATCCATCTCTTGAGTTTTGCATTGCTCAAATCTTTATAGTGCTTAAGTGCTATACAGGTACATTAAGAGGACCTAGAAAGATCCCTTATGCATGTCAAGGATTTTAGTTCTTTTCCTTTTTCTGATTATAAGAGGTCCTGCTAAGGTAAGGTATGCAGGCCTTTTTTTTTTTTAATTATCTGGTTATGGTGGGCAAGCTCTATCAACAAGAGGGACTCACCATGCAACCAAAACACGCTTAAGTTTTAAGTGAGTCCAAATTCCTTTGCTAGCTCATTTCCTAGTCAGATCCTTTTAGCTGAAAACACTACCTCCTGCTCCAGTATGTTTTGTCTTGGTTTTTGTGGGCTGTATAATTACAAGATTGCAGCAGACTTGACAGCTCACGCATGGAGGGAATCTCCTTCATGTACGTACCTGGGTCATAATTCACTGATGGTCATAAAGCTAAGGATCAAGGCCTGGAGCTGACCCAAAAGCAGACTGGAACCCAGTGGAAGGAAGGGAGGATGGACGGCTCAATATGCTTATAGTAGCCGATCCTGTTGAGCAGACAGGTGGTCACATTCTACACAAGCCAACATCCCCCCCATAGCTTCTGAGAACTGCTCCAAATACAATGAATTACAGCATGACTATTTGGAGATGAAAAATCTGATTATTCTACCCATATTCTCACTAAGGAAGGATGTAGGTGGTGAGTTTTCTAGCAAGGTGAATGTGAAAATAAGCATTTATTATTTGTGAAAGGTTTACATCTTATTGTTATAATCACTAGGATTATTATGCAGTATTATGTGGAGCATAATTTATTTAGAATGGCATATGGGATAATAGTAAAGTTAACATAGACCTTTCTCCTCTGTAAAGACTGAGAGTATGTCTACACAGCAGAGCTAAAGCTGAAATAGGCTACGCAACTTGAGCTACGTCAATTGCGTAGCTTATGTCAAAAGAGCTTATTTTGGCTTTTGGCACTGCCTACACAGGAGGAAGTCCAAGGCAGAGCACTCTTTCTCAAACTTTCCTTACTCCTCATAAAATGAGGTTTACAAGAGTTGGGAGTAAGAAGTCCTCCAGCTCAACATTATTTTGACATTATGTCAAAATAATGGCTTGCTGTGTAGACACAGACTATGTTATTTCAAAATAATGTCATTTATTCCAAAATAACACTGCTGTGTGGACATACCCTGTGAAATGCTATACCGCTTTCATATGTATCTGTTAGAACAAATAATCATTAAAGCCTGTGAATAGTTAGCTAATATATCAAATTGATGTCTCAGAAGCATCAGGAATGTCTTCTAATGATTACCAAAACCTGTTCACATATACTTAAAATCAAATAATCTTAGATTTAGATGATGAAAAATTATCTGAAGCATTTAGTGCTTCATTATTTATTAACTGTTTTTTTAAGCTATGATTTCTAGTCATTTAAACACAGTCTTACTGAGAGGATGAAGGAGAGAACATGTGTCAACTTTCAGTCTATCCATAATAGGAAACAGCAAAGTCATAAACCCCTTCAAACCATTGTGTGTGAAGGAAATGCATAAAAAAGCCTTTAGCTACACCAGTTTTTCCTGGCACCACTGCTATGCCTTCAATCATTGTAAGATGCTGCCATCTTCTGGGTAATGTTTAATTAATCAAATCAATCAGTGATCTGCACAAATGGAAAATTATATTGTTGAAGACAAAAATATTGATTCAATGATAATTTAGAAGACAACTCTGGTACTCTTTGAGAGCTACAGCTAAATATTACAAATCCTGTCAGTGTACAGAAAGCGATTTCTGATCTGGGGAAGGTAAAATAAAAAAGGAAAGCACAAAGCCTCCCATTATTTATACCACAGATCATAATTTAAACTGAAATATCTTTCATTTTATAGGGAAATGATTTCATGCAGGGTAAAATCTAACTTTTTAACACTAAAGGATACATAGTTATAAGCTATAAGGGTGATTAAATCCTCATAATTTTACTGAATATGTAACTTAGACTATGTCTAGATTACAGAGCTTTTTTGAAAAAAGTAGCCTTTTTTCAAAAAACTTCGTCTGTGTCTAGACTGCCGTCGCGGTCTTTCAAAATTAAATCAAAAGAATGCAGTGGTTTTTTCGACAGTAGTAAACTTCATTTTACGAGGAAGAACGCCTTTTTTCGAAAGAGTTCTTTCGGAAAAAAAGGCGTTCTTGACAGCAAACAGGGCTTTTTCGAAAGAGAGAGTCCAAATTGCCTGGTTGCTCTCTTTTGAAAAAGCAGATCACTTTTTCGAAAGTCTTGTGGATGTCTAGACGATGTCTTTTGAAAGAGGTTTTTTCAAAAAAGCCTTTTTTAAAAGAGGCTTATAGGCTAGATGTACCCTTAAGTAGTAGCAGTAAATATCTTGCAAAAATTGTTTTAAACAACATGTTTTCTTAAGAATGTTATATTGCAAATACAATTACTTTCTCACTAACACAAGCTGCTATCAAATTGGGTTCATCTGCAAATATAGGATTCAATGATTCTTCTTAAAAGCACAAACTGGACTGTTAAGGAGCATATAGTTCTCTGGAAGAAAGGTATTTTATCATTTGAGGTGCCATAATACTATAAAGATGCTGGAATTTTAAATCCAGCTAGAAGCACCTCCTGTCCCAGATGAGCTCTTCAGATGTGCAAAGCAGGTTGACTCTGATTTGGTCCACATTTTGGGCCCACCAATCTCTGTACTTGATAGAATCTAGAGTGAAATAGTGGGTTCTCCTTTCTCTCCATGTAATACAATGATACAAACCAACCATATTTTGTTCCATATCGTTACAATATTTCTTAAATTGTTGAAAATAAGTTAAGGCCCCAATCCAGAAAACTCAGACATATATGTTCAGGGACCTGCCCTCCTTTATAAACCTGTAGGACTGAGGCCCTTAGGGACTAGTTATGTAGCTCCAAAAGGCAATGGCGAGTTGTCTTGGGGTATGTCTACACAGTAGCTCATACCTCAAAATAAGCTACACAATTTGAACGACGTAAATTGCGTAGCTTATTTTGAAATAGCTTATTTTGAAATTTGGCAGTCTACACAGCACTAATTTTGAAATAAATCATTATTCTGGTGTCTTCCTTAATCCTCATAGAATGAGGTTTACAAGAAGCTGGAATAAGAACTCTGTTATTACGAATGTATTTTTGAATGCTGTTAAGACGCACAAAACCCTATTTCAGGATAACGGACGTTATCCCAAAATAGCACTGCTATGTAGATGTACCCTTGGGTTACATCTACACTTCAGGGCAAAAGTCAAATAAAGCTATGCAACTTGAGCTACGTCAATTGCGCAGCTTAAGTTGAAATAGCTTAATCTAGCTTTTGACACTGTCTATACAGCAGGAAGTCAAAGGAAAAACACAAAGTTCAACTCTCCTTACTCCTTTTGAAATGAGGGCTACCATGAGTTGGAGTAAGAAGTCCTCCAGCTCGCCATTATTTTGAAATAATGGCTTATAGTGACATGGTCTTTGTTATTTCGGAATAACGTCAGTTATTCCAAAAGTATGCTGCTGTGTAGACATACCCTTAGAGAAAAAGCTAGCACTGGATTCAATTAAGGTAACATTAGAAAAGCTATAAATATGTAATTACATTAATGTATCAAATGTCTAATATTAATCTATTTGGAAAGGGTTTATGTTAGGATCTCATTAGCCTGGATGATAAGTAGAACAACTTACTACAGTGTCAATTAGTTACCTATTAAATGCCAATTAGCATTTTAGCAATTAAGAAATTCTCCCACAAAACATCATTTCATAAAAATGTTACACAAAATAATAAAAGCAAGAATTAAGTTCAGAGTGAAATGTACATCATATAAAACCTATGCAAAATAGCATGTGCCTGAAGTGAAAAATGAGATAAGTTGTGACTAGGATTTAAAGAGTGCATGTGAGTCTCACTATGGAAAAAGCCACGATCTAAGCATTTTATATTCTTTGAGTATTGCTATTGGCAATATGCTATTCCAAACCTGGAGCTTCTCTATAGGAGTTCCTACACATTGGCTACGTCTTGACTGGCCCCCTTTGTCGGAAAAGGCATGCAAAGGAGCCAAGTCGGAATTGCAAATGCAGCGGGGATTTACATTTTCCCTGCTCCATTTGCATGAACATGGCTGCCACTTTTTTCCGTATTGGAGCTTTAAAAAAAGGAATAAGAGATCTTGCGGAAAAGGCTTTATTTTCCGCAAGAGCCCTGCTTAGACTGGCGCTTTTTCCCGTCAAAGCTCCAAGAAGGAAAAAAGCGGCAGCCATGTTCATGCAAATGGAGCGGGGAAAATGTAAATCTCCGCTTCATTTGCAATTCCGACTTGGCTCCTTTGCATGCCTTTTCCGGCAAAGGGGGCCAGTCTAGACGCAGCCAATTATGTTTGGGGTTTATTTAGTCTAGAAAAGGGAAGACTAATAGGAGACATGATAACAGCTTTCATGTACCTAAAAGATTCCTACAAGGAGGAGGGAGAAAAATATATTCTATTTAACCTCTAAGGACAGGACAAGAAGCAATGGGCTTAAATTGCAACAAGGGATATTTAGGTTGGACACTAGGAAAAAACTCCTTAACTGTAAAATTGGTTAAACACTGCAATAAAATGCCGAGTGTGGCTATGGAATCTCCATCACTGTATATTTTTTAAGAGCAGGTTAGAGAAACACTTGTCAAGGATGGTTTAGATGGTGGTTTGTCCTGCCATGAGTGCAGGGGACTGGACTTGAATACCTCTTAAGGTTCCTTCCAGTTCTAGAGTTCTATGATTCTATGTAGTTGTGGTATAAAGACCTTTTAAAAAAATAATCTAGGTTTCTAAATTATGGTTAGTTGCTTACAAAGAAAAAAATTAAAAGAAAAAAACCCTCTAACCAAGCTGATACATTTTAATTGATGGCTTAAACAATCCCCAGTGTGGACAAAATTTCATTTTGTTGTCGTAAAGAGATGGAGTGAGTGAAAATGCAATGTAAGGATTAAAAATAATTGTCTATTTGTGGACAAAGTATGTTAACTGTTATAATAATTAACATTGTATTAAACTAAATAACAAAAGAAAAGAAAAAAGAATATGATGACTCAGAGAACTGGCAACAGGATAGATGACCAGAAGCACAACATACTGAAGTCAGTAGACAACCCTTATAGAAATCAGTGGTTTTTGATTCATACCCACGTTGCTTTCCTTTTGAGGTCAATGGTAGAGCTAAGTACATTTTTTAAAGTTAGGTAGTTTGCAATATTTTAGGCTAGAAGGAGAAGTGAACAGATTTGAGTCTCTTGAATAGTGGTTGGCCCACGGACACATGCAGCACATCAGGATGATCCACTGGCAGGCTGGGGGACATTTTGCTGACATTGATATCTGCAGGGACGGCCCCCTGCAGCTCACATTGATGCAATTTCCTGTTGCTGGCCAATCAGTGCTATGGGGAGAGGTGAAGGGGTCACAGGTCTACCAAAATGGTGTGTAAGTGAAACTTTTTGTGGATTACTATTCCAATTCCTACTTTCAGCAAAAATGATTTAAATTTACTAACAGTGAATCAAACTTAATAACTCAGACTGAGGAGGTATAATAAGTTTTCAACGTGCATGTTTAAAATGTAGAAATGGAAATGGAAACCATAGAAAGCCAAGTGACCTCCACAAGCAGTCAGGTTCCAGGCCTTTCAACACAAGGGCAACGTTCACAAGCTGTATTAATCTATACAGAAGCCTACTGAAGCTGTCTGCATACTCTGGGGAAAATGTGGCTTCCTTATAGCTAACACTAACTGACACTGGTGACTGGGATTTGCTTGAGGGAAAGAACAACTATTATGACAAGATACTAGGGTTCTGTTGTTGCCACACTTGAGTCCTCTTACCCAGGTTTGACAGAAGGTGCTTCACGCTGTGCATAGAACTAAGAACAGAAAATATGCATACAGATGTACTATTACTAGCAAAAAACCCACAAAAAAAACTCATGCATGTGATAAACTATATGTAATCAGCAATTCTGCACTGATTCTAAAAACTATTATAATCAGTACAAAATCCCTGATTATATACAGTATATCACACTGTATGCATCTGTATCCACGTTTTCTGCATCAGTGGCATTTTCTATTGTATCATGTTACTGGGGTATCAAGTTTTTTTCATACTATGATAATGTGTCTGGGCCCAGAAAATAAAGGCCACTTTATACTCTGCATTTTTAGGTCTCAGACCCTTATCATACCAGTGGCCCAATTACTTCTGCAAGAAATTCTACACCACTGCTCATGCACAAAACGTATGCAGATTTCTTGCTTCCCCTCTGAAAAATAACTTTCTGACAGGGAAGTAAAGGGAAGCCACAAGAGCTGTCATGCAACCCTTCACAGCAGTATGTTTGAGGTATCCAGGACAGATGGCAGAGAGGTGATTCATTGTGGGGCAGAGGGTGGGCATGGGAAAGACCCAGCTGGTGGTTCCTACCCTGCACTGGACTTCGATGGCGGTCCTGGGGAGGGGAGGGGAAGATGGGACTTCCTCTTCTCCTGCACAGCATCCAGGTGTGAGTCAAACCACCTATTTTTCTCCTGACTGTAGGAATATCTGCAAACTTCCCCCTGCTCCCCACTGCTTCATGCACCTATAGCTTCTCAGCTGTAGGGGGAAGGGATCCTGTACCAGGAAATGCTTCCCCATCTGCCCAGTCCCCATCCAGGTCCTCTTTATATCCAGACTCTCCCATCAAGCCTCACCTCCTTCCATTCAGTACTCCCCCAATGAGCCCCACTTACCCTGCACCCAGATTACCTCATGAAGTCACCAGCACCCAGATCCCCACTCCACTGAGACCCATTCCCCCATCATCTGGACCCTCTCACTGAGTCCTCATACACAGACCCTCCTGTCGAGATCTATCCCCCATATCCAGAATCTCTCTGCTGAGCCAACCACCTTAACCTGGACTTCTCTGCAGATTGCTATTACTGTTGCACCCAAAATTTCCAAAAAAAACCCTTTGCATCCAGATCCCCATGCACACAGATTTCCCTTCACCCTTCCCCCCCTCCCCGAACACTCTCTATCCACACCTGGTATCCCCTCTTACACAAACATCCTCCACACTCAGATCCTGACTTGCTGAGTCTTCCTGCCATACTTGGAGCCTCTGACATGGAGGGGTGGGTTGTTAGGGTGTTTCTGGGGCAGTTCCTGTACTTAAATTATTTTAGGGTTGAGTCCTAGCAGGGTACTGCACAGTGATCTCCCACCTTTGTGCAGCCTTTGCCTGTGTTCCCCAGTATCATGCTGGGGCCTCTACATTTATCTGAGAAATAAACTTTGCCAAATTTTAAAATATTGTGCACAGGGAGTTTGTGTGTGTGTTTGTTTTGGTTCAGAATGCCCTGAGGAGTAGATTATATCTTACAAAGAGCAAAGACTTTTACTTTGAAGTACAGTGATGCCCCTTAATGACATTCACACTGAAACAGGTAGTTTTATTTAGGAAACAGAATTTAATACATCCTTTTGAATTGGAGTGTGTGAGACCCAAAAGTGCTACATACATGGAGGTTGTGTCTAGACTGGCCAGTTTTTCCGGAAAATCAGCTGCTTTTCCGGAAAAACTTGCCAGCTGTCTACACCGGCTGCTTGAATTTCCGCAAAAGCACTGACTTCCTACTGTAAGAAATCAGTGCTTCTTGCGGAAATACTATTCTGCTCCTGTTCGGGCAAAAGTCTCTTTTGCGCAAAGCTTTTGCGCAAAAGGGCCAGTGTAGACAGCTCAGATTTGTTTTCCGCAAAAAAGCCCCGATAGCTAAAATGTCGATGGGGGCTTTTTTGCGGAAAAGCGCATCTAGATTGGCATGGATGCTTTTCCGCAAAAAGTGCTTTTGCAGAAAAGCGTCCGTGCCAATCTATACGCTCTGTTCCGAAAATGCTTTTAACGGAAAACTTTTCCGTTAAAAGCATTTCCGGAAAATCATGCCAATCTAGACACAGCCTTATAGTTTTCACACTCCCAGAGGAGGTGTATCAGTCTGTTCTTTGTACCCTCCCTTTTAACAGGTGTCTTTTACTTCTCTTACTGGTCTCTCCTACACTCCCATCAATGAAGCAGGTACCACCTTGGAAACTCATGACACCATCCACTTCCCTCTCACCCACAACTGATCAGAGATTAAAGGCAAAAAAATGACTCCATTTAAATTGCCTTGAGAATGATCTGTAGAGAAACCACCTCTTATTTTCCAGTCAACTCATTTATCCATGCAGACAGTGTACCAGCTGATGGCAAAGAGCTAGCTTGCTGAGTCTGCTTTTGGGAGAACTTGGTATGATCTGGCTCTTTGTCCCACTGCAGATATCATCTGTTCTGGTCTCACTAGCTAATGGGCATCTCAGCTAAGACTAATGAGATTACAGTAGTTGCTTTACTACGCAGGATATAAACTAATTAGATGGGCCAGATAATTTATATACCAGCTTGACAATTAATCATTTCACTATCCAACCAGCAATTCTTTCTGAAATCATATATAGAACTAGGTGGGCCCCAGAGGATGGGACCAAAGCAAAGATTGTACTCTCTTAAGAAAAAGGAAAATAAGGAATAACATCTTTAGCAATGGGAGTCACATATATATAACATCAATTCTTCATAAAATGAACAATTGTTGAGTGATTAAAAATATGTTCATAATTTTGTAATTTTCATTTTTGTAATTTCATTTTGAGAAGTACATTTGACTCAACTTCTTGTTTTTAAACCATGACACTTATTCCTCAGTTTAAATTTCCTGTAAATTCTTTTAGAATTTGTAAAGTCTAATGAAATCTTCTATGAAAAATATCTAGGAATGAACACTGGCTGAAGGACTACAGAAAAAATGGTAATGATAAATGACAGTGTATGCATTTGGAGGGAGTTGTCCTTGGAACATTGTGGGGACAGGTGTTAGGTTTATTCTTATTTAACATCTTAATTAATAATCTGGAAGAGGAAGATAAACAAAACATTAATTTAATGAACAGATTATCTTAAATTGGGAGATGATGTAAATACTAGAGAGGCACAAGGATATTTCAAAATATTATCAGGAAACAAAAAAAAATGAGTTCCAAACTAATCAAGCTGAAAGATCTTGAGAAAAAATATATTAGAAATGCAAGTATTTATTGGAACCAAACCCCACTGTGGAGTGGGGCTTGTAAGTGATGGAGTGGTTATAAAAAAAAATAAATTAAGAACATAACATAAGAAAGGCCGTACCGGGTCAGACCAAAGGTCCATCTAGCCCAGTATCCTGTCTGCCGACAGTGGCCAGCACCAGGTGCCCCAGAGGGGATGGACCGAAGACAATGATCAAGAGATTTGTCTCCTGCCATCCCTCTCCAGCCTCTGACAAACAGAGGCCAAGGACACCATTTCATCCCCTGGCTAATAGCCTTTTATGGACCTAACCTCCATGAATTTATCTAGCTTCTCTTTAAACTCTATTATAGTCCTAGCCTTCACAGCCTCCTCTGGCAAGGAGTTCCACAGGTTGACTACATTCTCAAGGCAAATTATGAGGTTACATGGTTTATGGAGTGGATCTCAACCATAAATGCCAACCTCAGGGCAGACTGTCAAAACACAGAGCAGAAACCCCAAACTGGTTGTATGTCCTGTAATTAGATTTCATCATCCCAGTAGAAAATGTGAAATCTTAAAACATTATAACAGTCTTATCATGAAGTCAGAGGAAGTATCCTTGAGCATTCCAGTTTACCTTGCTATGCTGACAAGCTGGACTATATAATATATGTCACTTTTTTATCAAAAATCACAACAATATTCAGGTTACTCTTAGTCCCAAATAACCAGTCATTTGCCCAAGGTCAATTTTACTCAGGTCTCAAACCAAAGAAGACACCTGTAGTCAATCCTGTAACAAAGTAAGTCAAGATTTAATATCTAAGAAAATAAATTAGAGTTATTTACAAAGTTAAAACAGGAAACCTACACACACATAAATGAGTTAGTCTTGGATTTTAAAAGGTAATATAAACTTCTATAATATGAAACTCTGTACATCCTTGATGCTTGGTTATGCTTAGGAATCTTTGCCCCTCAAGCTCCATACAGAATAAAGAGACCTGATTTGTCCTTGTCAGAGATTTTTATCCCCTTCACCTCATATTAGATGAATTCATGTGAGGGCCTCCCCTTTATGGATGAAGAGAGAAATACAATCATCAAGCTCACTGTCCTCTGCTGGTACTCTGTGACTCATCTCATTTGCTACAATAGGACTTTTTGCATGCAGGATGAACACTTTATTTATTAGTGTTTCTTTTCCTTTTTTGAGTGAGATACAAAATTACAGAGCTCTACAATGCAAACTGTATACTGTGGAATACAGATATTTTAAGTAGGATTAATACATGCAGAACCCTACAAACATTCCATAAAGTCTAAACACTAAGCACATCCTTATAACACCAATATCCATGTTAAGTGTACAACCCAGCCTGGTTTCCAGCTGTGCATTTGTCAGTGAGGTCCTGGGCCTTGGCATGAGCTGGAACCTAGTCTGCCAGCAATGCAGTTAGAATATGGCATAACGGTAAAGTATCAAGCCACTTTTCAGCACCATTTGCAAAGGCTTCACATGAGCAACCAGGCTGATGGTGATATTTTTCTGTATTTTGTCAGTGAAATTGCATATACAGGAAAATAATGAATTAGAGGCTGTCTGAAATGAAATAATTACAAATTTAAATAACTACATACATATGGCTTTCCTAAATGTCTGAAGATGCTTCCTAGTCAGCTCATGTGCCCTTTTCTCTGGCCAGACTGTAGATACAATCATTGGAGTCCTGCACTGATGCATGTTTATACATGGGGATATGGATATCCACAGATATAAATCAATGTCCATGGAACGACTGGCCTCTCCCAGGAATTGCAGAGGTGAAAGGAACAGAACATGGGGCTGCCATTTCTAGGATCTGGCACTTTGTGTCCTCCAGCGTGGCTGTACTGTCCTCAGCCCCACCCACTTGGGAGGCACCAGGCTCACTGGAAGCTGCCCTTGGTCATGTTCTTGTCTTCACGTGACACACAGATCCCCAGATGGGAGACACAAAGTGCTATGTGAAAGGGAAGGCAACAGGGCTAAGGGTGGGTTGGGGCATTACAACTGTGCTGGAGAAGCTTCCAGTGCAATGTGCTGGCTCCTGGGAAAGCAACCCCAGGTTCTGCTCTTTTATTGCTGCACTTCCCAGGAGAGCTCTGCTATTCTGCAGATAATGATTTATATCCATGGATATCCACATCTACAGGTATAAATGTGTATCTATGCAGGGCTCTAAAAATCAGGCAGAGTGTATCTAGCACAAAGGAGAATTACAAACGCCTTCCATAAGAACTTGAAAGGTGTGAATTCCGAAGAGAAATAGGCTATCCCTGGAAGTGACGGGAAGAAATTAAGCACGTTTTGTGCTAACAGTCAAAAAATCAAATACCCATTGCAACATAGGATAGTTTACCAATAACTGTAGAAACCCAAACATTATGGATTTGTCAAAGCACAGAAGCCTACAACTCTGGGGTACAATCCTGCTCTAACTGAAGGATATTTAATTGGTCCCCATGTCTATTTCTGCTTGAAAGGGGATATCTGGATTTAGTTAACTGGTTCCATAGAATCATGCTAAAAGTTTGGGAAACTGGTCACATTCCAGGAAAATGGAGAAAAGGTTGTAAGTGATCAGATTTCTTTAATTATGGAATCAAAGATGCATAGATTCCAAAACCAGAAGGAAAATTGTGATAATCTTATCTGACCTCTTATACAGTAGAGGACATAAAATTAATAAAATAATTCCTAGATTGTATTTTTAAAAAATCCAATCTTGATTTAAAATTTGTCAGTGATGATGAATCCAGCATGACCCTCTGTAAATCATTCCAGGGGTTAATTACTCTGACCATGAAAAAACTGCACCTTTATTTCACTCTGAACTTGCCTATAATGATTTTCCAGTCACTGGATTTTGTTATAACTTCTTCTTCAAGACTGAAGAGCATATTATTTAATATATGTTCTCCATTTGGGTATCTATAGGGAATAATGCTGTTGTCAGTCCCAGGGAAGATATTTATGATCATGCTACCAGGAACTGACTGAAATACTGTTTCAATCCAAAAGTCAGAGACATCCAGTATAGTGTCCATACAAGTTGATCTATAATCCCTGCTCTATATGCTCTGCAGAGAGTGGAAAAAGAAGCTATTGATACTGCTATGCCAGTGTGGGATGACAGATGACTTTGTGTGCCCAATGAAGAAACTATATGCTGGCACGTTCAGTTGCCTGAAAGCCAATGGCTGTATTATAGACTGGTTTTAACAGAATTAGAGTATGTCAGGGATTCATTTTCTCACCCATGTCATTTAATGTTTAATCTTCAAATTAATTAATTGATTGCAAAGCTATTTGATACCAAAGTAGATGTGAAATTTAAAGCTTCATCTGAAAAGGGGATGAAGACTGATTTTCAATGTTTACAGTTTAGTTTTATTTATAGGCTTTTCTACTTGCTTCACATATATTAAGGAGAGGATGGGAAATATCTCGGTTTTACATGTGGGACATTGAGGCTAAGTCCACACTGTAGCCGAAGGTCAGCTTAAGATACACAATTCCAGCTACTTAAAAAATGTAGCTGGAGTCAACATACCTTAAGCCAGTGGTCACCAACCAGTAGATCAGGATCTACTGGTAGATCTTGGAACCTCTGACAGGGGATCCTAACTGGTTTGGCCAAGAGGTTATCAAGCCCAGCACTTCAGCTGCTTCCACAGACTGCTGCACATCTCCTGCCCTTTGCTTTGGAGCTGTCCCCTCAGGAGTCTCTGCTTTCTGGGCAGGGGAGGGGTGCTGATATCAAGATGTCCCCTCTCTCACCCTGTGCCCTATCTCCCCAGAGCAGAGAGGGGGCACAGCAGGACTTGGGATAGAGTTTGCTGGCTGCTTGTGGGAGTGGTGCAAGGCCAGGACAAGGGTGAGCCTGCCTTAGCCCCACTGCACCACCACCCAAGAGCCACCTGAGGTAAGCAGGGCCCAGCTGGTGCCCACATCCTGAAACCCTACCCTAGTCATGAACCTCTTCCTACACCCCAAGCCTCTGCCCTAGCCCCAAGCACCCCTGCATCCAAATGCCCTCCCAGAGCCTGCACTTAGAACACACTATGGTACCCCAACTGCCTGCCCCAAGCTCAGGTCAGAGCCCCTCTCACACTGCAAATCCCTTATTCAAGACCAGATCCTGCACCCCAATCCTCTGCCCCAGACTGGTGAAACTGAGGAAGGGTGGGGAAGGGAGGAAGGATGGAGTGAGCAGGAGTGGGGCCTCGGCGAAGGGGCATAAAGGAGGCGGGGCAAGGGTATTTGGGTTTGAGGTAGATCTTGGATTGCCCTTAAATTCAAAAAGTGATCTCATGCTTAAAAAGGTTGGAGACCACTGCCTTAAGCTAAGCTTCAGCATTGTCCTCACAGCAGGAGGTTAAAGGGAGAAACACTCAGTTCTGCGGAGTCCTTAACTACAAGGTCATTCTTCCTCCTAAAGGCCTTCATTCTTAGTCACACTAAAGTCCCTTACATTGCTCTCACAGCTTAAAGGAGCCTTACATTTAAAACAACCTTTACTCTACCAGATCAATATAAAAGGGTTTTAGGTTCTGTTTCTGCAACTGGATCTATTTAAGCAATTGTTCGACCCTGAATAGAGCCGCATTGAATCTAATGGGACTTCCCATGGATGCGGAGGTCTGTCTGAGTGGAGCCAAATTACAGGATAGGGCTTTTAATGTGGTAGGCGTCTTTTACTCCTTGCTACCCAAATCTTCCAGGTCAAATAGCAGCTTTGTATGACTAGAAAACAAAAGTCAGCCTGTCTTTTTTGCTAATTGAGGTATAAGCTCTGGAAAATGAACAAGTTTCTATTGCCTGGGAATATGGGAACCCCATTGGGCAGCAGAGCAACATCATTAGGCTCTTGAATACTTGTTTGGCTGTAAAAGACAGTTATTAACTATTATTTGTAAGCTAGGCTTCCTCAACTTCAAAGAATAAGTTAGCAAAGAGAGTGATGGATTAGACGTGCCATTGACTATCATACAGTAAACTATTTCTTAAATTATAATTTACCACCTCGGAGGACGGATATCAGACCTTACTGGCTTATTTTTTAAACAGATACAAAATAATTGCTTTTGTCTCATGTCCAGCATAAAATAAGGCAAATCAATTGGAAGGTTTGAATTGATTGAATTCATTTGTCGCTAATGCAATATAAACAAGAACAACAATGAGGAGGGCACAGTTCTTTTTAATACCAGCCTGCTTTAATTGCTGCTGTGCATTGCAGTTACACTGAGGAATAACACACCTGCTGAGAATCCAGACTTACCCAAGAACTTTCTAGCATTCTATTTATTTCATTGGAGAAGAAAGGAAAGAACAGTGGCACAGCAGGTACTGTGGAGAAGAGGACCAACAGGAAAAGGGCACAATATGTGAAAAACATGTTTAACTGGATCCTGGGAAGGGTTCATAGCTCTATCAGTTCCAGCAGAGTGACTAACTCTGTCAGAAATGATAAATTGCCAATGAAAGTAACTGCTGTGTAGACAAGGCTTTCACAGATTACATTTGTGAAACCAGAAACCACTATGCAATAGCTGTAGAGAAAACTGAGAAAGTCCATTATGAGATAATAGATCTGATCTTTTGCTATTGATGAAACATAATGTGCACAGCTTATGGGCAGATAATGAATTTCTACTCCCCCCCCCTTTTTTCTGATAACAATATATTAGTTAACAATACTGTTTTATTATAAATCAGTATTTTGTATTAGATCTTTATGTCTCTATACAGAATGTGCCACAAAATTCTAAATATGTCATAATCATCCAGCCAAACTTGAATATCAACAAGGCTCCTAAGCTAAACATAAGAGCTGCGTCTAGACTGGCGTGCTTTTGCGCCAGAGCTATGCAAATGAGGCTCAGAG
>CM057846.1:25263597-25275513 GCA_030068395.1 Apalone spinifera
CTGAGCCTCATTTGCATAGCTCTGGCGCAAAAGCACACCAGTCTAGACGTAGCCAAGCAGAAAATGAATTTAAAGGATTTAAAGTTAAAAAATGCATGGTCAATATCTTAACTGCTGCAGGTCTATGAAAAGTGGCTCTCCCTCTTAGTGACACCATTATGAGATTGATTAAAGCCCTGTAACAAACCCCAAAATCCCTGTCTCCTACCACAAAAAAGGCTGAAAAAAAGTATTTTGTTCCTGCTCAAAGCTTTCAGCACTGGTACTCCCACCCCTCTCTGGGCATCTCTGGCAGCCTCAAATGCCAACACATGGGACAGACACAGCTGGAAAAGAATGATCCCCCCCAAAGCAAAGTTGCAAGGAATCTAGACCTTTTTGGAAGAAAGTTTCATGCTACAGGGTGTTTAGAGCTCACATCTCCAACCAGTGAATGTTGATGGGGAGATATTATTTAAAGTTTGAGACTCAGTGTTGAAGTTCAAGGACTTTCTTTCCCAGGAGTCAAGACAAGAGTTCTCCATGCTGGTAAAGGAAGGGAAATTTTTGGCTAGGACCTCACTACAGTCCTTCCCGAATGCAAAAGATTTGATAGCTAGACCTATGGTTTCCACAGTGGACATGCCCAAGGGCTCTTGGGTCCTCAGGTCTGTCAATGAACATCCAACGGTCCACTCAGGGCCTTCAGTTTGCGAGCACTTCTTGCTTTTCCAAACAAACTCATGCAAAGCTTCATGTCCTGAAGGGTTCTATAACCACCCTCAAGCCTGGATCTCTATGCTCTGGTGCCTTTGAAGAAACACTTTAGGCCTCAACAACTGGGCTCCCTATTGACTCCATAGCTATGCCAGAACCTGAGAAAGAAGCAAAATGGTTTATACATGCAGACAACCTCTCACATACACTTCAGTCTCACTACCAGACTCTAAGGCTATGTCTACACTACGGGTTTTACCAGAAGATGCAATGCAAATGAAGCACTGATCAGCATTTTGTTGTGCTTCATTTGAATAATCTATTCTGATCCATTTTTGCACAATAACATACAGTATGAACATTTTCTTAACCCCTTTTTGCACTAGATCCTTATGCCTCTCCGGGAGTAAACATCGACACTACAAAAAGGAAATGGCCACATTGCATGTTTTTGTGCAAAAACCTCTTGCACAAAACTGGATTGGAATAGATTATGCAAATGAAACGCATCAAAATGCTAATCAGTGCCTCATTTTCATTGCCTCTTCCGGCAAAACCTGTAGTATAGATATAGCCTAAGAGAGACTCAGGAGACTTTTGATGGGGCACCTACAGTGTTAAGACATGGGGTACCTCTGGTATCCCAAAATAGCCATGCAGTGTAGACATACCCACACTTAATCAAGCTTCGTATTTCTCAATAAAGAAGTTTTTCTTTTCCTTCCAATGTAACATGTATTTTTTAAAATGTTGTTTGGTAGATACACACAACTTTGATTTCAATGAACACTTCAGATAAGATATTGAGCCACTTGGGTAATCTGGAGTCATTTGGAAATCTATTAATCTTTTCATATAGAAGAAATTGTTAATGCAGCTGGTCAATAAATGAGAAAATGATTTAAACAAGTTCAGGGTTGTTCCCTCTTTCAGAATTTAGGGTGGGTCTACCTCAAAATAAGCTATGGAAATTGAGCTACATCAATTATGTAGCTTATTTCAAAATAGCTTATTTTGAAACTGGGAGCATCTACACAGCACTTATTTTAAAATAGAGCACTCTTCCTCTGACTTCCCTTACTCCTCATACAATGAGTGTTACAGGAGTCGGAGTAAGAAGTCCTCCAGCTTGACAGTATTTTGACATTTTTTCAAAATAATTGCTTGCTGTTTAGACGTGGACTACATTATTTCAAAATAATGCTATTTATTTTTAGAGTCATTACAATTTCCTAAATGTCAACCAAATTTTTATTGAAATAAATTGTAAAAATTCTTTTAGCTTTATTAAAATTGTATTTTCAGTAATAAAATATATTTATGAGTAAACTAGTTATTGCTATACAATTTTAATGAAATGTTTGGAAAACCTCCCTCTCCCCAAAATATTGGAATATTGGAATGTCAATGAAGTTTTGTGAAAAGTACTCCTTGAAATAAAAGCTATTTTCCAATCCCACAACTCTCTCCAAACTTGTGTGTGTGTGTGAAAGATTTCAACCAGCAGTATAATTTGGTAAATTGAATCAACAGAAACAAAATATAGCAACAGGCAGTAAGGTCTATTCAGCGGGAGATTTATAGGAGGATTGATAATAAGTACAAACAGGGTAACAATGAAAAGGAGTAACCATGTAAACTTAAGTGCTTTCCCATCCTGAAGATTTTTACTAGTGCTTGAAGCCTGTGGAGTCCTTCTATTTACCAACAATTATCTCCCCACAGATCTTGTGCTGAGCAGTATCTCAACAGGAAGGTAATATGAAGCTGGAGTTAATCTTTTTTGTACTGGAGAGTGGATAGTGGCACTGCACCTTCTCACAGCTTCTCAATGTTTTGCAGCTATACATTCAGACGAGTGTAATTTCACTTAGATGCAGTTTTAAAGAGAAATATATTTTCTGTAGCAATTCTAATTTATTTTAGGTGGTTAGGGTTTAGAGTGACACAAACAATGATTTGTTTGTTTAAAAGCAGATGAGAGTTGTTGTTTGCAAATGTTTCCATCATCTGCAAACAGTGTATAGAATAAAAGGCTTGAGTGAACATAATTGGATAATGAGCAACTGGAAATGAAATATAATTAAATGAAGAGGAAATAATGAAAAAGCTGTGAATTTTATTCGTTTGAAGCTGTGTCCACCAAAATCAACAGTTTTACAACTGACATAAATGGAGCAAAAAAAAAATTATAGATCTTCACAAAATTATATATCTCTAAATCATGAATGATCTGGTTATATCTCAGAGGCAGGAAGGAGTATATTATTATCATATATGTAGTGAGTTAAAATCTCCACACTGAACAGACAAATCCTTGGCTGTTGAGAATCTGTGAAGATCTACTGACATCATTGGAAATAACTGTATCTAGCCTTGTGTCTCTGAATATACAAAATAGTTGGAATATAAAATGTATATGATAATTTATGGAAATCTAAAATATGCAGATGTTCAAAACTAATATTGGAACAATGTACTGTGATAGCATTATGTTGTGCTGAATCTTAGTATCTCTTGCACTTATATATTCTGTCTATTTATATTGATGATTATGCTTATGCCCTTTCATATTTGTGACTTTTTCTATGCTGCCCTTTTTTGATGTAAGCTCTCTGTATCCTTTTCTCTTTCTTCCCTTCCTCAAAATATTTTTTCTATGAAGTGCTCTAATTCTAACCAATGCCAGAAAATACTGTCATCTTCCTAAGATTTTTTTTCAACCCCACTCCCCCATGTTTTAATTAAAAACCATTTTCTAGGTGATACATTGCATTATGGAACTTTTAAAATTCATGTTTAGGCCCATTATAAAAGTGGGCAGATTTCAGAATTAGGAAATACCTATGCCAGTGCAATAAATGTCATGGAGAGTGCTTAGTATCTTTGGAAATCAGAGCATATATTAAGGAACGTAATAGAGTTTAGTCACCTAACTTAGCCCTGGTCTACACTAGGGAGTTATTTCGAAATAATTCCCCTTATTTCGAAATAACAAGTAGAGTGTCCACACTAACAAGCCCGTTATTTCAAAATAAGGGGCTGGTCATTTCAAAATAATAACTCCTGCTTTCCATGAGGAATAATGCTTATTTCAAATTAGTTATTTTGAAATAGCAGTAGTGTAGATGCTCCACTGTTGCTATTTTGAAATAACTACTCCCCAGAATTATTCAGAGAAATTACTCCTTAAGCTTCCTGGGGCTTTAAGTCAAGGAAGTGCATCCACATTGGGGCTACAGCTACACTGCATAATTATTTTGGAATAAGCTATTCCAGAAGAAATACTCCGAAATAGCTTATTTCAAAATAGCACGCCTGCGCTACAGGGAAGCTTGGAAATTAGTCCGAGGCAGGTTCCCCTAATATGGATGCACTACCTAGATTTAGAGCCCCGGGAAACACTGAGGAGTAATTACTTTGAATGGCCTGGGGGTGGAGCTATTTCAAAATAGCAGCAGGGGAGCATCCACACTACTGCTATTCTAAAATAGCTGTTTTGGAAGAGGCATTATTCCTCATGGAATGAGGTTTACAAATGCTGAAATAATCTGCCCTTTATTTCAAAATTATTTCAAAATAATGGGCTAGCTGTGTAGGTGCTGGCATATTTATTTCGGAATAAGAGACATTATTCCAAAATAATGCTGCTGTGTAGATATACCCTAAAGGAGCCTGCCTCGGACTAATTTCGAGGCTTCCCTGTGTGTGAACACACTATTTCAGAATAGTTATTTTGGGAGTTATTATTTTGAATAAGTTATTTCAAAATAATTTCTTAGTATAGTCATGCCCTTTGAGTTAACAGGTTTGGCTATGTTAGCTTTCAGTTCGTGCTGTGCTGCCTGTCTCATTTGTATGTAAACTTTTTAGGAAATGAGTGTTGTTTCCTATGAGACATACACAGGGACAAAAAATACAGCCAGGACTTAAGAAACAACATCCAGGAACAAAATACTGAGTCCAGATTGCTGTCAGTGGGGAGTGGATGGCAAAAGGTGCAGTTGCTTTGGCATACAGTGATGTGAAAGGACCTACGGCTCCTGGCCACCACCAATGCTACTGCAGCAGGATTGTAGCCTTGGGCCCTTTAAATTGCTGCTGAAGCTCCAGATGGCATGGGCCAGGCAGTGATGAAGAGCTGGCTGGAGAGGCTAGTCCCCACCTTTGCCCCTTCCTCCTGAGGCACCGCCCCTTTTGGGGGCCCGGAGCCATTCCCCCTTGCTCAGGGGCCCAGCAATTCTGTTGGTGGCCCTAGCATACTCCATACTTATAAGATGGGGGTCTCTGTCCTGCAAAACAGTGAGGCTAAAAGACTTGAGTAGGGTGTGATATTACATTTTTATGGTATTAAAATTATTTTATCTGTATGTGGCATGGGTGTGACTGCTACTGGAATACTGAATCCAGTTTGGTGTCCATACATCAAGAAGAAGTTTGTAAATTTAAGACAGCTCTGAGAAAAGCCATGAGAATTATTAAAGCACTGGAAATCAACCCTCATTGTGAAAGGCTTAGGGAGGTCAATCTATTTAGCCTGTCCGAGGGAAGATTAAAGAGTGAATTGACTAGTCTGTAAGTACACACATGAGGAAAACAATGCTGATAGTAGATGCCTTCTCAGTCTAGCAGCCAACAGCATAACAAGATCCAATGGCAAGAAGTAGAAGCTGGACAAATATAGATTCTGACTAGAAACAGGGTGCACATTTTTAACAGCAAGAATAATTAGAAGTTGGGGGAAAATTACCAAGGATTCTACTAGATTATTAATTACTGGTACTTTTAATCAAGATATACTCCAATTGAAATAGGAATTAATTCAAGGAAGCCTTATGGCTTGTGTTCTACAAGAAGTCAGATAAGATGATCCTGATGATACCTTTGGCCTCAGAATATATTAATTGTTTTAGAATTATTTCCATTAGCTATATTTCTCTCTCCACCATTGATTCATTAATTCTTTCATTTAATCTAGCTAGGGAAGGCAGTGTGACCTAATGGCTACAGCACTCAGGAGATATGGGTTTTATTGCTAGCACTGCCAGGGATCTAAGGAGTGACCTTGAACAAGTCATCCCCCCTTCCTGACTTGTTTCCTATTCAGTAAAAAGGAAATAATGCTCACGTCCTTCATAAAGCCCTTTAATATTTATTGATGAAAAATTCTATATAAGGGTTAGGTACCTTAAAAACATATCCTAAAAACTGTCATATGATACAATGTGGCACTGATTTTAATGTAAGTCACAGTGTGATCTTTATTTCTGTTTACATTACAATATAATCCAATAACTCAAATTGCTCATTTTAATATATTGGGTAACTTCTGTCATACCTTATGCCAGAAAAGTTTTTCCGTTAAAAGCATTTGCGCAAGAGAGCATCTATACTGGCACGTGCCTTTGTGCAAAAGATTTGCTTTTGCGCAAAAGTATCCATGCCAGAGTAGACGCTCTCTTGCATAAGAAAGCTCCAATGGCACAAGAATACTTGCGCAAGAGGGCTTATCCCTGAGCGGGAGCATCAGAGTATTTGTGCAAGAACCACTGATTTTGTACATTACAAAGTCAGTGTTCTTGCGCAAATACTCGCAGACAGTGTAGACAGGCGGCAAGATTTGGAGTAAAAGCGGCAGCTTTAGCGCAAAATCATGCCAGTCTAGATGCAGCCATTATGTTTAACAAGTCGCCGGGACCAGATGGCATTCACCCAAGAGTTCTAAAAGAACTAAAATGGGAAATTGCTGAACTATTAATTGTGGTTTGTAACTTATCCTTTAAATCAGCTTCCGTACCTAATGATTGGAAGATAGCTAATGTTACACCAATATTTTAAAAGGGCTCTAGAGGTGTTCTTGGCAATTACAGACCATCAAGTCTTACATCAGTACCAGGCAAATTAGTTGAAACCATAGTAAAGAATAAAATTCTTAGACACATAGATAAAAATACTCTGTTGGGGGAAAGTGAACATGGTTTCTGTAAAGGGAAATCATGCCTTACTAATCTACTGGAGTTCTTTTACAGGGTCAACAAACATGTAGACAAGGGGGATCCAGTGGATATAGTATACTTAGATTTCCAGAAATCCTTTGACAAGGTCCCTCACCAAAGGCTATTAAGCAAAGTAATTTATCATGTGATAAGAGGAAAGGTCCTTTCATGGATTGATAACTGGTTAAAAGGCAGGAAACAAAGGGTAGGAATAAATGGTAAGTTTTCTGAAAGGGAGAGATGTAACTAGTGGGGTCCCCCAAGGGTCTGTCTGGGGACCAATTGTATTCAACATATTTATAAATGATATATAGAAAGGGGTAAACAATGAGGTGGCAAAATTTGCAGATGATACCAAACTGCTCAAGATAGTTAAGACCAAAGCAGACTGTGAAGCACTTCAAAAAGATCTCACCAAACTAAGTGATTGAGCAACAAAATGGCAAATGAAATTTAATGTTGATAAATGTAAAGTAATGCACTTTGTAAAAAATAATCCCAACTATACAAACAATATAATGGGGACTAATTTAGCTACAACTACTCAAGAGAGAGATCTTGGAGTCATTGTGGATAGTTCTCTGAAAATATCCAGTCAGTGTGCAGTGGCAGTCAAAAAAGAAAATAGAATGTTAGGAATAATTTTTAAAGGGATAAAAAATAAGACAGAAAATATTCTAATGCCTCTATGTAAAACCATGGTATGCCCATGTCTTGAATACTGTGTACAGAAGTGGTCGCCTAATCTCAAAAAAGATATATTGGCATTGGAAAAGGTTCAGAAAAAGGCAACAAAATGAGTAGAGGTTTGGAACGGGTCCCATATGAATAAAGATTAAAAAGACTTGGACTTTTCAGCTTAGAAAAGAGGAGACTAAGGGGGAATATGATAGAGGTCTATAAAATCATGACTGGTGTGGAAAAAGTGAATAAGAAAAAGTTATTTACATATTCCCACAATATAAGAACTAGGGGTCACCAAATGAAATTAATAGGCAGTAGGTTTAAAACAAATAGAAGGAAATTTTTCTTCACTCAATGTCCCGTCAATCTGTGGATGTGGTGAGGGCTAGGACTTTGACGGGGTTCAAAGGGGAGCTAGATAGATTCATGGAGGTTAGGTCCATCAATGGATATTAGCCAGGATGGCTAGCAATGGTGTCCCTAGCCTCTGTTTCTCCAGAGATGGGTGACGGTGGGGATCACATGAGGATTACCTGTTGTGTCCCATTCCCCCCTCCCCCACCCAGAGCTTTTGGTATTGACCACTGTCAGCAGACCGGATCCTGGGTTGGATGGACCATTGGTCTGACCCAATGTGGCTGTTCTTAGGATCCTATGTCTTATAAATTGTTCTTAACAAACCGAAGTATAATGATGATTAAATAATCTGCTTAGGCTTCTTTATATTGTAAACCATTTACATTGAATCAGCAAATGTGAGAGTTTTATAACCTCAGGATGGAAATGTGTATCAGGCACAGGTTTTGCAACTGATTGTCTTGGAATCCAAAAAGTAAGGACACTCTAAAAGCCCTTCTTGAGGATCTTGTTTTGGTGGATCTACTAAGCATGGCTTATGATTCCCACCAGCTCCCAGCCACTGCACATTCCTTCTTTTGGCCAGACAAGAAGAGAAACTGTGAACAAGAAGTGGCAAGAATCATAAACTCGTAGAATAATAGGATTGAAAGGGACTTTGAGAGGTCATCTAGTCAATCCCTTGCATTTATGGCATGACCAAGTATTATCTAGAGCCTCCTTAAAAGGCATTTGTCTAACCTGTTCCTAAGAGAACTCCAATGATGGCGATTCCACACTCCTCCTAAGAAATTTATTCCACTGCTTAACCACCCAGACAGTTAGGCTGTTTTTTCCTGAAGTCATCCTAAATCTCCCTTGCTGCAATGTAAGCCCATTGCTTCTTGTCCTATCCTCAGAGGTTAAAAAGAACAATTTTTCTCTCTCCTCCTTGTAAGAACATTTTATGTACTTGAAAACTGTTATCACGTCCCCTCTCAATCTTCTCTTTTCCAGACTGGTGGATAGGGGAAATGTAGTGAACATAATATACCTAAACTTTAGCACAGCTTTTGATGAAGTCCCACATGACATTCTGATAAGTAAGCTGGAAAAATGTGGGCTTGGTACAACTTCTATTAAGTGGATACATAACTAGTTAAACAACCATAAAACAACAGTCTCTATTAATAGAATGATATCAGATTGGAAAGAGCTCTTGAGTGTGGTTCCACAGGGATTTGTTCTGGGTACAGTTATTTATTTTCCTGGTGTAGGAATAGAGAGCATATTGATCAAATTTGCAGAAGACACAAAGCAAGAGGGATTTGCACACACATAGAAGGATACAGATAAAATTCAAAGGGATCATGACAAATTGGAGAACTGGACTATAGACAACAAAATGAAATTCAACAAAAACAAATGTAAGGTGATGTACTTGGGGGAAAATGCATAAATATAGAGCGGGGATAACTGATTTGACATAAGCACTGCTGAAAAGTATCTAGGAGTTGTGTTGGATCACAACCTCGATATAAGTCAGCAATATGACACTGTTCCAAAAAAATCAAATGCAATTTTAGGTTGTATTAACAGAGCATAGCATGCAAGTCATGGAAGGGGATAGTACTGCTCTATTCGACACTGGTTAGTGGTAGCTGGAGTACTATGTCCAGTTTGATCACCTATGTATAGAATAAGATGTAAAGAAACTGGCAAGGATCTAGAGGTGAGTCATGAAGATGATCAAGGGGATTAAACAGAACCCATACCAGTAAAGGCTAAAGGAACTGGGTATGTATATTTTGAAAAAGAGGAGATTAAAGAGAGTCATGATAATGGTCTTCAAATATCTAAACACTGTCAATAAACACGGAGAAAAGTTGTTCTCTTGCCACAGAGAGTAGGACAAAAGGCAATACGTTCAAATGCAGCATAGCAGTTTTAGATTAAATATCAGGAAAAAATGTCTAACTATAAGAACAGTAGGAAAGGGAACACAGTATCTTGCAAGGCTGTGTAAGCTCCTTCACTGGAAGTTTTCAGAAAGAGACTAGAGATTTGTCTACACTTAAAAGTTTAAAGCGTAGCTGTGCCACAGCAGCACTTTAAGCTGAAAGTGAGCCCATGGCACAAGTCCTGGGAAAGAAATCTCTATGGGGAGGGAGCAGAATGGGGGTGGAGTGGAGGTGAAGCAGGGATGAGAAGAGCTGGGTAGTGAGCTTGGAGGAAGGGTTTGAATGCGGGTCGGTGTAGGGGTGGAGGTGGGTGGTTGTCCGAAGCCCCGTACCCTCGTAGGGACAGCCCTGGTAATAGCATAATTATAGCTGCATTGCCTCAGGAAGAGCATTGACCAGTAGAGCTGATTGAAACCAGAATTTCTGTTCCAATGGAAACTCTGATATTTAAAAAACTGAAGAATAAGAGGCCCAAATTTCCCACAAAACAAGAATACACACACACAGAGAGAGAGAGAGAGAGAGAGGCTTGCTTTGGGGCCCTCCCATCTTTCAACATTGTTTCAATATTGGGGAAATCTTCCAATGAAACTGTCCTGTCATGTTCATTTTTATATTACAGTAAAAGTTAATTGCAATATAATTGTTACATAGCCAGAAAGGGTTATTCAACTATAAGGCTAAAGGGCCCTCGTTCAGCCTTTAAACACATATTAGAAAAGTACATAAAAGGCAGTTATGACCATTCCACATAAACAGGGCTTGACAAAACCCCAGCGAGAGCTATTTGCCAGCCCTGCACCACGCATGTGCTAGATCGGCACTGTGCATGCGTGAAGCGACAGTAAGTGGGGCGCACAGAGTGACCGGCTGAAATCTACTCGCCACGGGCAAGTAGATTCAGTGGTTTGTTGAGCCCTGCTTATAAATAGCTAGGAACACTGTTAGATTGACTAGATCTTTGAATTGCAATTCTGTTATAGAATTAGAAATAAACAAAAATTATATTTGTTTGTTTTACCTATACCTTGTGAGATGTTAACTGTGTAACCAGATGAGCTTGTGGATTCTAATTCCCTTTCATGTCTGAGTTACATTCTATTATGTTTGTGGATGGTTTAGTTAACCTTGAGATCAAAGATGCAAAACACTGCAGGAAATATTACATTGTCTTTGACGTAATGGAATGCTTTGAGAATATGAATGGATAATTACCTTATGTCAGGCTTGCTCAAACTTCATTTCACCACAACCCCCTTCTGACAACAAAAAAATAATGCATGACTTCAGGAAGAGGGACCAAAGCCTGAGCCGTGTGTGTGCGTGTGTGTGCGTGCGTGCGTGCATGTGAGAAAAGCTAGAGTTTGAAGGCTTCAGCTCTGGGCAGAGGGGCTGAAAACTGAGCCCCCCCACTCAGGACTCACTCTGAAGCCTGAGGCTGCAACTCAGTACAAAACCCTCAGGCTTTGGCTTCAGGCCTGGGTGGTGGGGCTTGGGCTTTCACTTTAGCGCTGGGCCCCAGCAAGTGTAATACTAACCCTGGCAATCCCATTAAAGTGGGATCATGACCCCTAATCTTTCGAAAAAGCCTCTTTCTCAAGAGAGAGTCTAGACTGCAACCACTTCTTTTGAAAAAGCAAGCCACTTTTTCGAAAGAGAGCACCCAGGCAGTCTGGATGCTTTTAAAGTGCCTTAAAAGAGCACTTTCGAAAAAAGGTGTTCTTACTCATAAAATGAGGTTTACTGTGGTAAAAAAAAATGGCAAGTTCTTTCAATTACATTTCAAAAGAACACGGCGGCAGTGTAGATGCAGGGGAAGTTTTTTCAAAAATAGGCCACTTTAAAAAAAACAACCCTGTAGTCTAGACACACCCTTAGAGATGATCCAGCCATGAAGTCCTGGTGTGGTGGCAAGTATCATAGGTTGAGGGAGGCTGTGCCTCCTCAAAAAGCCAGATGTGGCCCTACCCATGGTCTGCCCCCAGGACCCATTCCTGCTTCCAGTCAGCATGGCACCAATCTACCTGTAGGGTGGCCAGAGCTAGGGTTCCACCACCTGCCTTCCCAGCAATCTAAAATGCGTGTGTGGGCGGGGAGATGGGAGTTGTGCTCCACTATCCACTCCAGGTCTGGGGGAGCAAGCTAGGGCACTTTGGGACTGGGGCCCCAAGCCTGGGGCAAGGGGCAGTGGCTGCAGTGTGGGGGAAGATCTGGGCTCCAGTAATTGATGGGCAGAGGGCATA
>CM057846.1:25281823-25296379 GCA_030068395.1 Apalone spinifera
CTCCAGCCCAATCCTTAGCTTCTATAAGTCAGAAAAAAACTCTGGCCAATAGGAACTGAGCCTAGCCAATCTCAAAGTTCCTATTGACTGGAAACAACCAATGTGTCCTGTGAGAAATTTCTGCTATGAATCAGGTAGCGCAGGGACTTGAACTTGGGTCTTCCACATCCCTGTCCACATACACAGAAACAAAAACCCAGAAAGACTGTGTTCTAGAACCATGGTAACCATGGTCTCACAAAGATGTGGACACATGCTTAATTTTATTCACTGTGAGTAATCCCATTAGCATCAGTAACACAAGCTATATATGTGCCTAAATATTGTAGGTTTGGGGTCTAAGTCTGAGAAACAACTTCATTTTTTTTCTTTCTTTTATAATACACAACAAAACAAATCATTTATTTAACACATACTTTGACTGGTCTGTTGTTGATTCTCTAGATTTTGTTCCACAAAATTTTGCTTAAGTGAAGAATGAGTCCGAATAGTTTTTAGAAAACAGCTGCATAGTGCTGGCACAAGACTCCTGCTCTACAGTGTCTTAACTTCATAGGTATCAATTTCACAGTGCTGCAAAAGGCAATGGTACCAATTCCCCAATTTGAAATTAACCAATGACCCTGCAAAGAAAAAACGTTCTTAAACTGTTAAGGTTGTTTAGGAGTTTATATGGGTGGGTGTTACTCTTAGTAGCAAGTTAAGGCATGTTCAAAAATACATTATCCCTCACCCAATACATCACTACGTTCTCCTACATCCTTTAGAAACAAGTTCACTAAACCTCTTCAATGTACAGTACACTACTGCCGGCCTCAAGAGATCAAATATCATGTGCCAAAGACTCATGAGATTTTTTTAAAAAACCTTTCAACTCCATATTTTTTAGTCTGTTTTATGACTTTTTAATGTCCCTTTATTCTTTTTATAGTGTATTTGTGTGTGACAATTTCAGGTTAAAAAGTCAACTTTTAATGCACACAAAAAGCCTCTCACTGGCTGCCCAGATGCAGACTCCACTTACCCTCTCCTCACCTTTAAGATAATAATAGGAATTGAATGGCAATTTTCCTGTCTTGACAAGGCTCCCTTCCTAGTTGAGTCCTTTGATAAGAAGAAGCCTGGATGTTAAATAGTTTGAGAACCACTGACCCATTTAATGCATCATGATTCAGACTGGCACATATAAGTTATACTACTTTGAACGGTTGGTGAGTTACAGATATACACATTAAAGAACTTTAAACTTTAAATATTTAATTTCAGAAAGGGGAACTACACAAAAATGAGGAAGTTAGTTAAACAGAAATTAAAAGGTATGGTGACAAAAGTAAAATCTCTGCAAGCTGCATGGAAACTTTTCAAAGACACCATAACAGAGGTCCAACTTAAATGTATATCCCAAATTAAAAAACACAGTAAGAGAACCAAAAAAGTGCCACTGTGGCTTAACAAGCAGGTAAAAGAAGCAGTGAGAGATAAAAAGACATTATTTAAAAGGCGGAAGTCCAATCCTAGTGAGGAAAATAGAAAGGAACATAAACTTAGTCAAATTAAGTGTAAAAATATAAGAAAAGCAAAAAAGGAGTTTGAAGAACAGCAACCAAAAACTCAAGAAGTAATAGCAAAATGTTTTTTAATTACATCAGAAGCAGGAAGCCTGCTAAACAATCAGTGGAGCCCTTGGACAATTGAAATGCTAAAGGAGCACTCAAAGATGATAAAGTCATAGCGGAGACGCTAAATACATTCTTTGCTTCAGTCTTCATGGCTGAGGTTATTGGGGAGATTCCCAAACCTGAGCCATTCTTTTTAGGTGACAAATCTGAGGAATAAGGAAAAGTTATTTAGTTATTCCCACCATGTAAGAACTAGGGGTCACCAAATGAAATTAATAGGAAGTACTTTTAAAACAAACAAAAAGAAGTTTTTCTTCACTCAGTGCTCAGTCAACCTGTGGAACTCCTTTCCAGAGGATGTGGTGAAGGCTAGGACTTTAACAGGGTTAAAAAAAGAGCTAGATAGATTCATGGAGGTTAGGTCCATCAATGGCTATTAGCCAAGATAGGTAGGAATGGTGTCCCTAGCCTCTGTTTCTCTGAAAATGGGTGACAGGGGAGGGATCACGTGAAGATTACCTGTTGTGATCCCTCCCTCTGAGGCATCTGGTATTGGCCACTGTTGGCAGACAGGATACTGGACTAGATGGACCTTTAGACTGACCCAGTATGGCTGTTCTTATGTTCTTAAACTTATTTTAATCATTCACATGAGGAGCACAGTGCCAGAAAAAGCACTATGGTATTGGTATAGACTTTTGCAAAAAGCAGCATTTTCCTGATCTCCCAACCACCATGTACACTTTGTTTCCGGAGACAGAACAGAACAGCCTCCCCCCACACCCAAACACGCACGTCTCTACTGCCTCACCCTGCTTTGGACTTCGCACTTAGCTCCCCAGTCCTCCCCCTACATTCCCCTGAAACCCTTTCCCGTTGACTTCCTTTGTCTACCTTCTACTCCCCTCATTCACCTCATCTGCCTTTCACAGTGATGTCTGCAGCACCACCACACAGTCCCTGTCTACAGTCTAGTTTCCTGAACTGTAGAATGGCAGACACTTTGCCTGTGATCATGGCTTCAGTCTCACTGCACAGAGTGGGACAAGGTAGGCAGTATTATTAAAGGAAGCCTCATGGTTGTATGCAGCTACATTAGAGAAATGGTGACTGACTTGCTGGCTTCAATTCTATGGGCTGTAAGGGCGTGTCTATACTGCACCATTATTTCGGGATAACTAGCATTATTTCAAAATAACAATGCAAGCATCTACACAACCATTCCATTATTTTGAAATAATTTTGAAATAATGGACGGCTTATCCTGAAATCTGTAAAACCTCATTCTATGAGGAATAGTGCCTATTCTGAAACAAAAGTTTCAGAGGGGTAGCCGAGTTAGTCTGTAACAGGACAAACTTAAAAAACAACAAATAGTCTGGTAGCACTTTAAAGTCTAACAAAACATTTTGTTAGTCTTTAAAGTGCTACCAGACTATTTGTTGTTTTTTAAGTTTATTCTGAAACAGCTATTTCGAAATAAGGCATGTGTAGATGCTCCACTGTTGCTATTTTGAAATAGTCCCTCACCAGGGCCACTCTAAATTATTCTTACCCAGTGCCTCCTGTGGCTCTAAATCAAGATAGCACATCTACATTAGGGAAGACTGCCTTGGACTAATTTAGAGACTTACCTGCAGTGTGGATGTGCTATTTCGGAGTATTTCTTCCAGAATAGCGTATTTTGAAATAAGTGTGCAGTGTAGAGGTACTCTAATAGGAAATGGTAGCCATTTTGAATAAGGAAACGTGAGTTGGAATTATTTCATTATGTTTTCATTAAACAGGTTTAAAATATACACAAAGGCCTAAACCTGTGATAATATTACACGTGTTGGCAATGATGATAGCAATAGAAGTCATTCACCACATTCAATTACATTCTTTTGCAATATCTTAACTCTGACCTTAGGAATGTTATTGTACACCTGTAAGACATTAGTGCACTGGTGATCTGCAAGGTGTTATTTCTCACAGTGAAATATGAAATCTGAGTTGAGGCTGTGTGATAGTGTCATACATAAAAGGTTGATTCTTCTCTTATAACATTTAGATTTGTGTAACATGGATTTAACACAATACCACTCTGGTAACATTTTACACTCATGTTACACAAGATCAATAACTGCACAAAGTGTAAGGCAGCAGAGAATCTTGCTTCCACTGAAATCACTGTCACAAACATTAACAAATATTCAGAGCAGGATTGAACCTACAGTTACAACTGAAATCAAATCACAAAATAGCAAGAGCAATCAGTTTTACTTAGACAGTTCCCCCCACCCTCTTCAATATAGGTGGATTTTCATGGAGATTTAACTACATGAAAATATTGGCAGGCATTTCTTTGACACATATGTAGTTAGACCCATTTTCTTCATACTTGCAGAAAAAAAACTCCTTATCTTCACTCCTGGGGGAAAAGATAGACATACAAAAAGAGAGCAGAATAGGAAAATAAGAGAAATGTATAGTTACTGATTGCTCATCTTTTCTATTATTCAGAAAAAGAACTAATCATTAAGAGAGTTGCAGTCTCTGTACTCTATCTGCTTGGAAATTTGAAAAACAGTATGTCTGCATTAGGTAGAAAGTCTTCAAATGAATCTGCCGGTGAAAATAGCTCGTCCTTCTGGGGTTTTTTAGACATACAAAAATCAGAACATCTAATTCAAGATCTAGACAATACTCTAAAAAGCAGTCTAAATGCAAGAGATCTATTCATGGAGTGGAATGTAAGGGGGATTATGCTGGTAAAGTTTGGAACCAATTAGTTATATTATTGCATCAATGGTACAATATCAGAGCAGCTTGAAATTTTTTATAATTCTGTTTATCTTTTCAACATCCCTGTGAGGTAGGGAACTGCACCTGGAGCACTAAGGCACAAAAGGATTAAAGAAGTGGCCCAAGGTTACATATAAAGTTGGCAATAGGCAGGGAATGGACCCCAGATCTCCTGTATCCCTGACCCTGACTCACTGGGCCATTTGTTATAAGCTTTTCCCCACAATAAATACTGAACCTGGTGTGTTCCTTTTCTATAGGATGTGAAAAATGATTTGCAGTGGAAATTTCTTATATTCTGCAAAGGAGAAGTCAGGCATAAGTATTACAGGAATAACTTTATCCTGCTCTGAATGAGAAACTGGCAATTCATAAAGTGTCTAATCACAGATATATTTGGGACACATGTTCAATGGCTGATATAAGGCAATGCATTATCACGTAGACAGTATTGCAAAGCATGGCCTCATTTATACTTCACATTTTGATAAGATGTAAGTTAGTGAGCGATGGATCCAAAGCCAATTGGAGTTATTGCAATTGACTAGAATGGTTTTTAAATGAGAACTAATTTTACTGAAAGCCTCAAAGCGATGACATTTTATAAAGATTTTAACAATGGTGTAATTCTGCTGATTTTAATAGTGCTATGTTGGCATAAAAATGGGATAATGCAATAGTGAATCAGACCCTTTGACTTCACAGTTAGGGTTCAAAGTATGGAAAGGTTCTGGAAACAGGCCCTCCCCAGACACAATTCCAGATACTCTACCGCAGCAGTCAGGGAAGCAAACATGGGCTCCTGCTGCTTCGCCTGCTGCTCTCTGGCGGCTCTTCTATCCTGGCACTCCGCGATCATGTCCAGGCACTCTGCCCACATCTCCTCCACAAGGGAGTGCATTCAGTCCATCTACTCACAAAAGATGTCCTCCCTTGTCTGCTTTTACCTGTGGACCTGAGCCAGGCAGAAGTTCACACCAAGCTAGCTGCTGTGCCAGCAGCAAAGAAAAGTTACAAGGACAGACTTTACAGTATATACATTGTATGAAGCCTAACCCTAATCCATTATCATACACCAAAGGTCTCTATAAAGACAAAGGAGATGTGTTCTATGCAAGGACAAATGTGTATTTTAAAATGGGAACTTTAAAGCAAGCACACAGACTTTTCAGGCGAGTATCGGGACACACTCAGTCTGGAGACAATCAGGCATGGTAAGGGGCCAGCCAGGGCAGGACCCTGCAGGTGGGAGTAGAGGGATGTGGGAGAGGGCAGTTTGCCACTGTGTCCAGCACATGTCCATCTGGGTTTGGAACATGTGGCTTCCTAGGACAGTGCTAATTTCCCAGCCAGACCGGGGCCTGCAAGCAGCAGGTGGAAAAGATGGAGCAGTTTGCTGCTGTCTTCAGCACTTGTTGGATCTGGCACACATGGTTCCTGGGGACACTGCTTTCTTTCCTGCCCCTGGGGAGGAGGGAGAATGGGTATTTGGTACATGTGGCTTCCCAGGGAGAGTGCTAATAGGTTCCCTCCCGCTTCCTCCTGGTTGTCATGCAAGATAGCTGTCTTCTTCAGATCACACAGAATGACCAGGAGTGGATGTTGACTGAATGTGGCTAGAAACCTGGGCCTTATGCTGCAGTGCTTTGTGGTTCAATGACACTAAACCACTTACAGATGCTTTGGCATGGGAAGGTGTCCTATCATGGAGAACAGCATAAGGCTGGCCTCCCCAAAAACCTTATGAGAATGGTTAAAGATTTCCTATGTGAGAGCTTCACAGAGCTGTGCAGGCAATACTCCCACTCCGTCTGCAGACTCATTAACAAGCTGTTCCATGCGCACTGCGCTGAGTAGGCAGAGAGTACACCACACATTATACCACATTGCCTTGAACCTCTTATAGTTAGAAAAAGTTTGTGAACTCACCAGAAGTGCCCTCCTCAGGGTCAGTGCTGGACTGGTTGTCTCTAAATGTGCTCGCAACCCTGACCACATGGGAGACATCCTGGGAAGAGGGGATCAGCTCCACCATCATGACCAGCTCCTGGCTCTTGAGGATTGCAGGCTGGCTAGTCTCCTCCTCCTCCACCCCCTTCAACATGATGCTGTCCTCCAGGCTGATGCCAGGCATGTGTTGGCTGGACTCCATGACCACACTAGAGAAGTTGACTTCCCCACTCCCCAAAATGGCATTCAGCTGCTTGTAGTAGCTGCACATGTGAGGTGTTGTGCCAGATCTCTGCTTGCCTCCTTCACCTTGTGGTAGGACTGCCTTAGCCCCTTGATTTTCACTTGGCACTGCTGGGCACCCCTGGAATAGCTTTTAGCCACCAGGCAGCTTGCAATGTTGCTGTAAATGTTGGCAGTCCTCTTGCTGGTTTGGAACTTGGGAAGGATGACTTTAACTCCCCACACCTCAATGAGGTTCAAGGTCTCCTGGACACTCCATGCTGGCTCTCTTCTGTGCCCCTGGGAAGAAGAGCCCATGAGAAAAGAAGTATTCAAAGTTGTCACAGCATTGATACGATTGTTCAATGTCATCTCTACATGGGCTGCAGCATGCTGCTGTCTCTAAATGTGCTCACAACCCTGACCACATGGGAAAGCCAAGCAATCTTTCCCATGTCTCTTTTTGCTCACCAGGGAGAACAGAGAGATACAAGTTCCGGCCAGAGCAGTCAGGGGTAGAAAGGCGGCAGGCCTCCCAGAGGCCAAGATAGCCTTGACTTTCTGCCCATGTTGAATCTACACCACCATAAATATGAACATGCAAGATCGGGAATAGCAGGAGTACTTATGAAAAGCAGAAGTACTTAAATTGACTTAAGGTCAATGTGACAGATTTGATAGTGTGGACACATCACTTACAAAATCGACCATATGTGGCTAAAGTTGCTGTAAATCTGTTCTGATTAGGCCTCAACTGGAGTATTGTGTCCAGTTTTGGGCACCACATTTCAAGAAAGATGTGGAGAAATCAGAGAAGGTCCAGAGAAGAGTAACAAAAAATGATTAAAGGTCTAGAAAACATGCTCTGTGAGGGAAGACTGAAAGAATTGGGCTTGTTTAGTTTAGAAAAGCGAAGACTGAGAGGGCACATTATAGCAGTTTTCGAGTATCTAAAAGGGTGTTATAAGGAGGAGGGAGAAAAATAGTTCTCCTTGGCCTCTGAGGATAGGACAAGAAGCAATGGGTTTAAATTGCAGCAAGGGAGGTTTAGGTTGGACATCAGGAAAAACTTCCTGCCTGTCAGGGTGGTTAAACACTGGAATAAATTGCCTAGGGAGGTTGTGGAATCTCCATCACTGGAGATATTTAAATGCAGATTAGACAGACACCTGTCAGGGATGATCTAGACAGTGCTTCGTCCTATTGTGAGGGCAGAGGACTGGACTCGATGACCTCTCAAGGTCCCTTCCAGTTCTAGTGTTCTATGATTCTGTGATTCTATAAAGTCCTAGTGTAGACCAAGCCAAAGGGGCAGAAAGTAGGTGCCAAAGATTTAGAGCATAAACTATAGTCAGGATAAAGACTCAGGAGTCATTAATTTCTATTCCCATGCTCAGATTAGTAGATTATTTCTCTTTATTGATGAAATATTTGCTTAAGAACAAAAACATTATTTCTAAGAGCAATGAGCCAGATTACATATTAAGGGTTGTTTTTATTTAAATCCATGCTTTATATTTAGAATTCTAGGAATCCATTGCAATATATCTAAGAGGGAAGCCCTAAACAGATGTGGTGTGCCAAATCAACTAGAAAAATTTCAGAAACACCTGCAGGCAGCTAATAAACCAAGCATTTAAATTACAGCAAAAAAAAAAAAAAAAAAGAAATCACAAAAAACGTATCTCTGTTACAATATGACAGGGGACACTCCACTGCAAAGATAGTATGTGTAAGTTTGAAATACTGTCATATAGTTAGAAAGAAATATATTTTAATAAGAATAATATAGACTGTATCAGAGGTTTTCTCCATCTTTGAAATTCAAGTTTGGGGGCAGTTGTAAACCTATGATCACATACATCAGAATGGTACTATCGTGTATATGTGTCCATTTAAAATTGTGTTAGCTTCACTTGATAAGTTTCCTATGGAAAAGCTACTAGAAACAGAAGTCTTCAGTGTATCCTCAGAAATCAAGGAATATTTTAAAATCAGTATATGTGTGGAGCTTGCGTTTGTGAAATAAAATACGTGGGCCTACAGGCCCTCCTGAGGGCCTCTCCCATGAATTATGTTAAGCATGTGCACAGTTGTTTAGGGAATTAGGGCCTCAGACAGCTCTTGTGTTCTGATAATAGGAGTTTCCAGTCTCCTTTTACTTGTAAAGCTGCTGTTTTTAAGGACTACATTGCTTTCTTTTTTCCCCAGGCCATACTTCATCACACCTCACATGTGGTGTCTGTGATATATGGGACAGCACTTATATCTGAATCAATATGAAAGTATCACTGCTTTAGATGAGGAATATATAGTAAAACAGGTTTTTCCCCCCCATCTGTGCACAACTGTTTTGTGCAAGAGTGTTTCTACATCACTGGAGTCCAAATTGATATATTTCTAATAAAAAATAAATAATCCCTTAATGTCATTACTGACTCAGTCCTCAAAAAGTCCCTCTGATGTTACCATAGTTGCCCTTGAGTTACAAATAGAGAAACTATTTGCATGTGAACTATTTGTATATGAACATGCAAACCATTTACTTGATTTGATCAAGGTAACACACAGCAAATCAGTGGCAGAACTGGAAATTAAATAATTAACGTATTGTTTCCCACCCCTATGTTCATACTTCAAGTTCTATGAGAAGGATACACTTTTAAAATGCTTGCATTTACAGGCCATCCCTACTATAAATCCAAGATACATTCCAAAAAACTTCAAGTTATAGCAAAACAAGTGAAAGCTGCTGACTTCCATTTGCAATTTTTTTTTTTGCACAAATTAAGAGCAGGGAATCAGAGGACTCATAATGCATCATTTCCTATAAGCTTCAATGACTTTAGTGTGGAATGGAAGCATATCAAGGCAACTTATAGCAGGCCCTGAACTTTAAATGGGCATTTATTCCTTTTATCCTTTCTTTTCTTCTAACAGGAGTGCTGAATATTGAAGTTTGTCAGTCATCTATGATGTCAGCATTCCGAAATTATGGACTGTAGAATATTAATATTCTTTAGACTCTTTGCTGATAGTTGTAGAAAGGTAGTTAATCAGGCGGTGATGGTTTTTGTTTTTTTCTTATTAGATTGCATCAAAACACCTTGTTACTTTAATATGTAAGCAAAGGCTGCAATTGATCAGGGAAATAATCTGATCACCAGTAGAGCAGAAGTGGCCCAAATCATTGCAAAAGGCAGGGGATGTAGTCCATAACTCAAAGCACCATTGATTTTTGAGCCACACTTTGGAAACATTTGAGAACCCCTGATCTATGGTACTGTGGCACAGTGAATATGGGCTGATTTTCATGATCATATGTGCCAGAAACCCTATGAGAAAACTTTCTGTTGCAGAAGCCTGGGTATTTCAAATAAATTGGGGAACACATTCAAACCTTTGGATGTTAGCTGAACCAACTGAGAACTCAATGTCTTTTGAGATTCTCATTTCACTAAATAAAAGTTTTTTTTTTCTTATAAGAAAGCAAGCTTTGCAATTGGGTATTAGAAATCAACAGCTGTATGATTCTTTTTTCTACCAGTAAACATGACTGTAGTACTGATTAATTTCATAACCATGAATTCAATTTGTGGGCATTATTATCTTCCTGAACTGAATAGAGAAATAGCAACATTACTAAAACAGAAATATCAATAAAATTTTGCTTATACTACTCAGCACGTTAAAAATCATCCTTCTTATTTTCAGGTACATTTTCTCAGGAAAGATGGTTTATATTATAATACACTAGGACCACAAATGAGTTCAATATGTTCATTGTTACTAGCAGTTTTTCTTATTTTTTCCAGAAATTAATGCAATTTTTTTCTAGAAATTATGAAGAATGACATGGTAACAGAGAGAAAAAAGTATACATGCTTCATTTGCTCAGCATGCTCCAAGACAGAATAGCATTCCAGAGGAATCAATTAGAATAGCTGACAATTTACAAAATTCTTTCAGCACAGGAGGCTTCATCCATAATCATGGTTACAAGAGTTAAGAAGCATAATTAGTGTTGCTGGTAGAAGTCATATATTTATCCATAGATCTCAGTTACTTGCTATTTTTAGCCCATTTTATTACAGAGAAACTCACTTCAGAGGGGTAACTGTGCTAGTCTCTTTCAGCAAGAGCAACAAGGAGTTTAGTGACACTTTATGGACTAACAAAATTATAAGTGTTCTAGGGCATAAGCTTTAGTACATCGAGCAAACCGTACTATCTCTATGCAAAAGAATAAATCGATACAAATCAGACATTAAGAATGGAAACATTCAAAAAACAGTGGGGAGCACTTTAACCTCCCTGGACAAACAATTTCTGACTAGCAAGTTGATATTCTCAGGCAAAAAACCCCTACAAAATCAGACTGCAATGTGCACCTGCTGAGCTGGAACTCATATATAAATTTGATACCTGAAACAGGGTTTAAATAGAAACATGGAGTGGTTCTCACATTACAACAGGTAATTTCCCATTCAAGTACTCAAACCTTCTCATCACAGTTGGAAATGGACCACATCCACTCTCATTTAATTAGCACTGATGTCACATGGCTATCTGTATATCCCTTCCGTTTCTGTCTTCTTGTCTCTTCAACATCTGAGGAAGTGAGTTGTATCTCACAAAAGCATATGCCCTAATACCTTAATAGATACGGGCAGTTGGTGAAGGCCTGGCTGGGGAAGGCAAGCCCCCAGCCCCATCACCTGCCTTGCTCCTTCTTCTGAGGCCCCACCCCCTTGGGAGGTGGAGTAGCATGCTGTCTGCATGATCCCCCTCCCAACCATGGGAAGAAGAGAGGAGCAGGTGGGCATGTGCTCACCCCAGCCTCCCCAGCCCTGGGGAGGGCAGAGGGTATGCAGCATGGCCTCAGCCTTTCCAACCCCGGAGAAGATCAGAGGGCATGTGCTGCAGGGTATGACCCCAGCCTCCCCATCCCTGGAGGAGATCAGAGGGTGTGTTGCATGGCAACAGCCTCTCCAGCCCTGGAGGAGGTCGGCGGGCATGTGCTGCATGGCGTGGCCCCAGCATCCCCAGCTCTGGAGGAGGTCGGAGGGTGTGCAGCATGGCCCCAAACTCCCTAGCTCAAGGGAGGACATTCTGCATGGCCTGGCCCAGCTCTGCCTCTCCAGCCCCAGAGCACGGGGAGGGCAGGCGCTAGGGGCAGCAACACTTCAGCCCAGACCTCTTACTGTAGGCGCTATGTCTGATGATTTGGGAAGGCGGAGCCTGTGCTTGGAATGCTGGCATTTGAATCCCATTCATAGGCTGCTGAGAGTTTCCATGAAATCTATAGAGAGCCTAGGTACCTAATTTAGGGATGTGGATTATAGTGGGTAGCCAGGCACCTAAAAGTTAAATGCAGGAATGCTGAGCATTCCAATGCTTAAATTCTTTATTGGCTCCAGACCAATGAGACTGCACAGGCAGACAGATCTGCTCATGTGGACCAGATTACAGGAGATTAGACCTTGTTAAAATAACAGGTTTTTTTAATGTTTTGTAGTAGCAGTAGCATATGGTTGACCAGGAAACCTTTACTGACAAAATACGAGGCTCCCGTGTTTCACAACCAAATTAAAAATGTTTGATTACCGTGTAAAATTATTCAAATTTAAATTCAGTTGCACTGCCATTTTAAAGATTTTTCCAAACATCTGAAGAATTATGAAGTTTTTATTTATATATTTTTTAAAAAAATTAGGACATAATTTTCACTCAAAAGAATTCTGTTTTACTCTAAAGATGTAGTTAGCAAACTTCAGTGACTAAAATGGATTTTCTTTTCCCATCAAGCTGACAACTAAATCTGCTGTTTTTCCTCTCACAGTGAAGCATTTTACACATCTCCAAATGTATTTTAAGGAAAAATAGAAAAGTTTTAAATGAAGTTTTTAAAACTATCTATAGATGTTGAGATTGAGTATAATGCTTGGAATTTCTATGTTGCTTTATCTGTTCAAATACCTTTTCAAGCTTTAAGTAATGAATCATAATGAAATCATAATAATGTATAATAGAGATCTGTAGCAGGTCAATTGTTGAAAATGTGACTACTAATCTCTGTATTCTTATTGATCTAGACCCTTAAAATTTGGTTCACTGGTTTGTTCCCTGCACACAGAGAAAATTAAAGCTCATCTTTCCATCAGATGTCATCAAAAGGCCATCAGCCATTTTTCTCTAATTACAACCATTTGAGTAATTTTACATATTAAATAGAGGTATCAGTTTACAAAACCAAAACAAATTTGCCCTGTATACTAATTGCAGTAAGAATGGTGGTCTTTATTTGATATTAATAAACAGGTGTTCTATTTATTGCCAAAAAACTTGTCATAAACCTGTTTATTTGGTACATAATTTAGATATTTAAACACACTTTAGTTTCAGTGTTGTGTTATTTAAGAAATAATTTTGTTCCTCCTGGACAGTTATATGTTTCAGCAAGGATATGTTTGATCTGGTGTTGATGGAATGTTGGTATCAGAACAGAGGAATGAGTTGTTTGATCTAATCTGCTTTGCTTCTCCATCATTAAAGAGACACAAGTAATTGCTACTTCATATGATATTTATATAATTAACCACTACCTCTACAATGTTTTCTATTGTGAGGAAGCTACTGAATTCTATGTTTCTATCAATTAAAAATATTTAACCAGTGTTACTAGTATAGAAATCTGCACATAAAGTTGAAATACACCTCTTTGCTGAGGTGAATTTCATGTGTTTTTGAACACGTTGTACATATCATACACATCAGAACTGTTAGTAATTACTACTATATAGCCTCTTGTGTTGTCTAATCAACAGAATGGAATCACTTGCATACTGACCCTCCAAATGTGATCCAAGCATGAGATGAATATACCATCTTGACAGGTGAGAGAACTTTAGTCTTTTTGTTTCTTTCATTATTGTTTGACTATAAAATGTGTTGCTTTTTATTAAGTAAAATGAAGACTTAATTCTACTATGACAGAGAAATATTGTTTCAATTTGTATCAGGATTATGTATCCTATACAGGATGGCTAAGACTGAAACCACCAATATATTTTGTATAGGCTATTGCCAAAGTCAAATGATAGGGAAATTTAGTCATTTTCAATCTGGGCTGGAATCAAGTACATAACTCAGAAAAACTTACAAGTTTGATTCAAACCCACTGTAGTTTAGGATTGCCATTGACATCAGAGAATTTAGCAACAGGTACTATGTGAGAACTGTCAAATACAATGGCTTTGTGACTGTTTTCATCCATTGCTGGCTACATTACTTGAAGCTCACAACTTTTCATTATATATTTAAGAAATTGTGCATCTGTCTACCTGTCTGTCCATCCATCTTTGAGTCCATTTATTCAAGAACTTCTAAACAGCAAAAATTAGTACCACCAAATTTGGTATGTAGCTTCCTCTTATCATAACTTAAAACAAGGTCAGGGTTTGATTGTGCCAGGATAATGGGATGTGCATGGAATTTGATTGTTTTCCATAAAATGGAAAGGGAGAGGTCTGGTCAGAGGGAGTTATACAGCAGAATGAGCAAGAAGGGTAGGGGTACCGAGATGGGAACTGGGAAAGATATAATCACATTGGGCCAACAGGCGACAAGGGTGAAGAAAGGGACAGCTTTCTACTATATATTTCAGGGAGTTTTTCTGTTGGGTCTGTGTGCCTGTCTGCCCCCCTCCCCCACTCCCCCACTCCCGGGTAGGGGACACGCATCTTCCCCCAGCTGTGCCCATCGCAGTTGCAGCAGCCATGAACAAGCACTTCTCACCTGGCTCCAAACTGCTATGGCAAGAGAAGTCTGAGGTTGTCCTCTCTCCCCAGAGCAGTCTCCCTACTAAACCCCTCATCCCCAGCCTCACCCCAGAACAATGATTTAAATGAAGAAAAACAAAAAGTATTTGGCTGTGTCTAGACTGGCGCGATCTTGCGCCAGAGCTATGCAAATGAGG
>CM057846.1:25296479-25307343 GCA_030068395.1 Apalone spinifera
GCCTCATTTGCATAGCTCTGGCACAAGATCGCGCCAGTCTAGACACAGCCTTTGAGTTTAGTATCCATGCAACACCAGGTAAATCTTCTAGTAATGAATAAAGTAAAAGTCTAAAACAAACAGAATTTATTTGCAAGTAAACACTCAGAATATTCCCTATTGTAGTCCCACCCATTCATAGTGTCTACTGACCACAGGAATATTCATAAGCCCACACAGAAGCCTTTTGCAGATTCTGATTGTAAACATATCTCAATAAAAGTGAAGCATTATGCAAAAATAAGTAAAAAAATATTGCCACAGTTGTTGCCCTCTTCCCCACTCAGCACCATATTTTATGTGTGCCATCATTTGTCTATTTCATATTTCTCTCACAATAGAAAACAGCAAAAACATTTTACAGAAAAAGATAAACTTACAGAAAATATGTACAATGCTGCATCAAGTGAAAATTGATATTTTTCTGCCTCAGATTACAAGTTTTGCCAGCTTTTAGTTCAGTAAAAATCTTTTTGCCGAGTGCTGCCTTTCATAATCCACAACAGACATAAAAATGAAAATCACATTCCGGCATCCAAAAAAATAAATATCTTTCTTTTCTGCCAACTTGTTGTTACAGTAAAAGTATATATACACAGTAAATATACTATATAGAATAACTTGAGTGATGACTGCAGCAGCTCTCTAAACAGAACCCTAAGTTTATGCTATACACATGATTATTTATTTGCATTAAGTTAGCATCCCAGTTGAGGTACAATGCACAAACATAAGGTGAAAGAGCTTTCCTGCACTGGAGGATACCCACTCTAGAAATACAAATGGTGGGAGGGGAAACAGACATGAGGAGATCCCAAGTAAAATCCAAGATCATACCATAGGTCAGAGACCAAACTAAGAAAAGAATGCAGGTCTCTTGATCCAGTGCCCTATTCTTTTGATGACACTACCTTCCCCATAGTACATGTCCCTGAATGATGAACCACATTGATAACATGCCTACTCTATTAGGAAAATTGCAATATAGATTGTGTTTCATAGACACATATGAATATTTCAGGGCTTACTTCATGGGAGCAAAGGTAACTACAGCACTAAAACTGTGAACTGGCTAGAGATAACACCGTTCATATACCATACTATGCAGTCACAGATCACAATGTATATATGTATTAGTTTTGCCATGCTAAGGACATTCATATTATTAGTCTTCTTTCCTTAGCTGGTTTTAAATGGCTTAACAGAGCCTAGGGGCACTTTGGATGTGACACCTCTATTGGAGATTGTATGCAATATATGCTGCTGTCAAGCACCATCAACCAAGTATTCCCCAGCCATATAGTGATGTAGCTCTGAAACAGCAATTAATGAAAGCCTTCGGGAGGAAAGAAAATGAGGCAAGTTAAAATCCTATTTCCATCAGTCTGACCTATGGAATGTTTCTCTTCCCTGGGGAAGGTGAGGTCGTTCCCATACATTAATTCACCTTTGGTTACAGGAGTTATCAGGAGAAAATCCATGCTCTGTTGCCTGAGGCCTCTTCCTTAACAAGCAAATTACATTCTGGACATCCATCCTATAGAAAGATGAAGTAAGTGTTTTATTTTGTTTAAAGTATTTAGAATGAATAAAAAGCTTAAATAAATATCTATAATGTATTGCAATGCTACAGTACTCTTTGAAATGGTATTGAAGTTAAAGAGAAAATCAGCATCAACATGCATCTGTCAACAAGCTTTCCTTTGCTGTGTTAAGTCTCTAAGAGTATGCAATAATTACATTGGGTTGCCAAGAAAAGTGCCTTTTTAAAAGGAGATGATTAAGTGAGGGTACTTCAGAAAATAACACTTTGTATATTGGTAACATTAGCAGAGATAACACGTACCTTACACACTTATCTTCCATAATGAATCTCTCTTCTCCACTCTGTTGTATACTAAAAGTTGAAAACTAATACTAAAAGTTGAAAAGGTCAATGTCTAGCTTTCCACGTTTATTTTTTATGCTGCTTTCAAAAACCATACCAAAAATAAAAACCCCTTGTGTACTAATTTTAAATATATATTTCTGCGAAAAATGCATTATTTGGCAGGATGACAGAAATGAAATCATGGTTAGACACAGCAATGTATATTGATAAAATCAGTTGTAGGGATTAATGTTTACCTTATTTCATCCCATTAATAAACTTCTGATGGAACTTGTGGGGTCCATTTACACATTGTTACAGGAATCCAGCTATGGCCCAATCTTGTAGTCCTTGCACAGGGAGAATGACTACAGATTGCAAACCAATGTATGTTTTACCTGGACAAGAATTGCAGAATAGGGATTTTCAGAGTTTATGGGACTTGTCAATACATTTCCTTTATATTAATGGAATAATAAACCTGCATGGATTTTTGTTTGATTTTTAAGACAAATTTAAAAATATTTAATTTCTCCTGTCTTATCTGGTATGAATATATTTAGCTTGAATTGCCACATGTGTGCATGAGTCTTTTTTTCTCCTAGCCAAAACTTGGTCTCAGTGAAGCATATAGAAAGTCATAAATATAAATATCTGAGGGGTAGCCGTGTTAGTCTGGATCTGCAAAAGCGACAAGGAGTCCTCTGGCACCTTGTAGACTAACAGATGGCTAAGGTGCCATCTGTTAGTCTATAAGGTGCCAGAGGACTCCTTGTCGCTTTTGCAGATCCAGACTAACACGGCTACCCCTTGGATACTTGACACCATGCAAGGCACTACATTTAGCCATATTGAGCAGAAATCTATCAACCTTTTCAACGACATGCATCTGACGAAGTGGGTCTTTGCCCACGAAAGCTTATGCTCCAATACATCTGTTAGTCTATAAGATGCCACAGGACTCCTTGCCACTTTTATAGATATAAATGGTGGCAGCATTTGACTGCATACACATTATTACAACCACAATCTCACCCCACATACCATGGACTAGATTTTAGTGAGCACAACCATAAATGAGGGTTATATGGAGCTGCACTGCACAGAATAGAGTTAATTGTTTCCCCAGGCTGTGTCTAGACTGCATCCCTCTGCCGACAGAGGGATACAAATCAAGCACTTCAGAAGTGCAAATGAGCTTGGGATTTAAATATCCCGGGCTTCATTTGCATACTCACGTTCCGACACTGTGCCGATCAGGCTCAGTGTCGTAAGTGAAAGTAAAGTGTAGCCGCAGCTCTGCCAACAGTGGGGGGCTTTTTTTGGCAGATCCTGTATTCCTCAAAAAATAAGGTTTACAGGATCTGTCAAAAAAGGCTTTATTTTTTGACAGATCCCTGTCTAGACTGCCGTTTTTTTAAGAAAAAGCTCCATGGAGAAAAAAAACAGCAGCCATGTTTATGCTAATGAAGCACGGGATATTTAAATCCCTTCATTAGCAATTTTGACATGCCTAATCTACATCTCTCTGTCGACAGAGGGGTGTAGTCTAGACATAGCCGGTGTGTTTCCTATTATGTAGACTACGCTGTCCTCTCTGCAGTTCTGCTTTTAATGGAGAACGTGTGCCTGTGACTTGCAGATACAGAGATAACTGTATGATTTTCCATTTGTAAAGCTGGAAAGTGTCTCAAGTATTACCAATGCCAATTAACAAAAAATGACACAAATTGGGCCCTTAGAAAATCATGATATTTAATAACCAATATCAACTGAGTTTCTTTTTAATTTTTTGTTGTTGTTCATAACCAGAGGAACAACATTCTTAGATAAAATCATGACTACCAGAGCTGGACCTAGAAAAAAAAACACTAAATATTATGAGGCTCTGTGACTGGATGGACCAGGTCCCAAAGCCCCCTGTTGGAGGCTTGTGGCCTTGACACACCCCACCCCAACAAACGATAGAGAAGTCCTCCAGGCAAGCTAGTGTAGTGCAAAGGAAGCAAGAAATCAGGGCCCAGCAAGCTAGTTAAAAGGAAGCTGCTAGGCCAGAGTCAGGCAGTTCCTCTTTGGCTGGAGGGCTGGGTCACAAGAGAGTCACCATAGCAGAGAGTGCAGGCAAATGCACTTGGCCAGAGAGAGTCGCTTGCATGATGTGAGGGCCACCCCATCACAGGCTTGCAAATGATGCCACCTCTGGATGTGTGATATCATTCTCTGTGTGAAGATTGAATCACTGAGCACTGAAAAGTTAGGAAATACAGTTAATGTCTCCATTTTTCACCAGGAATCAAATTTAATGGACTGTTATGAGGAGTCCTGTTTACTGCACTGGCACTTTCTAGTGTCAGGTCAGAGTCTATGAAACTCTTGGTTTAGAATCAATCCATTTTATGTCTTTATGCCTCTGGTGCAAAGGGGCCCAGCTTAGTAGTAGAAGCTATATGGAGAATTCCTTCCCTTCTAGCTTGGCATAATCTGTAACCCGGGTCACACCAGCACCCACGTTACTCAAGAGACAGGTGGCAATCCTCTCTGCACCAATGTGAACCTTTCCCTGAGTGTGCCCTATCCCTCCTTCTCCCCTTCTCTCCCCACATTTCTCGACCACCATGAATCACTGATTCTTGCTGTTCAAGCTATGGGGGAAGGAGAAGAAGTGGGGACAGAGTGTGAATCAGCTGATCCACAGTGCTCCGAAAGTGCTGGGAAAGAGGAGGGAAGAGTAAGTAAGTGCAGAACCCCAAGTGCATGTTAGTCACATGGCAGTTGGGGGTAGGTCACACGTAGAACCCCAATGGGCTGCATGCTGCCACAGGCCACAGGTTGCCCACCTCTGCTTTACAGTAACGTAACATTACATGGAAGACCCAGTTGACATGTGTACTTGCAGCAGGACTTGTTTCCTCGTGTGGTGACTTATATTGTAATTAGTGCACACACAACCAGCTGAATATAATTATATAGATTTAATAAGGTATCAGAGATTTTTACAGCTTTAGTTTTTAAATTTTCTAAGTGAAAATTGAATAATAATGAGTAACTGATAATTCCTAGTAATAGAGAACATGACAAAGTCATGGATGCTGAAGAACTTAATTACTTATGTGATTTTCATAAGATGTGTCTATTCATCCAAATAAAGCCCCTTATTTTTTGTTTGTAATTATCTTTCTGTAGTTTTCCTGTTAAGTTACCAATCTCTCTCTGAGTCAAGGAACAGCAGAAAATTCATGCTCTGGGCATTAAAGGGACTTGAGAGGTACTATTTATAACTCCCTTTGGGAAAACATGTTTATTTCAGAGTATCTCAGAAACTTCTAAACTTATTGGGAAAGAGTTTAGGAAATTTCAAAATATGATTTATGTATAATACTTGAAATATGCATGTATATCTATATCACTGAGATGTCCAATAGGCAGTTTTTCACAATTCCTTAGTTCCCAAACATTTTCATATTTAATACTAGAAGATTTATCCAGCACTGCTTGAGTCCTTAATTAAAGTAAGGTTTTTTTCTTCATTTAAATCATTGTCCCTGGGATGAGGAGTTCAGCTGTCTCGGGGGAGAGAGAACAATCCCAGCCCTCTCTCACTACAGCAGCTTGAGGTAAGATGAGAAGAACCTGTCCATGATTGCTGCATCTGGCACAACTGAGGGAAGAGTGCATGTCCCCCACCTCGGGGACAGACAGACACACAAACAGACACATCAACTCACTCTTTGAAATATATGGATATATTTCAAATATGTATTTATCCCTTTCTCCACCCCTGCCCCTACTGGCCCAGTAGGGTTATAGCTGTACTGGTCCCCATCTGTGGCACCTTGCTGCCCTACTGTTGTCATTTTACAATACATCTGGCTCTTACCAGACCCCTCCCTTTCCATTTTATAAGAAACAATTAAATTCCAGACCCATCCCATTGTACTGGCACAACTAAATCCTGACCTCGCTTTATGTTAGGTTAAGAGGAAGTTGTGTACCAAATTTGGTGATCCTAGCTTTTACCATTTAGGAGGAGTTCTTGAACAAATGAACTCACAGACAGATGGACAACAAGACAGACAGACATGCACATTTCTAAGATATATGGTAAGATTTATGAGCATTTTGTTGTGAGCTGTAAGCTTTCTAATTTAACCACAATACCTAGTATTATGTGTGTTCTATTTCCCCTTCAAGCCCATTAGAAACATCTAATGATACATTATGGAACACTTTGAAAAGCAGAGTTTTTAGGGGTAATTCTGTTCTACTTCAGTTTTTTATTGCCATTTTGCAATACTGAAGCTATTTGCATGAAAATATAACCTTTGTTTTTAAGAGTTCATATCGTCCCGCTGATTATCATCTCCTAAAATAATAATCTTCTGTTTGTGATATCACAGTTGGTTACCAGGGAAATTAACATGACAGATCATAAAAGTGGCTAAATGTGTTGATTAAAGTAGTTTAAGATAGGCAGGGGGAAAAGGACAATTTGGCTGGCTGTTATCAGAGGGCTAGATATTGTGCAGTGATTTGGTATTGAATTATGTTGTGGTGATGAGAGTAACAAAGGGAAGAGAATGATAACGTTTGGAGACAAGAGTTTCAGTCCCCAAGTGCACCCTTTGGCAAGCCAAACAGCAATATATGAGTGTGTCTGAAGTATGCAGAGCTTCATAGTGCCACCACGGTTCCTGGGGCTTCTTAACCCATTTCCAATATCATATCATAATTGACCAGAAAGGAGAATTTGTATTGATGCAAAATTGGTGATGGTCAGTGGCAGTTTGTGGGAGGCCTTTTTCCTGATAAAGTTTTTAAAAGCTGAGCCCATCTCCTGCATTTCAGAAGATTAAGACATTTCAAGAGAGCTTTTTTGAGATGTGTATGTATTATTTAACTGCTTCCTCATGGAAGAGAGAAAGAAGTGGTGAAAAGTGGTAATATGTCATAGGAAAAAAATGGTATGAGAAACTTAGCTAGATTCATTGAGCAGAGGCTTCTTTCTTTTTTCTTCTGGAGAAAAGAGGGAACCCCTGGAGAGACCAATCTTTCTTTGGAGGAGAGAACTAAGAACAAACACATCTTCTTCCTGGTCAGATTCTGTTTCTGTTTCACACACTGTCTGGAAAACTGGGAGGTCTAAAGCTCCCCACGGAGGGATCAGTTTCTCATTCTGTTGGGCACTGTACAGACATGCAACAGAGAGAAAAAGTCCCTGCACTGATGAATGCCAAGATGGATGAAACAGACAAACAAGTAGATGAAGTAAACAATCAGGTAGCATAGGTGTGAGTGATATAACAATAATATAAGCGTATTCTTGCTTAGATTATCTGTGCCCTCAAAGTCATTTGTTACTTGTCTTGTTATAATCCACTGTCAGCAATTAGTAGGTGCCACAGAAGAAGGGACTCTTTAGAGGGATTTTTTAGAAACAGTGGTGCCAATATTTTTTTCAGGAAGTTTAATAACATCCAGAAATGTCACCTTGACAGAAAACACTAAGCTGATTATGTAAGAACCAAACCAGTGGATAGTACTAAGGATACTCTGACCTGGGCATTTCCCATCACATACCCACCCTCTACCACTACAGAACTATTAATAACAAATTATCAACACTACCACCACCAACAGTAGGTGATGGGATCACTGGCAGAGCATAGGAGATGACTGCTTTTGCCATAAAATGATGGTTTTGACACTGAAGAAAAGTAAATTTTAATGCAGAAATATTATGCTTTTTATTTCTGTATTAAACATATGAGGAAATGTTTATTTTCATACGTTTAAATGCAAAGTTTAGTTTTTGCTTAAAATTGGTTCTAAATTCACTTCCCCCCATTTTTTCCCCCTGAGGACCATTTCTTCACCATGAACTGGACAATCTGCACCAAAGAACTCTCCCTTTTTTTTCTAAAAAGAGTGACATAAATAAATGAAGTTTTGTGTGGAAATGAGTTTAGTTTTGTGTTTGTGAAAAATTCTTGAATTTAGAACTGTTTCTGAAATTCTTCTAAAATGTCACACATTTCCAGTTATTGTGTCCAAAAAAAAAAAAGCTTGTAGGATTCTAAGGCTATGTCTAGAAATACTCCCAGAAAAACTAACTCCGCCGTGTCCAGGGAACACATCTGCTCTTCTGACATTTTTTGCAGAAGCCCTGTTTTCCTGGTTCACGAGGAAGAAGGGTTCTTTTGAAAGAGGAGGTTTTTCTGAAATGTGGCCCAGTGTAAATGAGCCAAATTTCAGAAAATCTTCCTCTGAAAAAACAAGTTCTAACAAAAAGCAGCAGTCTAGACATAGCCTAAGTGGGTAATAAGGAACAAACACAGAGCTAACACCTAATTTACTCTTGTATCTCTACTTTTCTACACTAGTATATCAATTTCAATTGCACTTCGCTGGATTCATTAAATGGTGAATCGGGCCCTTAGTTGTCCCTTACATTTTAATAGAAGAAGAATAATTATGTTGTAGACAGGAAAAAATATATATTTTTTCTGAATATTATGTGTTTCATTGTCTTCCATGGGCCAGTATCATTTCTTTAAAGTGTGGCAGACTGATGGCAGTGGGCTGCAGGAGTTTGGTGGAGGGCAAGTACACTGGTAGTTGGTTGTGTGGGTTCATGTTCTCAGAATAGGCTGCCAGAGACTGCTGCTCAGTTATCAGGTCAGGCGGGCACCTGAAACTCAGGAGCCAACCTGCAGAGAAGCCTAATGGAACATGTGCTGCCAGTTAGGGCTTGCTGGCCCACTGTAAAAGGGTTCTCCTCAGGCAAGGCAGGGGGAAGGAGAAGAGGGATGGACTGCTGCAGTGGAGGAAGCACAGAGAGTGAGACAAACTGCAATTGGCAAGCAGAAAAGGTTTTTCCCAAGACACCAGGGAGAAGGTACAGCAGGAGTGGTTGGGGAAATGGCCCAGGGAAAGGTACTATTTGGTGGAAATAAGGACAAGACCCCCACTAATAGCTGCTACCTACTTTCCATTGGCCGGAACCTGGAGTAAGTGGGTGGGACCGGGTTTCCCCCAACTCTTCCCACGTCCAAGGGGCTACCACCAGGAGGAAGAAAAGGTGGACTTTTGGACCCTGAAAGGTTTTTTTTACCCTCCAATCTAGTGACTGGCCAATAATGAAAAGGGCTCATTAAGCAGGGAACCCTTGCTTCTAAAAAGAACTGAGAAGCAGTGGGAAAGTCACTGCGAGCCTCTGACGTGTCTTAAAATCCCCCAGGAAGTGCAGGACCCAGGGGGCACTACCAGAGCTCTGCCACAGAAGATTATAATTAGGTACCATATTCTTCTGTGGCGTGGATGCCAAAAAAAATTTACAAGTCAATCTATCTTCAAAACAATCGACAAACTATAGCCTCCTTTCTTGCTGCCAAATCAACCTATGACATAAATATGGCCCTGCCCAGGAGACCGTTAAGAAAACTGCAGACTCAAGAAGGTGAATGAGACTTGATGAAATAAGGACATGGATACATACAAAACATGCACGACCTATGGGAATGCAAGTCAAAACCTAGTCAAAGCACTACAGGTGCTATTTGCACCATTAACTTTAAGTCTCTGGTTGTCTAAACAAAGCAGATGAATGACTTTGTATCAGGCTATTTTAGCAAAAATCCCTCAGACAGAAGAGCTTCACTTTGATAAGAAGGCCACTTTCACTCCTCTAGAAGGCCTTTTTGGAAAGGATGCCATTCTCTCGCTCTCTCTCTTGTGAATTGCAGATCCACCTTAAACTTCAGTCCCTTTTGTTTATAAGAAGGAGCTATCTGCACAGCAGTATCACAGGCATTCTTGACAGGAATTTACCCTCATGTTCTAGCATAGCTAGTGTGATTGCAAAGAAAAACCTCATAATTTAATTTGGACAATGAAGATGCACTCAGTGGTTTGTATTACGATTGATTGAAACACAATTGAGTGCATCAGTACAGACAAGGCCATAGGAGAAATCCTACCCAATGTGTTCTCCATTGTACAAGGCACTGCTGTGTGGGTGTTTTCAGTTAGTAAGAAGCAGGTAGATGAAAGAAAGAAAGAGACTAGAAAACATTTAACATAGTATGACAGATTTTATAAGCCGTTTGTCAGCTTTCCTATGCTACCTTTTTTTTTTTAATTAGACAAGTAAATTCTGAAGTGTAATGTTTGCAGAACTTGCATGCTGCTAGAACAGTTTAAGAAGTGATATAAAGAAGCATACTGCAAAACTGTTTAAATGGAGGGCCAGCTTATCCGCAAGTATAAATCAATTGAAAATAATAAAGTTATGTCAGCATTACCAGTTAAGGATTGTAAGGTTTGGTCTACACCAATGTTTCTCAAACTGTGCTCTGCGGAGCCCCAGGGCTCTGCGGGACATCTCCAGGGACTCTGCGAGGTTGACAAACTGGAAATATCGATAGGTACAACACATTCAATCAGTGGACTGCTGGGGCTCCACATAAGTTTTTACACATGTAAAGGGCTCCGGAGCCCAAAAAGTTTGAGAACTGCTGGTCTACACTATAGACTTAATCCACACTTCTAAGCAACCCATTTATTCCAACTGAACTCTCATTGGTTTAGATAGCATTTTCTCCGGGTGCTACAGGCTGCATAGATGCAGCTCGACTGTTACAATGCTGTATGTGTAGACAAGTCCTAAGATAATTCCTTCGTGCTCCTAAGCAACAATGAGGCGTAGTAGCAATGGTTTGTAACATTGCAGAGGTAACTTGTACAGTTGTGTTTCAAAGTAGGCAGACCCACCCTATTTTTGTTCCAATCTACAAGTTGTACTTCAACTGAGAAATTATTCCTTCTAATGAACTGAGTTATCTACATTCTCCATAGTTGCAACAACATGTACGTTCACCAGCACTACCTCATTTTCAATCTAGTGAGAAATTGTAGGCAGAATTAAAGTGTAACAAATATGTTGAAAACAAATGTAAC
>CM057846.1:25307443-25319499 GCA_030068395.1 Apalone spinifera
ACCCACCAAGAGTGAGGTGCTTTGGATCATTACTATTTGATTTCACTTCTAATTGAAGTTACAAGTTTTTTCCCCGGAGATATGCACTACAGGTTGTACCTCCCTTATCTGAGACTCTCTGGTCTGGCAACATCTGTGGTCCAGCAGGATTACAGATTTTCCTGGATCACAGAGCCAGGTATAGGGAGGTCTGACTGTGGGGCAGGAGTGTGATGGGGGGATGTGTGGCAACTCAGCCAGGAGCCCCCGGGAGGTGGAGGGGTGGCAGGCTTCACAGCAGGGAGATTTGGCCCCAGTGGCTGGGCAGTAGCCACAGAGCTCCAGCCCCGGTGGCAGCCAAGAAGGTCCCAAGGGTGCCGGACCATGGAGGGCCAAGCTGTAGGAGTTATTTTGGGGAAATTTTATGGCCTGTGTCCCACAGGAGGTGATCCTTTTGACCATAGAATCTGTGAAATCTATGAAAATCATGACACAGTATTGCCAACAAGGCTGTCCTTTAAATTTTTGATGCCCCACGCAGCCCGAGAACCTGCATCCTTCAATTTCTGCAGGATGTGGGGGATGGGGCCAGCCACTCCATGGGTGGACATGTGCTCAGGGCAGTAGGGGCAGGAGCTGTGAGGAAGGAGAGCAGGAGGAAAACAGGGAGCCACAGAGCAGGAAGACTGAGTGGCACAGCTGGCTGGAGCTGGCAGCTTAGCGGCACAGCAGGAGAAAGAGGGACTGGCCCAGTTGGCTGGAGCTGCAGCCCAGTAGAGAGAATGGGGTGGGGCAGAGGTTTGGGACTCGGAGATCACGGCCAGAGGATGGGGTCTAATGGGGTTGGGAGGTGGAGAAATGGCTGGGGGGATTGGAGCTGAAGTTCTTTGGATGCCTGGTAATTAGGACTGATGTGGCTTGGAATTAGAGCAGGGGGAGGGCTGAGAGACTGGGACCAATAGAGTTGGGAGGTGAAGCATGGCATCGTGGGTCATGAGATTGGAGCCACCGGATCCAGGGATGCCTGCACAGGCCTGGCCTTAAGGAAAGGAGAGGAAGGTGGTTGCCTTGGGCCCCATGCATTCAGGGCCGCATGCTGCAAGTGACCAAAAAAAAAGTCGTACTAGCTGCCAATCAGTTTTCACATTATTTTGCACTCTTAAAAATTGTATATTCTCACACATTTTAAAGCAAAATTTTGATAAACAAAAATAATCAAAAATGTTTTCAAAAATTGTTCTCCATTGCAAGCAATAGTCAGTGGGGCTTCCTGGGCTTGACTCTGTAACCCCTCAACTGGGTTTGACTTAAATTAGAGCATCCACTGTCCAGGCCCTGCTGTCAGCATTCTGCCTTGGGATCTGCAAACTCTTTGGCCAGGCATGTGCTCACGACCAGTTGTGGCTCTAGGCATATTCAACATAGGGCACTACTAAATTTGGAGCACCATGCAGCTGCATATGCTCAAGGATGGCCTTGATTGCCAACCCCAAAAGTTCAGGGAGCAAGTCACTCCCTGAAAAATCATGAAATTGGCTTAAAAATCATTTTTATTTCTTTGCTTTGTCTGTTAAATGTTTTTTTTCTTTTTTTAATATTTAACTTCTGGTTTGAACTTTAGGGCACACTAGAGCCTCATTTTTCAGGCTTTACTCCAAAATCAAGAGGTCTAAGGAATTTTCAGATATGCTCAGATTTCCACACAACGTTGTGATTTCAGCACCTGAGACTTTAAGGAAGAAAAAACACATTAACATTTGAGATTCATAATTTTGTCCCAAGAGGTGGTGCCATGGCATTTTGTATAACAGCACCATTCCTCACTCAGTGCAACAGTTTTCCTCAGAAACTGCAAGAGGAAACTATATCTGGGAGGTGCAAAGCATTTCCTGAAATAGCCACTTTGTCTTCAAAAAAATTGCGTTATTTCATGTATTTGGTAAGCAGCATATACTGCTGGCTGACAATTCAGCTTGATGATTTTATAAGTAATGATAATTAGTATTATTAAATATTAATTGTAAGTTTGAGGCATGTAAATTACTAAGTACCATTGCCAATTATTATTTTTATTACTTCACACAACAAGAGATAAAACATGTGCGTCTACACTGGGCCACTTATTCCGGAAAATCAGCCGCTTTTCCGGAATAAGCTGCGAGCTGTCTACACTGGCCCCTTGAATTTCCGGAAAAGCACTGACGAAATACTGTAAGAAATCAGCTGCTTTTCCGGAAAAACTATGCTGCTCCCGCTCGGGCAAAAGTCCTTTTTCCGGAAAACTGTTCCGGAAAAGGGCCAGTGTAGACAGCACAGTAGTGTTTTCTGCAAAAAAGCCCCAATCGCAAAAATGATGATCGGGGCTTTTTTCCAGAAAAGCGCATCTACATTGGCCACGGACGCTTTTCCGGAAAAAGGGCTTTTCCGGAAAAGCATCCTGCCAATGTAGACGCTCTTTTTCCAGAAATACTTATAACGGAAAACTGTTCCGTTTTAAGCATTTCCGGAAAATCATGCCAGTGTAGACGTAGCCATGGAGAAAGTGCCTATCATACAGCAAAAGGGACAGATCATGTAACTGGATCCATGCAGACAGATCCTTGAACCTCTGAGGTGTACCACCAAAGTAAAAGGGGTTCCATTTGTTTGTATGGATGCAATTGTGTGATCTGACCCAAAGATGGAGAGAGACGTGTGAATAGCTCCACTGTTGTTTGGCAAGGTGTTGTTCATTCATGGCATAGATCTAAAGTTATGTCAACACTCTACACATTATAATGGTGCAGCTGCGGTACACAGCCATGCCATTTTAAGGTGCACTGTGTGATTCCTCTTTGTCACTTAGAGAGAGAGCTCTCCCAGAGACAAAATAAAACCACATGCAAATAGAGGCACTAGCTTCACTGCCAAAACAAAGTGCAGTCAACACCAGCACTTTTCATCGTTAAAAATTGTATCATTTAGAGGTGAGTTTTTTTACAACCCAGAGTGACAAAAATTTAATAATGTAAGTGCTAATGTAGACTAAGCTTTAGATACCTCATCTACCTCTGATGCTCAGATTACTGTGGAAAGAATCCTTCCATAAATCTGAAGAGGAAATTGAGTGACAAAAAGAAAAAATTATATGTGTTTTTCAGAATGTTAGAGGTTGTTTTAGGATCTCCCTTCAACCATGCATTTTACCCTCAGTCAGGCACCTGTTTCATATTTTAATTAAAATATTCCTGTATTTCTATTTTTATGGTATGCATGAACTACTTTATAAATTCATAAAGATAAGCTTTTCAATTAATCTAGCTTATTTGGAATAAGTCAATTTTAATTTATATAGAACAAATTTTTGATAATGAGATTCTCCACTACGTGTCTTTCAGTCTCCCCATAGTCCTGTAGTGCCTGTCAAGGATATTTTTTATAATTATGACTTAATTAAGTATTCCCACAAGAACTGCTGTATATAGTGATGCCATTCAAGCTATTGTCAGCTATTTAACCCTCCTAATCTTTTGGGAGTTATCTGACCCCAACACACACAAAAATGTAAAAAAAACAAAAAAAAGCCAAACCTGTGACTCTTGATATATAACATGATAAAATCAATCGTTCCACATTGATTTTATTAGCCTATGTTACGTGGCTTTTTTACAGCAAATAAAGTCATTAAAAAGGGAATGGGGGCAGTTAGACCCCTCAATATTAGTCTGTTGGCCTCCAAATATTATAAAATTAAATAAAGTATAGTATTTTCTTTATGATAAGCTCTGCCTCTACTTTCTTTAGCGGCGAGGGGTCCTTTTTTGAATTTTTGCAGATTCAGACTAACACAGCTACCCCTCTGATACTTTCTTTAGGTATTCTCAAACTATTATGATGATGTTCTATTAACTCTTTTTTTTTAATTTGCATTCTTATTGTGGATTTAATGTAGTAAAAAAAGTTACTCAGAAGGTATGAGGATCAATTAAACCCCAAATTAATTATTCAGGTATCCGAACATCAAAGAATCATAGAATAGTAGATGATTAAGATTGCAGAGACCTCAAGAGGTCATCTAATCCAACCCTGTGCTCAAAGCAGGAACAACCCCAAATAAATTATTCTAGCCCAGGCTTTGTCAAGGCTGGCCTTAAAGCCTTTAAGGATAGAGATTCCACCACCCCTTGAGGCAAACCATTCACCACCCTCCCGGTGAAATAATTTTTCCTAATATCCAACCTAGACCTCCCACACAGAAACTCCAGACTATTGCTCCTCATTCTGTCATTTGTCAGACTGAAAACAGTTTTTCTCCATTCTCTTTGGAACCCCCTCACTGGGTAGTTAAAGGCTGCTATCAAATACCTCTCATTCTTCTCTCATGAAGACTAAATAAGCTTAGTTCACTCAGCCTTTCCTAATAAGTCACATGTCCCAGCCTCTAATCATTTTCATTGCCCTCTGTTGAACACTGTCCAATTTGTCCTCATCCTTTTTGTTGTAGGAGACCCAAAACTGGATGCAGTACTCCAGATGTGGCCTCACCAACACCAAATAGAGAGAAATAATCACTTCCCTTCATCTTCTGGCAATGCTGGTACTAATGCAGTCCAATATGCTATTAGTCTAGTTGGAAACAGGACCACACTGTTGACTCACATCCAGTTTCTCATCTATGTAATCCCCAGGTACTTTTCTGCAGTACTGCTACTTAGTTGGTCCCCAGCTTGCAGCAGTGCATGGAATTCTTCCATCCTATGTTCAGGACTCTGCACTTGTCTTTATTGAACTTTATCAGATTTATTTTGGCCTAATCCTCTGATTTGTCTTTTTCACCATCAAGCCTATCCCTATACTCCAGCATATCTATCTCTTCCCCCAGCTTAGTGCCATTCGTGAACTTGCTGACGGTGCAATCAATCCCAAATCCAGAACACTAATGAAAATGTTGAATAAAACTGGCCACAGTGCCAATTCCTTGGACACACTGATTGATACTGACTGCCAACTAAACATTGAACCATTGAGCCTGATGATCTAACAAGCTTTCTCTCCATTTTACAGTCCGTTAATGCAGGCTATATTTCTTTAACTTGCTGGCAAGAATTCTGTGGGAGACTATATCAAAAGCTTTTCTATAGTCAAGGTATATTACATCCACCATTATCCCCATATTCACAGAGCCAGTTATCTCATCATAGAAGGTAGTTAGACTGTTCACTCATGACTTGCTCTTGGTGAATCCATGTTGACTTTTCTTGATCATCTTCCTCTCCTCCAAGTGCTTCAAAATTAATTCCTTGAGGATCTGCTCCATGATTGTATCTTTCTGTCTACATCCTAATTCTTCTTCTTCTATAGGTTGGACTTCCCTGGTCCAGCACTGTCGAGACCTGACCAGCCTTTAATGAGAGAATTTGCCAGACCAGGGGTTGTCTCTTGCCATCGGCTCCCAAAATTATCGCCAGCTGCTGGCAGGCTGTCCCAGCAGAAATCCTGCCTCACTCTCAGTTCCATTAACAGGATGATTTTGCTCTTCAAAGGAAGATCCCAAAACCATCTGAAGGTCATCTGAAAATGATATCTATGAACACACAGACAGTTTCAGCACTGCTGCATTCAGCAGGGGTTCTACTGGAAGAGTCACAATAACTCAACCCCTGTTTATCAAAAGGAGTACTGTCAGGAGAAAGTGTACAGTTAGGGTTAGCTGAAGGAAATTAATTGGATAGGGACAAAAAGAGAGTGATAGGGAAGCAGAGAAGTAAATTGGTGAGTCATGCTGAAGGGAGGAGAGGGCTGAAAAGTTCAGAACAAGGGAGTTTTGGGGAAGGGTAGATTCAGAATGTGGGTAGGAAAGGGATGATTTGTCAAATGAAGTGGAGTCTATGGGGTTTGTTCATGTATTATTTTTGCCCCTGCATTTTTCTTTGGCCCTACTAAATAAATATGATCTTAGTGACTAGTACTTTTCATGCTCAAACATCTGGGCTATTAAGGATTAATATTGTGGTAATCGCCACAGCCAGTCTGACACCCATTGTATTAGGCACTGCACAAACTTATAAAAGAAAGTTTCTGCTCTGGTGAGCTTAGAATTTAGAAAGTGTGTTCCTGACAAAAAGTTTCACATGCTGACCACAACAGCAGCTTCTATAGCTCCCCTCCTCTGCGTTCTACATTTCACAATGGCTGCGTCTAGACTGGCATGATTTTCCGCAAATGTTTTTAATGGAAAAGTTTTTCCATCAAAAGTATTTGCGAAAAAAAAGCACTTTTGCGCAAAAGCATCTGTGCCAATCTAGACATGGTTTTGCGCAAGAAAGCCCCGATCGCCATTTTAGCCATCGGGGCTTTTTTGCGCAAAACGGTTCTGGGGTGTCTACACTGGCCCTCTTGCACAAAAGTATTTGCGCAAGAGGGCTTTTGCCCGAGCGGGAGCGTCATTTTATTTGCGCAAGAAGCACTGATTTTGTACATTATAAAGTCAGTGCTCTTGCGCAAATTCAAGCAGCCAAAATATAGACAGCTGGCAAGTTTTTGCACAAAAGCAGCCACTTTTGCACAAAAACTTGCCAGTCTAGACGCAACCAATGTGTTTTTACTTTAAGGAGTTACATGTTACTATTAACTAAACTATAGCACATGTTCTAACACTATGCCATTCTTTTGGCAACAAATACTGCAGTAATAGTTGGTGAAATATTTCAGTTACCCTCTCTCTTTGTTCATTTAAAATTTTCCCGCAAATTGCTGGGTTCAAATTTTCTATGCTTATCTTAGCCAACAGTGTTTGTTTTTTAAAAAAAGAAAAAAAATGGTTCTTGAATTAAAAATGTACTTTTCACATGATTCCTGCCATACTTCCCCCTACTCCCCAATAGATGAAGAATATTAAAACTGAACTTTGAAATTGGGCATGGAGCCTATTTCTTTTTAAATAATGAATTTCTCCGATGTCAAATTTGAACAAAATTGGGTGCATGATAAAATCAGGAAAAAAAAATCTGAGCATGGTAAGATTTGGGAGGGAGTTATTTGTTTTTAATTGCAGAACTCAGTGAAATCTTACCCTCTTTTCATTACCATACAAATTCTCAGATCCACTGAATCTAGAGGGGACAATTTACAGGAGAGAGGTGGTCATGCCTCATTTATAAATACACACAAAAGCAAAATCCTCAAGAAACAAAAAAGCAAAAGCCAGCATCAAGGAAGAAAAAAAATTATGAGAGAATGGATCTCATTTATTTAAGGTCTCCCCACAGATTTACATACGGAACTATCTTTAGCATTAAAAAATAATAACTTCAGCATTTTTCATTTGTCAGATGTAGCCTATGTACCAGACCAATGGTCCATATAGCCCCATATTTAGTGTTGGAAAGTGCTTTCTCTAAAGCAGCTAGTGTTTTAGAGAAAGGTAAAAGAAATCCCGCAGAAGAATTTGCTTTATACCAATCTTATTCAATATCCCCTTGTTTCTTGTATTATGAGAAATGGTGAATAAATAGTGCCCAATCTATTTTTCTCTATACCATTCATTATTTTGCTTTCCTTTATATATACCCTCTTGTTTGTCTTCTTTCAGATAAACAATTACCCTTTTTCCAACCTCTCTTCATATGTAACTTCTTAGCATTTCAGTCACATTGGACTTTGTGTTTAATTTAACTTTTGTTTGAACAAGTAGAAATTGTAGATAATTGATACTGATATATGGCCATGTTTACACTACAGATAAGATCAAAGCAGCTGCAGTCAATCTTCTTGGTTTGAATTAGTGAATCTATTGAAGACACATTAATACGAACTGAGAAGGATGCTCCCATTGACACCAGTAGTCCTGCCTCCACAAGGAGGAACAGAAGTTGAAGGGAGTGTGCTCCCTTCAACTTCCCGCAGTCCAAACGGTGCCAAAATTCAAGTTTAGATACTTAGACTTTAGCTTCGCAATTAACGCTGCTAAAGTTGTGTATCTTAATTTGAACTTATGCCCTAGTGTAGACCAGGCCTTATTGAATAAGGAACAGAGAAGCAATTCCAACATATGCCCAAAATGCTGACAGATGAACAGTATAAACTACCTCAGCAGTTAAGGAAAATGTTCATTCACTGTCTTCCTTGCAAAGAGTGGAATAAGAAGATGTTTGTGAACAACAACAAATCACTTCACAATCAAATAGCAAAAACATTTTAAAAGTGAAAGAAAATTAAGATTGAAGATTAATTATGAGGAGATATTGAAGTCTGGAACATTTGTTTAGGCAATGGACCTATGGTTCCCATCTCAATACCTTCAAACTGGAATGTAACGTAGTACAATGTCGATATGTCATCTCCAACTCACCAGTACTATGAAGCAGACCCAAATGTCGTAATTCTTCCATATTACACGGTTCCTTTGTCTGGCAACATTTTACCTGACTGCTTCAATTTCTTTTAGAAAGTGAGGTCTTAGAACGAGTGTTTTAAAATAAAGTGAAAAATAAAATTCTGGTACCTGCAGTGGTTGGGGATAGTCACATTGTCATCATTCACCACTCAACCACAAGGCAGACCTAGCTCCAAAACTAGAGGTTTTTAGACTATTTGACAGCAGAGGCAAGATTTCTGAATGCCAGCTCCTCCACTCCAATGTCTGTGTTCTCTACTCCACTACTGTCTGCTACGCTTCAAGGATGCACCTTTCATGAAAAGAGGCAACACTCTAAGTTGCTGGAGTTTGATAGTGTTTGTGAAGATTTTTCAACTGGAAAAGTAGTTTGATTTTGCAGTTTCTACTGTCTTGTAATTGTTTATTATTCTGCCATTGACAATTTGGTGTCAGAAATGATATAATGCTGCAATACAGACATTAGAGAAAGAGGGACTGCCAGCACACTGAGGTGCTGTTATGCAAGATCAAGAAAAGATGTGTTCAGTGTGGCAGGTGTCTTGTACCTGTCATTTGGGATTACCATCATGCTAAAGACATTCTTTTGAGTGAGGTACTTATCTATAATTCTCCACCATTTGAGATGGCATATTTCTCAGTCATTTTACCCCAAACTGTCACTTTTGTCAGCCCAAGAAGTGGAAGCCAGTCCCAGGGACACTTTGCTGAAAGTGTATTCATTTGATATATATTCAGGAAGTTGAGAAAAGCAGCTACAGTGGTAACACTACTGTGGATCAGAGCATGATAATTTATTAATTTCCTCTCCCCACCCCAATTTTTTTGGCGGGTCTTCCTGCTTATCTGCAGTAAGAACAAAGGATGTTTTTTCTTCTTTCTCACTTATCATTTATGACATCAAGTTGGCAATCTTGAATACTCACATCTTTTCTGAGAATGTCTGGGATGGGTCGTGAGAGAAAAAGCAGGGCTAATAATGCTGAACATATCCATTTATAGGAAATTTTCCTGACAGCTTGTGTACTCCTACTTCCGTCCTCATGGCAGCTCTATGGCAGGCTATTGGAACACTGTGGGCCTTTAAGATCTAGGCTGCCCCAAGATTCCAAGGTCCTTCTTTTGGTGGACTAATAAGGATAATGGCTCTGTGGGAATAAACCAAACAATTCTATTTCTAGAAAAACTTAAAAAACAACAAATAGTCTAGCAGCACCTTAAAGACTACAAAACATGTAGATGATCTCATGAGCTTTCATGAGTACAGCCCACTTCTTCAGCTGAATGGAATATTAAAGTCTTGTCTACCCCCCGCCCCTTCCCTCCCCCCCGAAGCTTTTGGATTATATTTCTGTTACCGTGACACCAGGATTAAAGATTTTTTTCAAAAATTTGATTTTTTTAGCTGGGAATTGCAGAACTGCAGAACTGCCTAGCCATGCCTCTGCCTAGGGGACAGACATGGGGACTGCTTCCTGGAGCAGTGAGGAACCAGGACAGGCAGGAAGCTTGCTTGTCTCTACTGTGCTGCCTATCAGGAACTTCTTGTACAATCCAAACTTGAGGCCGTAAGTATTCGTATCTCACTAATATCCACAAAACTCATCCAATTGTGTTTGCAGTTTGACAGACCTAATGAGGTTTTAACAGAGGTCTTCTAATAGAGGATGAGCAAAAACCAGACATAAGCACCACCCGGCCAGAGCCCACACCCTGCTTCAGGTCTGAACCCATTTCCACACCCCCGCTACCTCGCATACCCTGTACCCTGCATCCCCTCCTGCATTCCAACCTTCCACCGCAGCCTTGAGCCTGGCCTATAGCCCACACTACAACTGACTTGGCCTCAACCTGAAGCCCTCTCCTGTGTCCCAAAGTCTGCAGCCCCAACCAGAGCCCTCACCTCTTCTCACACCTCAACCTCCCCAAAACAGAGCCCCCTTCCACTCCCTGAATCCCTCATTTCTGGCTCCATCTTGGAGCCCTCACACCCATTATCCCCTCCTTTATCCCTTCATCTATGTCAGCCTCTTGCCCAACTAAGTGAAAGTGAGTGAAGGTGGGGAAGAGCAAGTGATCAAGAGAAGGTGGGGCTGGAGGAAGGGGGCAGAGCCTCAGAGAAAGTGGGGCAGGGGAGGGCCCTAAGGGCAGGGCAAGGGTGTTCAGTTTTGTGCAGTAAGAAAGCTGGCAACCATTCCAGAAGATGGACAAAATAGAGATGAATCATTTAACACTAATTGTGGAAAACAGTATATTTCAGACATAGGAGAAGAATAAAATCCAAACTTGAGGCCCTAAGTATTCATATCTCACTAATATCCACAAAACACTTTTAATTATGTTTTCAGTTTGTCAGACCTAATGAGATTTTAATAGGGGCCTCTGAATGGAGGATGAACAAAAGCCAGAAGTGACCCATTTCAGTGTTACTAATTTACCTTCAGGATGTGCATTATTGTGTTGCAGAGCTTTTGATATACCCACCAGGTTACATTAATTCAGATCAATGCATGGTTTTCAAACTTTACAAATTATGTGCAGGATAGAATTCTAAATCAAATGAAATGTAATCATGGAACAAAAATATAAAAGTTGCAAAAGTTGCTGTTGCATCTACCTACCCTATTATAAGTTCTTTCAAGAGTAATGTTGCTTTCATTAAGTAGCTCTCTCAATTAACTATGCCCAGAAGTACAGACAGATGACTAATGGAGATGTATCAAACATAGCTGATCTTGAAATGTGTATTTTGCATGACTATTGAGGGTGACATGCCACATGAGTGTGAACGAGGTTCTCAGCTGATGTAAGTAGGTATAAGTTCCATCGTCACCGGTGGAGCAATAGTCTAGCTGAGAATCCATCTAGTTGATTTTACCTAGCTTCCTGTAAACCAGTCAGCAATCTGAGTTCATATATCATTGGAGAGCTTTTTTTACAAAAGCAACATCACAATATTGCAAATGCAGAATGGCTAATGTTGTGGCAAAGTTTCCACCTGCAACTAAACATGTGTTGTGTAGAATATGGCAGGGAACTGAAAAAGATTAAATATACCCCCTCAGCTTTGTAAAAGGCCCCCGAATTTAACTTTTCCCAATGCAAATTTCAGACCAGTTTCAATGGTGTATTTGCAAGCTTGAGTCAGTATCTGGAGTCACATTCCACAATAGTGTAAAGTTTAGGGTTTGAATAGTATTCAATATACCACCAGGAGAAAATCAGCATTTCTGATTATTTTTTACATTTGAAATCAAGTCTTAAAGTGTAACTTAGGAGGTGACTGTTAAAATGCCAAAGAAGTTCACAAAACCTCATGTACCTTTAAAACAATGAGGTTTGTGAAGATCTAGTATTTCTCACTCTTTGGTCTATCATTCATCCAAATATATAGGAAGTATATATTTGGCCTGCACCCCCCATTTAGGCCCAGTCTAAATGGTGCAAATCCCATAGGTAGGCCAGTTTGAGCAGGTGTACCCTAAAAAGTGCAGCTTTGGCAGCATGAAAAGGTAATGTAGAATCAAATGAAATAAAAATATTAAGTGAATCAACATGTTCAATAGAATCGCTATGGATAGTAATTCCATGCTCCAATGATAAGAAATTAGCAGTAGGGATATATTACAGACCATCTGACCAGGACAGCGATACTTACATTGAAATGCTGAGGGAGATTAGAGAGGCTACCAAAATAAAGAAC
>CM057846.1:25343143-25355731 GCA_030068395.1 Apalone spinifera
ATGACCTCCTGAGGGCTCTTCCAGCTCTATGATTGTATGATTCTAGTACCCAACTTATATCCCTGGCTGTCATAGCATGCCACTCTCTCATTGGTTCCCTCTAAGGTCCTCTTTGATTGGACAGGGCTCTGTGCAAGCTCCCTTCAGCCTGCTGTCCAGAGTGGGTCAACTGCCCCACTACAAAAAGAAAAAAAATCCCGCATAAAGGAAAGGAACTTTCATCAATCATGACTGATAACATTTAGTATGGGTATGTCTACACTACAGAGCTTTGTCGGAAAAACGTGCAGAACGTCTACATTGCAATTATGTTCTTCCGAACGTAAATCAAAAGAACAAAGTGCTTTTTCTCACATTGGTACTCCTCTTCCATGAGAAAGAAGACTTTTTCCAAAAGAGCTCTTTAGGAAAAAGGTGTATATGGACGGGCAACAGGGTTTTCTTTTGGAGGAAAAGGCCTCCAAGAAATAACACAGGTGCCCTAGTGGACACTCCATGCAAAATAATCACAACTCTATAGTCTCTGTCTCCTGGCCCCTCTTAAAGCTGCAGGCACAAGTGCAGTACAAGCCTTGTGGCAGGAAGGCAGCATTGCAGCAGCACCTTGACCACAAAATTTGGAGCTATGTCTGAGCCACGAACCCCCCACAACCTCACTGGCCCTCGCAGAGAGCAGCCTCAGAGGTCTCAGGACCCACCCAGGGGGACCTAGAGGTGCGCACTCTCCTGGTCCAGACCAGACCTGTCCCTCCTCGAGCTGTGGGGCAAGGACACCTTGCAGGATCTCCGGACCAAGCACCACAATGCCCACATATATGAGTGCATGGCCAAGTCCCTGGCAGAGTGCAGACACCCATCCCGGACCTTGGAACAGGTCCAGAGTAAGGTTAAGGTTCTCCACCAGGGATATATCTGGGCCAGAGAGTGCAGCTCATGCTCAGCGGCAAGACCCCAAACCTGCCCCTATTACCAGGAGCTCCACCAGATCCTGTGTCATGGGGAAACGTTTTCCCCACCCGTCCTCATAGACTCCGGCCTGGAAAACCCCATCATCACCCAGCCGGAGGTCTTAGCAGAGGAGTTGCAGGAGGACCAGGGCCAGCAGGAGGCAGAGGAGGAGGAGGAGACTGTGAACCTGTCTCTTGAGCCAGTGCTTGTGAGCCAGGACATCTCCCAGGCCTCCTCAGATGACTAGGAGGGATCTTCAGGTGAGTGGTCTCACTTTGTCACACACACCGGGGGCAGGAGGGGAGAGGGAGGTGGGCGCACAGGGGGTGGGGTGCGAGTGTCACTCAGGCTGCTTGGCATTGGGCTGTGGTCCATGCACATGAAACATGTGCAGCATTAGCGTGCAGCACACAGACACAGCAGGCAGCATCTGAGCGTGGGTGGGATCCTGCTGCCAGGCTCAGGGGAGTCCATACATATCCTACCAAGGGCAGGGGGCAGGAGAGGCAGCCACAGCAGTAATAAGGCTAGCCACAAGGGTGCAAGCATGACCCCACACAGATCAAGGAGTGCCGCACATAGCACATGGGCATGGCTGCACATGGGAGGCAGCACCCGCTCCTGTGGATAGCGCTGCAAGCCGCAGATGTGTGTGTGGCCCCAGGGAGGGCCAAACTGCTCTCGGCTCCTCTGCTGCCCATGAGACGATCCCACTGTGGCTGGACATTTCCCTTGCCCGCTGTGGGCCGGGGGGGAGTGGGGTAGTAAGTGGGCAGCATGGTCCCCTGGGCACCTCGGGGCCCCTGTGAGGCAGGGCCCACTGTGCAGGCCACACATGGCCTTGCTCCCAGGACATCCCCCTCCTCTGCCCTGAGGACTGTTGGTTGCTGCTCACAGAGGGCACAGCCTAAGGGACAATGTCTGCATGGATGACTGACCACTTCTCCCTCATTGTGTTCTCCACAGCCAGACCAGCTGGGACTGAGGGGAGAGCCACACCACCGCAGCCAGCCGCCAGAGCCTGGGGGACCTGAAGGCGCGCAAGGGTCCAGGAAGACCTCATACACCAGTATGTCAGCGTCCTGCGTGGCATGCAGCAGACCCTGGCGCAGAAAATCCGGGAGGATGCTGAGCGGCAGAACAGCGCATGGGACCAGCTCATTCAGCGGTGTGATAACATGTGTGCTGTCATGTCATGCATCATGGCACACTTGCCTGAAGCCACTGCTCCTGGCCTCCACCCTCCTGCCCCCCAGCTATGCCCATTCCCCCTCCGCCTGCTCCCCATGTGATGCCTCTGCTCCATCCTCAAGTAATGCCCATGCCCCCTCCCCTTCACCCCCTGCCATCCCTGACCACGGTCCAGACCTCCCCTCCTCTCCACTTCTCTGTGGTCCCTGGACCCACCCAAACTCCACCCCCACACACCTCTCAGCCCTGAGGCACCCTCCCCCTCCAAGATATGAGCCCCCCTTCCCCTGCCCACCTTTTCTTAATATTAGATAAATACAGACTTTGCTTTTTTCAAAACCAAACAGGTGTGTTTATTGAGAGGTCAGGGAAAGGCCGAAGGGAGGGGGTGTGGTGGGGAAGTGATAGGGCTACAAGCCAGAGACCCCTGCTGGGGAGGTCCTGGGGAGAGTTACTGGGGTCCTGGAGAGAACCTCCTCCCTCAGGACCTCCCAGATGCGAATGCCAGCCTAATGGTGCTGGTAGATGGCAGCTGTCCTCGGATGCTTGAACCTCCCCCCTCACTGCCAGCATCTGCCCCCAACCCTGGGAGGAAGGCCCCCCCCTTCCTCTCCACAATGTTGTGAAGGACACAACATGCCACAGCCACCTTAGGGATATTGTGTTCCCCCACGTCGAGGTGGGTCAGCAGGCACAGGAACTGCACCTTGAGACAGCCAAAGGTGCATTCCACCTGGATCCAGGCACAGTTGAGGCGGGCATTAAATAGGTCCCTGCTGGGGTCCAGGTGGCCGGTTTATGGTTTCATCAGCCACAGCATGATACTCAGTGACAGCTGCACATCCCCAACCTCAAAGTCCCGGCAGGGGAAGAATGTGCCCACCTCCAGCTTGTGGTACAGGCTGGAGTTTCTAAAGACTCGGGCATCATGTGCCCTGCCTGACCACCCAACAAAAATGTCCATGAAGTGTCCATGATGATTGACCAGGGCCTGCAGCACCATAGAAAAGTAGCCCTTCCGATAAATCTACTGGGCCGCTCAATGGTCAGGTGTATGGATTGGGATGTGGGTCCCATCAATCACTCCACCACAGTTTGGGAACCCCAGAGCAGCAAATCTGGCCATGATCAAGCCCAGGTCTCTCAGGTGGATGACCCTCCCCAGTAGGATTGAGTTGATGGCCCTCACAACTTGCAGAAGGAGACAAAGAAACACATAAAACAGAGAATGAGAGAGGGAATGCCTGAGCCCTTGGGAGGTACCCGCCCCCATCATCTCCTCCCCCTCCCGCAAAGACCCCAGGAATCAGCCCCTATGAGGATGCCCGCCCAGCAGCAGGGCTGTGTGAGGGTGGGACAGTACAACCTCCCGGAGATGGGGCTTCCTCCCACCCGCACTCCACCCTCCACAGCCCCAATCCCCCTTTTCCGAGGGTCCCCCTTATCCAGGACTCTCATACCCCACCCCCATGCAGGGACTGCAGCCTGAGAGTGCCTTACCTCCATGAGGAGCGCCCCAACTGTGGACTTCCCCATGCCGAACTGGTTGCCCACCATCCGGTAGCTGTCAGGGGTGGCCAGCTTCCAGAGGGTGATGGTGACCCACTTTTCCAGGAGGATGGCGTGCCACAGATGGGTGTCACATCTCTGAAGGGTGGGGGTGAGCCAGACACACAGCTCCAAAAAGGTGACCTTCCACATACAGAAGTTTTGGAGCCACTGCTGGTCGTCCCACCGCTCCATGACCAGCTGGTCCCACCAATCCAAAATGCTTCCGGAAATGCTTCTCCACAGTGGCCAGCCTCCAGAAATGCTTCTCCACAGTGGGTTGTGGTTGCCACAATGTAGCTCCTGCACCAGGGAGAGGATCCCCAGAGTGAGCTCAGGATCGAGCTTGTGCAGGGCCAGGAAGGCAGCTGGCACAAAGTGCTGCAAAAATTGCAGCATGGCCTTGTGGGGCCATCGCATGCCCAGGGGCAGCTCCGGTTCCATGACTCAAAGGAAAAAGCTGTGGCATCCAAAAAACAACAGAGCAACCACAGCAGACACTGCGAGAGCTTTGCTGTTCTTCAAAGAGGTAGGCAATCATGCAGCAGAAGCAGAGAATTGGCTGTCCAGGGGGGGTCCCTTTAAGTGCATGTCTCTGCAAGTCTCCGGCACCAGCACTCAGAAGCAACTGGTGACCTAAAGCCCTGCCTGAACTGGTTCTGGGTGGCCTTTTATGTGAGAGAGTGTCCAATCAGTCTGAATGCTGTCTTTCAAAAAAGCAGATCGCTTTTTCGATGTGCTTTTGTGTGTGGACGCTCTCTTTTGGAAGAAGTTTTTCTGAAGATCTCTTCCGAAAAAAGCTTCTTCCCAAAGAAGCCTTCAGTCTCGACATAGCCTACATAAATAAGCAAGGCAGGTGCTGAGCATGTCTGAGCATTTAAAATAGGGAATATCAGTACAGAACCAAGACTGAAATCTGATAACAGCACTAAGAAAAAATCACTGATTGGCAATCTATGACATGCCAAGTGAACAGCAGGGAGGAAAACAATGCATGCCTTTTAGAGGAAATTTATTGTGCAGAGCCAGACCTTAGAGCAGAGCAGGAGCAGAGGCATAAATGTCAGGGCTATTTGAAGCAGAGACCATTAGTTAAGGCTTTTATCAAGTCCAAAAAAATAGCGTTGAGAGAAACAATGAAAATAAAGAATTGAAGAACGCATGTACAATATATACTCTAACAATTGTTAGTCTTATCAGAAATAGAAGTGCTACTATAAGCCATATGCTCTGGTCAGAAATCTCATCATCTAATTATTAAGTTAGCATTCTGATGAGTTTTAAAATGGTTAATATTTAAAATAGAGTAGTGAAATGAGAAAAGGTTTTTTTGTTTGTTTGTTTGTTTGTTTGTTTTATAGAATGTACTGCAGAATAGTGGTCATAACAAGCAAAATGTATAAAGGGTTAAAATGCATGAAGACATTTTAGAGGTTACATGTGTCCTTTTGTACAAACCTTGGACTGAGGGAACTCAGTTTTCATTGGCACTAAAAAATATGGTTCCTCACACAAACATTATCTCCTCCCTGAACAAAGCTTGTGGTAATCATTAGCTGTTTATTCTTAATATTTTTGGTAATGTAACTTGTTACAGATGAAAATGATGTGAATATATCAATTTTTATATTATTATTTATCCAGACATTCTCATCATGCTTTTTTCCTCTTTCAGACAAATCATTTGTTAATTATGAGTTAAATTCTGCCTTTTGCTATGCAAAAACAATCAATATGGATTTCATTGGCAATGGGAATTCTATGCAGGTATCTGTAAGCTAAATTGTATTAAGGAAGCATGAGGTTATTAAGTGTACTACTACTGGATGAAAATTTACTAATAGAGTGAAATTTTCATCTCTAATTTGCATTGTAATCAGGCAGTTCTGCCTTTGTCCCCCTAGCTGTAAAACTGGGGTAATTACCCAACTCACGGAGATAAATAGAATGAGGACTAACTAATATGTGTAAAGTGCTTCTGTGTGCTAAGTTCAGTTATTATTATAATCAACCCAACCAATATGTGTCAGATATATAACAGATAGCATTGGAATGAATTATTAGCACTAAGTGTCCCTAATTGAGATTGGGTTCCCATTGTGCTATACACTATGGAAATATATAGGAAGACACAGTCCTCATCCCAAACAGCTTACCTGCTAAACAGAAACGACAGAGAAGGAAAGGGGAAATGCAGGCACAGCACGGACGTGACTTGCAAAGATGACAAAGCAGGCTACTAGCAGAATGAGGACAAAAACCCAAAGTCACAAGTCGCATCCCAATGATTTATCTGCCCAATAACCGCTCCAACAACTGGGTAAAATATCTGCAAATTAAATTGTGTTGTACTTATTCAAAATCATGATCAAGGCCCAGAATAAAATGAACAAGAGAAGGGGCATGATCATCTTACTTTAACAATGTTTGTTTTCTAAAATCTGGACAAGAGAAAGAGGGAAGAGAGGTTGGCTAATGCTGTTCCAAGCTTATAGAATCATCACCCTGGCAAATCTGTTTGTGTTTTAATTAAATGATTGCATATTACAGCTAAAAATGAAAACCAATTACAAATTGATTAACATAGCATTAATGGCCTAAGGGAATACACCTTTGTTTGGACTGATATTATTAAGGGCAAATTTATTTCCCTAAAATGCTTGCTTGAAAATTAGAAGTGGGAAAATATTGTCTGTAATTAGACACTCAAGGACAGAGTCAGATATTATAAAGAACTGCAGAGAAAATCTAGTGGGATATGCAGTGATATCAGTGCAGTGACACAAGCTTGCTGTTGCTAGGAGCTTTGATATCAGCCAGAAATATGCTGAGAAAATTAATTAGAGAAAAACATTACTGAAGACATAAAGTCACTGATCTTCATTACCCATAATCTTAAAAAGGTCTCGCTTAATTTGATAAATTTTACAATTAGTATGCAAACATAAATGTATGCTTGCATAATAAGCACGTATATTATCAGAAACTGTCTTAAAAAACTGTTGCAATCTTGGAACATAGTGAAATATGAAAATTACAATGATCTAAATTAACTTAATTTTCAGTGAACAAAAATACAGGTTTTTTTACCCCAGGATTTTGGTTATCAAACTACATTGTATAAAAATATTGAATTAACTCAGTAGATTTTCCTGCTTGATTTTTCTCTTCTTTAAGGTCTGTTGTTTCATACTGATGGTCAAAGGTACTTTGGTCTCTAACTTTGATGGTGTTAGCAGTATCAGGCTGAAAACACACACTTAAACAGGTCTAACTTAGTAGAACCAGATCAAAGCTGACCCTTTGCTGGCCATACACCCTGTATAAAAGTCCCATTACAACTACTTATCCTGTGCTAAGGGGATTAGAAGGGCTCTAACAAGGTGCTTTCCTAACAAGATCAGAATTGGTAGGGGAATGAGTGGAGCCATGACTTTTTATATCTCAAGCCAAAACAAATGAGACTATTCTGTTCTTCTTAAAGGGTTTGCTGCACTTCTATATATTCTATTCTACTTCTAAGGCAAGATTCCTCTGGTGATACTCCTGGGGCAGCACAGTTTTTCAGTTCCTCCAACTTAAAGCCATGTCTACAAAGTATGAATTGAGCTTCTAGGCCAAACACATTCATGATGCTCTGGCAGATTTCTCCTCCTATCAGAGGATTTAAACTGGCAGCATACTTGATTACTATAATAATCTATTGCTTGGCTTTGATTTTTCAGCAATTAAAGGGCTGAGTTGGCACATGCATATTTAGGAGTCTTGTAAGTTTTGTTTACTATCAAAGTCCTATGTTAAAGATAATTTTCTGAATATGTAAATACAAAATGTGGAGAAGTCACATGGCATTTTATCCATCTTTGGTAATTGAATACTAGCATCTTCACAGTGCTTCACAGAGAACAGATAGTGGGATTCTTGTAATAAGAATATGAAGCTAATTGGTGGCAATGGTTGAAGAAGTTCAACTGTATTTTAAAGAAAGCTTCCAGGAGGAAGATGAGTGCTTACATATAATAATGATATATGCAACTCATGATGACTGCTGTGTGGCTGAGGCCTGTACCAAATCCTCACCAAGTCCTCCATTGTGGTGCACCTCAAATCCCCAAACAACAAAGGGGAACATCCAAAAAAGAAGAATCCTAGAAACTACACCCCTGTGCTTTTTTCCCCTTCCCCTTCCCTTTTTTCCCTCTGCATGTGTGTGTGTGTGTGTGTTTAGCACTGTGCTGTGATTGATCCAACCCGACACTAGTTATGGCATGGCTCTGCTCATACCCTTTGGGTCCTTTGCTTCCTGGTGGATTTTTGGTATGTCTCAGAGGCTTGCAGTGACCCTCCCACTGACTCTTGTTTCTCTCAGAGGTGAGGATTCCCTGCTTAATGAGCTATTTTGATCATAGTTTGAAGGAGACCCTTCAGTGGTCCAGAAGTCCCCTTTTCCCTGATGGCAGCCCTCCAGATGTGGGGAGAGTTGAGGGGAACCCGGTCCTGCCCATGTACTCCAGGTTATGGCCCAGGGCTCTAGGTAGCAGCCAAAAATGGGGCTCCTGCCCTTATCCCCACAGAATAGTAGCTTCCCCCTGGGCCACTTCCCCAACCACTCCCACAGTATCTTCTCCTGGCACAGTGAGAACTTCTTCCAGTTGTGGCCTCCAATTCTCCTCCACATTGTATTTCCTCCTCTCCAGTTCACCACTCCTCTCCTTTTCCTCTCCTTACCTGAGGGGAAACCTTTTATAGTGGACCCACGGGCCCTAAGTGGATGCAGGTGTCCCATAGCCTGCTGCTGCAGGCTGGCACTTACTGAGTCCCAGTTGCCTGCCTGTCTTACTTGCTGGGTAGCAGTCTCTAGCAGCCTATTCTGGGAACAGGAATCTGCTCATCCAACTCCCCGTATACCTGCCTTCCACCAAACTACTGTGGCCTGATGCCTATGATCTGCCACACTTACAGTGGAAAAGTATTAGGTAGCCTTACCTAGAGGTGTTACCATCCATTTCATTTTGTATACAATCATACATAAGTATCTGTTTAGATTTATAATTGTATTCATGTGATTATTCACACATATGCACATTTCCATGCTCAGGCAAAGAGTCACTACTGTAATATGTGAGAAAAAGGAATTATTTTCACAGATACGTAGCTCAAGCTTGTAGGCTCAAAATCAAAAAAGCTGAGACATGAAATGAGTTATATCTAGCAAAGAACATAAAAGAGAATAATAAGAAAAAAAAGGAAGACGAAGGAAAGAGTGTGTCCTCTTCTAAGCAGGGAAGGAGAACTTTTACCTGATCGTATCAATAACCGTGCATTAATCTTCACTATGAAGGGTAATGATGATCAGATACCGAACAAAAGTAATATTAAAAACCAGAGAAAGCAAGTCAAAATAGGGAAAGAACGGGTAACATGTTTAGATAATAATATATTTATGGCAGCAAGGCTTCATGAAATTCATGCTACAGTATTTCCAGAACTAGCTAAAGCAGTACCGGAACCACTAGTAATTACCTTTCAGGAACTCATGAAATACAGGGGAAGTCCTGGAAACCTTGAGAAGACCAAAGATATTACAATAGAAACTCAGAGTTATGAACATTTCAGATGCAGAGGTTGTTCGTGACCCTGAAATGCTTGTAACTGAACAAAAAATGTGGTTATTATTTAAATAGTTTGCAATTGAACTTTGGCTTAATACAGCTTTGAAATGTTAGTATAAAGAAGAAAAATGCTCAATTTCCTTTTTTTGTAGTTTATGTTTATCAAAATATTGTTCTATATTTGTGTTTTAAAAAAAAAAATAGTCTCTGTTGCAGCCTGATTGTGCGATTCTGTAGTTTTGGTCCCAAATGAGGTGTGTGGTTGATTCGTCAGTTCATAACTCTGGTGTTTGTAACTCTGAGGTTCTACTGTACTTATCTTTGAAACCAATAAGAAAGAATGTTCTCAAGAATTATAGACAAGTCTAATTTCTGTATCTGGAAAGATATTGGAATATATTATTAATCTATTTTGAAACACCTAGAGGATAATAGGCTTATGACGAAAGCCAGCATGAATTTGAAAAAAACAAATCATGCCAAACCAATCCACTTTCCTTCTTTAACACAGTTATTGGCCTAGTAGAGGTAGAGGAAAGCAGTAGATATGATATACCTTGATTTTAGGGAGACTTGACATGACAATCCCATAAGTAAACTAGAGAAATGAGGATGAGATTAAATGACTATAATGTGCTTGCACAACTGATTAAAAGACTGCACTTTGGGATATGCCTTCACTGTTGCTGAGATCAATGCTGTGGTGGTCAATCTTCCAGCATTCAATTTACTGGGTCTATTGAAGACCTGCTAAATTGAACACTGAGTGTTCCCCCAATCGATCACAGTAGTCCTCACAGGCACTAGGAGTAAGAGAAGTCAATGAGAGTGTTTCACCCTTCAAACTTGCCCAAACGTGGCTTAAGTATGTCAGCTCCAGCTACTTTATTTGTGTAGCTGGAATTATGTATCTCAAGCCGACTTGTGGCTGTAGTGTAGACCTGTAAGAATAGTTTCAGAGATGTAGCTGTGTTAGTCTGTTTCAGTGAAAAAAAATGAGGAGTCTTTTGACATATTAAAGACTAAGAATTTTTTTGGGGAAAAAGTATTTTTTGGGGGGGCTGGATCCCACTTTGTCAGAATAATGAAGTTGGAAACTTCAGTTTGGCAGGTATATATACACACTCAAATATGGGTGCATTACATTACTATGCAGAGGACCAATGCTAATGAGATCAGTTCAATGCAGGTGGTTGTGACCCATTCCCAATAGTCGATGAAATACCAAAAGAGGGAACATTATTTATTGTAGTAAGCAGGCCACCTTTCCCCAAATGGCTCATCCCTAATTTTGGTTATATTTTAAATCTAGCATTACACGTCTTGACATACAGACATTCCAGCTTGCTGAAAATTCAGGTGTAGCCCTATTATAGATCTTACCCTTCCTGTGTTCAGAAGCAGGTTCACCCTTATCCTTGCATAGTTGGGCAATTTGACAGTTTAGCCCTTTAGTCATGCCCTAAAGCTCTCCTCTTCTCCTACTGAAAAGTCCAAATACAGCAAGGCACAGTTCTCTGCCTTGTGCAGGCTGCAACCCATTACCTTCCATCCTCAGTGGAAGCCACAAGTTGTGACACCTTAAACAAGAGTGAGTATACACTAGGGCTCAAGACCACACAGTTCCTTCTGTGCCATATCAAACAGCAATTCTGTTTTCACTACAAGTCAATATTATTTCCTCAATTGCTGGCTCACATGCAGTCTTCTATTGTACTCCTTCATTGCAGAGCATTCCTTCCCTTGCTCTTTCCTGAAGCCTACTTCTCCCTTGTGTTTTTCAGGCTTCCTTCCACACCTTTTCAACAGACAAAGCCATTCCAAGTCTTGCCTTGCCCCTGATCTACATCCTCAGTAGAGAGACCCACAAGTCTAATTTCTGATTTGGGGGAAGGTTGTTGCTTATATTTTTTGGCTTCTTTCTCAGCATGCCTTGTTGCACCCTACAATTCCCAGGATGTTCATATGAACTACATCTTCTGGAATTTGCTTGTGTTATGTTTAACTAGCATCCCTTGAAAAGACTGTGCCCTGTTGCTGACAAACTAATTACAATAATATCTATCATATTAAAAAGTACTGCTGTATGATGCTCTTCCCAGAACAGAAAAATGTAATGCAAACAAAGTGCTATGTAGGCCTGTCTTCTCAAGAATAATTGGACAGAGGTGAGGTGTCATTTCTTGGGTGACAGGATTAGGGAGGTAAATTGATCAGCTGACTGGAAAAACAATATATGTACTAACTAGTTAAGATAAGGGGGATCACTAGGGAACCATTAACAATGGACAAGATAAAGCTAGACTGTAAATACGGTAAAGAAAAAAACCATCCACTTTAAAGACTAACAAGATTGTTTATTAGGTGGTGAGCTTTTGTGGGGCAGATCCACTTCTTCAGATCATATTCTGAAAATGAATTGGCATGACCATTATATAACAGAGGGATACAATGAAAAAAGACAAACTGACAAACGGTAAAAAGTTAGTTGTGCATAGATCATGTGTGTGGCACAGAGATTAGTTTTGTTCAAAGTGACCAAGTCATTCTCAAAACAGGTGATAAATGCAATGTAATGGATTATACATTATGTAAATGTATATAAAAGAGGGTTTTTTTTGTAACAATGGATATATGGTGTGTCCTTTACTCACCTCTTTCACACACCCAAGTTTGAGTTTGATCTACTCAGAGTAACTTTGCTGAATGTCAAAAAACAAAACAAAACAAAAAAAACCCACACCCAATCCAGATCCAATGACAAGGCTTAGATGAGCTGAATTAAATTCTTGGGGAAGCACGTAAAAAGTCTCAAGGGAAAACCAACATAGTAGTGCCATGACTCAGATCTGCTTATGTAGAGTAGGTAATGATTACATCTTTTAGACTATCTCTACATTGCAGTGCTATTTTGGGATACCAGTGGTATCCTGGAACAGCTATCCCATGTCTTAACAGCAAACCCGTTATTTTGAAATATAACGGGCTCGCTATTTTGGTATCCCTGTAGCCTCATTCCACTAGGAGTAAGGGATGTCTCAGAATAGTAAGTTATTTTGAAATTTGGCGCTGTGTAGACAGTGTCAAATTACAAAATAAGCTATTTCGAAATAAGATTGAAATAAGATACTCAATTTGCGTACCTCAAATTGCATATCTTATTTCTACCTACGGTGCAGTGTAGACACAAGGGTCACAACCTATCACTAGGAGAAATTATATTAGAAAGGTGCAAACAAGTTAGTACCACATTGGAAAAGTGGGTTAAATCAAAAGGTGGGCGATATAT
>CM057846.1:25367052-25385847 GCA_030068395.1 Apalone spinifera
TCCTTTGCATGCCTTTTCCGGCAAAGGGGGCCAGTCTAGACGTAGCCCCTGAGTATTGCTTCACTTGTTAACTAGACTCATTGACCTAGATAGTAGCTGTTGAAGTTTCAGCACTTTCAAAATTATTCCACTTATTTTCAGGAGATCTCATATAATAATGTAGAAAACTTAAAGTAATTTAAAAATGAAAAAAATAAAATACATTCCAAACAATATATTTTGAAATATTATTTAAAAAATCATGAGACAATTCTCTTTCCCAATGTCTCATGAAAATCAATTCAGATTTTATCTGAAAAGATCAATTTTGTCAAAATGGCATGTGCTGATGGAAAACTGTAATGACAAAAATATTACAACCAGCTCTGGTTCACAGTTTTCTTGAGCATCATTAGAGTGAAAAAAAAAACCTTCAGAAGGCAAGACCTGATTGGATTGGATGGGAGCTATCAAAAAAAAATCCTTGGGGGGCAATTGGTGGGAGAGGAAATAGCCTAATGCTGGAGGTAGCAGAGTGGGTTGTCCATATGTTCTTTGGCTACCATAGGTAGGAACAGTCAGAGGCCAGAGTATCTGAGGATTGAAGACATGGAGATGCGACTTCCTTCACTAAACTTTGCCAAAGTTCAGAAAAATTTAGTTTTCTTTGCTACTAAGACTAATATAGCAAAGTGTCGTTGCTTTAGAAATAATGTAGGGGTCCCACCTTTCTGAACAATCTTGGAATCAATCATTACAATTTCATAGCATAGGCTACTGTAAAATGAGGTGGTTAGTTCATGATTCTGACAAAAGGAAGAAAGGAGAGTAACAGAATATGGACTCTGGATTTCAGAAAAGCAGACTTTGACTCCTTCAGGGAATTGATGGGCAGGATCCCATGGGATCTCATGCAGGTGAAAGGAGTCCAGGGGAGCTGGCTGTATGTTAAAGAAACCTCATTGAGGGTGCAGGAACAAACCATCCCAATGTGCAGAAAGAATAGCAAATATGGCAGGCAACTAGCTTGGCTTAGCAGAATAATCTTCAGTGTGCTTAAATAGAAAAAAGAAGGCTACAATAACTAGGGAGGAGAATACAAATTTTGCTTGAGCATAGAGCCATCTAATCAGGAAGGCCAAAGCACAACTGGAGTTGAAGTTAGCAAGGGACAAAAAGAGTTTCAGCAGATGTTAGTGACAAGATCAGGGAAGGTCTGGAACATTTACTGAATGGGGAAGACGACCTAGCCAGAGATGATGTGGAAGATGCTGAAGTACTCAATGCCTTTTTTTTCCCCTCAATCTTCAGAGACAAGGTCAGCAGCCCTATATGAGGAGGAGCTGAGCAGCATTCAGTGGTGAAAGAACAAGTTAAGAACTATTTAAGAAAGCTGAACATGGACAAATCCATGGCAACAGATCTAATGCATCCAAGAATGCTGAAAGAGTTGGCTAATATGATTGAAGAGCCATTGACCATTATCTTTGAAAATCATGACCATCAGGGGAGGTTCTGGATAACTGGGGGAAAAATAAATGTAGTGCCCAACATTAAAAAAGGGAAGAAGGAGAATCTGGAGCATGACAGACCAGTTGGCCTCACCTCAGTTCCTAGAAAAATCATGAAACAGGTCCTCAATGAATCCGTTTTGAAACAGTGGCGAGGAAGGTGATCAAGAATAGTCAAAATGGATTCACCAAGGCAAAGTCATGCTTGTCCAACCAAATTGCCTTTATGATAAGATAACTGGCTCTGTGTAGATGGAAAAAGCAGTGGACTTGATATACCTTGACTTTAGCAAGACATTTAATACAGTCTTCCTCAGTGTACTTGCAAGCACCTTAAATAATTATGGCTTCAATGAATGAATTATAAGGCAGATAGAAAGTTGGCTAACAGCGTTTATGTTTAGTTGGTAGCTGGTATTATGTGGCGTGCCACAGGGGTCAGTCCTTGAGCTGCTTTTGGTCAACATCTTCATTAATGATCTAGATGATCAGACGGATTGCATTCTAAGCACATTCATGAATGATACTAAGCTAGGCGGAGAGACTGACTAAGCAGCAGTTGTGCAGAAAAGGACCTGGGGATTACAGTGGATGAAAAGCTGGAGATATATCAGCAGTGTGCCTTTGTTCCAAAAAAGGCTAACAGTAATAGGAGAATTTCCAACAGATTGAGGGAAGTGATGATTCCATCTATTCAGTACTGATGAGGTCACATCTGGACTGTGTCTAGACTGGCTAGTTTTTGCGCAAAAGTGACTGCTTTTGCGCAAAAAACTTTCCAGCTGTCTACACTGGCTGCTTGAATTTCCGCAAAAGCACTGACTTCCTACTGTATGAAATCAGTGCTTTTTGCAGAAATACTATGCTGCTCTCGTTCAGGCAAAAGTCCCTTTTGCGCAAAACTTTTGCGTAAAAGGGCCAGTGTAGACAGCTGAGATTTGTTTTGCGCAAAAAAGCTCCAATGGCTAAAATGGCGATCGGGGCTTTCTTGTGCAAAAGCGCGTCTAGACTGGCATGGACGCTTTTCCGTAAAAAGTGCTTTTGTGCAAAAGCGTCCGTGCCAATCTAGATGCTCTTTTCCGCAAATACTTTTAACGGAAAAACTTTTCCGTTAAAAGCATTTGCGGAAAATCATGCCAGTCTAGACACAGCCTGGAGTATTGTGTCCAGTTTTGGAGGGCCCCCACTTCAGAGAAGATGAAGACAAATTGGAGAGAGTCATCAGAGGACACTCAGGAATGCTCAAGACTACATTCTTGGTTTGCTGCTGAAAACAATGCAAAGTAGGCTTGGACTTCTTATATTCTCCCTACCTAGTTATTCATTGCCTGGCACTGTGTAGCCAGACACAATCTGAACTTTCACAATGATTTGAACTTAGTTACTATTTCCACAGCACTAAGAAAATGTAGCTGTAAGTCAGAACTTAAGTAGGAGCAGGATCTAGCCAGTAAATTGATTAATTAATTCAGGATATTTTAATAATTATGTTTAATAAAAGCCTATCACCTAATTTCACAATCAGCTATGTCTTTATATCAAGAATAAAACAACTTTTAAAAGAATGCAGCTATGACCATCTGATTTCATGTAGAAAATTATTGAGCTAGATTGATTTAAGATTGTCTATTATATTGCAATTTTTTGGTTTATAAGGAAAAGCTCACAAATCACACACTTCTGTTTTAATGCAGACAATTGATGGGCCAAATTTTAGCATCCTATTTTTCCATTAAAAGAATCTCTTTCAGTACTGTAATCTTTTTACAAAACTGAAAAGTCTGGACCAAATTTCACTAAATATTTGTAGGTATTGACCTTGACTGTCGCTATGTGCTGTATTTTATGATAACTGTGTTAATTATTCTTGAGATATAAGCATCCGGAAATTGTCATTTTGCATTGTATAGAAGAATAAGCTTTTCTATATTGCAGATCCCATCAAAGCATAATAAACATTCCAGTTGTGTTGCATTTTCACATTCTGACCTGAATCTGTATTTGATTTCAAGTAGAGTTAAGAATATCCATTTGCTATGTCCTTATAAATCATTTCTACTTAATATTGCAGAAAGGGAGTGTGACCCAATGAAAGGTACTAAAAGAGAAAAGTCAGACAACATGAATACACAAATTAAAGTAGTTAAAATACCGAGAACACAGGTTCAGGGAACTCAATATTAATTTAGAGTCTGATTCTGCTCTGAGTCACATCCAGTGCGAGTCTATCAAGTTCACTGGGTACCTCAGGATGTTAGGGCAGATTTTTACCTTTAGGATAAAATTAACAACCTTCCTTCAGCAGCAACCATTAAAAAGCCTAATTAACTGGGCTTCAGGGGGCATATCTCTAGTGGATGGGTGAAAATGAATTCACCTTTTAATCCAGAAAGAGATTCTCTCCATATTTGCTATTCCAGCCCATAGCTATGAAACTCTGTCCTGGAACACAGCTCTGAAATGTTTCTCCTATTGTATATTTAAATTTGAGACAGACAATTATTGTAGAACTTAGGCTTAGTAGCTGTCATTACTAAGTGTGACTGATTGGAAGCATATAGTAAATATGTAGTGTGTCAGATGTATGTGCAGTCTTTGATTGCTTTTAATATTATTTGTCATGATGGTTTTTGTAAGTTGAGGCTATGTCTACACTACACAGTTTGAGGCATCCTGGAAAAACTCTGCTGCATCCAGGGAACACATCTGGTCTTCCAAAGAAATTTTCAGAAGAGCAGATGTGCTTTTTTGGCAACTCTGTAAACCCCGTTTTACGAGGATGAAGGGACTTCCAAAAAGGGTTTTTTTTCTGACATTTAGTCCAGTGTAGATGAGCCAAATGTCAGAAACACCTCTTCTGAAAAAATAAGCAGAAAAAACTATGTGGTTCACAATTTGCATAGCTTTTTTCGGAAGAGCAGTGTAGTGTGGACATAGCCTCAATGTCAGAGGGACTGGAAGATATACATTCAAAATATGTGCAGTTTTAGTGTTGTGTTTATTTGTGTTTTTCTTTAGCTAGTTTGAGTGCCATAGAGAGTTAGGAATATATAAAAATGTAGCTTATTTTCCTAAATTTTGAGAGTATTCATTATTGGTAAAATCAGCAGATTAAGATATATATTTTCAAGCATCTAAAGGGAAATCTGTGCTGTTTATCTGGGATAAAACACAGGCACTACTAGCTATTCTGGCACAAATGATTTACCTTTATAAAATCTATATGCAATTTTTACTAGAATGTCAATCTTTTCTTTTCTTTTCTTTTCTTTTCTTTTCTTTTCTTCAGTGTCTTTATATTTAGTTTCACTCTTTGCCCCTTATGCACCCATACACTATTACTTAGGTGTCCTTGGTCATTCCACTACATGCCTTTATAGAGGAAAAATACAAACAGTATATTTCATAATCATAAATATTATAGGCCTCATCTACACAGAAATTTGGACCAGTCCTGATTTGATTAAACTGACTGCAGAAAAATGGGTGGATGTGGCGCTTTCAGTTTTCTTATTTAAAGCTATATAAGTTTTAGAATTATTGAAAGTTATAGAGTTAATTGTTCAGATTCTTTGGGACCATTCTACCTCTTACTATGTTTTTTTTTTCCTTTGTGGCACAATTTAGCTCTAAAATACTTTCAGAATCAACTATGCAAATGCTTTTGTAGAAAACAACAATGATCACACCACTTTTACAATCCATTCATACTTCTAATGGAATATTCATGCCTTCTAACAAACTCTGCTAGTTGTGTCAGCAGTACTTCCAGGAGTCTGAAAAGGGAAGGAAAAGTACACACAAAGTAGCCTTCAATTCACCTTGGAATGACCACTCATTCTCACCAGAGTGCTAGATCAAGTGGAGCTGAATGGCAGGACCTTCTCAGGCTTCTAGTGAATCATGAGGGAAGACCACATCCAGTGCTGTTTTCTTTGCACTCTCTTTTGATGTCTTTTTTACTTCATTTGATCGCTCCTGCATTTTATGGTAAAATGAGCATACAAGCTTACATTTCTCCATGAAGAATTATCATTCTGTAAAAGATTCACAAACTTTCATCATAAAAATGAGTCTAAACATCTGTATGAATCAACACTGTCTTTTCAAATGTTTTATTTCTATCTTAGCTAAGATTTTTCAGGTTTGCAACAAACATTTTTGCTTCCTTGAGCTATCTTCTTCCTCCGTAAATTAAATGCCCCTTTCTTCCTCCCTAAATTAAAAATGTTAGTTGTGATGAAACTTATTTAGAGTTGTTGTCACCTAGTACCCATTTTTTAGGAAACATCTTAAAAAAAATTAATTGCACTGTCACAAGGCTGGGGAGAAACCCCGTTCAGAGTGGGAGTATCCAACTCGCATCTGTCAGTCTCACATTTCCCACCTTTGTTCCCCAGACTGTGTCTTTCACTTCACCCACAAAGGTCTGTATAGCCCACCCCTTTAATCCCCAGGGCAGTGTGACCCAATGGTCAGAGTCTCTACCTTGCCCCTGTTTGCTGGGCAACACAATTTCACAGTCTTAATCAATAACCTTCTTGCTGTGTAATGTGACTCAATGTCCACGGTCTATAGCTTGTCTGTATTCATGGGACAATGTCTTCAATGGCCCTGGACAATAAATCATCTCCCCCCCTCCAGGCCCTGGACATAGTCTGTGACTTGCTCCTGGTTACAGAGCAGTACATTTGAAAAGTCCCTTTTTAATAACTCACTCCTACTCATGAGGTGATGCTGTCTCCCCTCAAGGAACAGGAGATAGGGAGAGAGTTTACATCCTGGTGCAGGCCCTCTCACTCCACTGGACCCCACCCCAGGGCCATGTTAGTAGAATTCCTGAGCAACTAAATCAGCAGGGAAAACTCCAACCGCAACATGCTGACTTGCCTGGTAGCTGTTGCAACCCCAGGTTGCTTCCTGCTTCAAAGGATCACCAGTTCTACTCCTCTGCCTGCATTCTGACTGCTTCTGTTGGGGTCCAGAACCAGTGAGGTCTCTAGATGTGTCTGGCCTCCAGCCTGAATGGTGGCATCTGGGTAGTTGCTGGGGTTTGCTGGGAGATGGCAAGGCACATCCTGCCCCTTCAGCTGCCAGGCCCAGCTGGGCTGCTCTCTTTTATAGGGGAGCAGTTTGGGCATGACCAGTAAGGCTCAGGGGGTGGAGCCTTCTTTGCGCTCAGGGCTGATTTAACCCCCTCCTGCTCAGTGCAGGGAGGGAGTGCCCCATCACAGGCACCAAAAAAATTATGCTTGCCATGAATGATACATTTCACTGTCTGATGGTTAAATATCTTCAGGTCAAATAACTCTGAAAAAAGGCCTAATTACATCTTTTTCCTAGAAAAGATTCTATGAATTAATTTAAATGAATTTTATCCTGGCATACTGCCAATTTTATCCCATGCAAGAGGGTTTTAATACTAAATCTGTTCTGTTCTAGAGCGGTGCAAACAGATACACATGTAAGGCTAAATTATAGTGTATTTTGCAAAAAAGATTAATAAACAAAAAACAATAAAATAAAAATAGAGATGTGTGATACATATGTAACAAACCCTAACACAGAAAATTAGCAAGGTCTTAGTGTCTGTTAACAAAGTTGAAATTTATGCAATCTCATTAAAGACACAATTTCACAGTTTAAAATTTCAATTTAACTTTTAAAAGTTAGAAAACTTTTACTGGCTTCTTTTACCCATTAATCACCATTTTCTTAATGGGTGTTCTGCTCCCATTATACATATATTCTTACCAGGGAACTCTTTCAGAAAGCTGCCTTGACACTCTCCAGAGATACTTGTCTAGAACACTTTTTCTGGGTGTACCAGGTGGCTGTTTTCGCTATCTTTAACCTTTGTAATTGTCAGACATGGCAGCTCCTTGCACGTGAGCCAAACCTGGGAAAAAAGTTTTCAAAAGGCTGGACTGAGAGAGAAAGGAGTAACTGAACACTCACTATTTATGATATAAGGGTTCATGTCTCATTGGTGCTCCCAAGGTCAATACAGGGAATGAGAACAGGATGGGGGAATGCCTCAATAGCTTTACTTAGAAAAAAGTGGGCTTCTTCATGCTAGGAAGTCTCCCAAGAGGCTTGGACCATATGTTTCTTTGCCTGACTGAAGAGGTTCATATTAAAACAGAGCAAATAATGGAGAGAAGAGGGAAGAGCTTCACGTTGATTTCAGCCACAAGAGAAGGTTTGAAAAGTCTGAGATATTTTTAATAAACTGCTTACTGCAAAATTTTCACTTTCCCCTAACAGTATTATCACTATTTTACAGACAGGGAAACTGAGCATTAGAAAAAAGTAAAAGTCTGATTCCTTGTTCCAGTTTTATGCTGATATTACTTGACCAATATCAGTGAATTCTTCATCTTTCTGATAGCAACTTGAATAGTACCACTTAAGGCTGAAGCACAACTACGGTGTCCACTCTAATGCTTCCAGTGACACAGAATGAATCAAGGCTGTTCATTCTGAGACCTTAGAGACAGTAGTTCACTAAAGCCATGTTTTTCAAATTTGGGCCGCGGGCCCTAGCAAGTCCACACCGTTTTGTTAACTTAATGTGCCCATAGCAACAGAGCCTTGCAGCTCTCATTGACTGTGGTTTGCCATTTTCAGCCATGGGGAGCTGTAAGGCTTCAGGCTATGGACACACTAAGTAAAAACAAGCAGTGCGGTCCCTCTAGCAGCGTAGCCTGGTGGCCCCTTGACCAAGTTTGAAAAATGGTGCACTAGAGGTTGAGAAAGATAGCAGCCTTTACGACTTCTCTCTTTTAAGAACTTTGGGATGATCAGCACCATCAATGTGGTAATTGAATTCCGAATAATGAGCTTGTGGCCTAAAAAGCCCCTCAAGCTATGCTTTCAAGTGAAGTGTCTTCTATCTTTATGTATGACACCAGGTCATAGAAAACCTCTTCTCTGCAAAATAGGATTACCAGACCAATCAATTATATGAATAGAAGATTGATGTCCTCATGCTAGAAGAAACTCACTTTTGGATAGTGAAAAGCATCAATGAAGTTCCATTGTTGCAAAACTGGGTAACATAGGCATGAGCCGAAGGTCCTGGCAAGGAACAGACTCCATTGATGAGGACAGGATTTCATGCCAACAGTTCTGACTCCTAGTTCTGTATTCCAGCTAATTGAATGCAATCTTGACACAGTTCTTTTGAAAATGGCACGCTTTTTCGAAAGATCCTTTACACCTCAAAAATGATAAACAAAAAATGAGTACAGGATCTTTCAAAAAAGTCCCATTTCGAAAAAGTCCCATTTTTGAAAGAACTGCGTCTAGACCACGGTTTTACTTTTGAAATGGCGCTTTTTTGAAAAAGCACCATGATGCGATAATGCAAATGAAGCGTGGGATATTTAAATCCCTGCTTCATTTGCAATTTCAAAGTGTCTAATTTACAAAGTGTCAAAAGAGGGATTTAGTGTAGACACAGCCACTGATTCTACCAGCTGCAATGGTCTTAGCATGTAGATGGAGATTGTTCTTATTCAAAGGACATCCTATTTAACCATTATCTGACCTCTGCTTCTCCTTTTTAATAAGGCAGAGCTTATTTCTAAATACAGATGCTAAAGACTATCCTTATTGTCTATTTCATCCTGGTCTAGAGAGACAAGGTATGTGAGGTAATATCTGTTATTGTACTAACTTCTGTTGGTGAGAGCCACACAGACCTCTTTTTTTCCCTAAGGAAGCTGGAAGACTTTGAGGTGAAAATAAAAAACTATAAGATTTTGCCCCTCCATCAGGGTATCTCAGCTCTAGTGACAGTATTACATTCCAAAACTTTGACACCCGTTTCAAGTCACAGAATATATTCCTCCTATTATAATGGGCAGAACGTGTAACTGTTGTCACAGATGTGAACAGTAGTAATGTGTAAGGTGCTTTAGATACAAAAAAGAAATTAACATTTATCTATTTTTTACTTATTCATGTATTTCTCAATGGGGGTATTATGTTCAGCTCTGGGCACCACATTTCAGGAAAGATAAATTGGAAAGGGCCCAGAAAAGATAAACAAAAATGTTTAAAGGTTTAGAAAACATATCCTATGCGGGAAGACTGAAAGAACTGGGTTTGTTTAGTCTGGAAAAGAGATGACTGAGAAGGGACATGATAGCAGTTTTAAAGTACCTAAAAGCATATTACAAGGAGGAGGGAGAAAAAATGTTCTCCTTACCCTCTGATGGAAGGTAAGGATGCACTGGGTTTAAATTGCAGCAAGGGAGGTTAAAGTTGGACATTGGGAAAAACTTCCCAACTGTCTGGATGGTTAAACACTGGTATAAATTGCCTAGGGTGGTTGTGGAATCTCCATCTCTAGGTATATATAGGAGCAGGTTATATAAACATCTATCAGAGTTGATCTAGATGGTGTTTGGTCATGCCATGAGGGCAGGGGACTGAACATGGTGTCCTTTTGAGGTCCCTTCCAGTTCTAGAATTCTATGATTCCATGATTCTAAAGCTCTGATATCAGCTATGTACCAAATATAGTAATTACGTTTTTTTATTAAGTTTGTCCATAATAGAGGCTGCTCTTCATCTCTCCTGCTACACATACACACATAAGCTTAAATGCATATTTATTATCAATACTGGCATCTAATTCCTGAGTATAAAAAACCACAATGAAAAATGACAACAGGCAAGTCAGATAACAAAAAAATGAGGAGAAAGAGAAAACTGCTCAAGGGAAAGCATTAATTAAAAAGTGTTATTTATCAGGATTCAAATAAATCATTTTGTTTCAGTTGAACATTAGAAATACAACTCATAAATACAGCCTTTATAAAACATTCCCTGTGTTTCTTTCAAGCAGAAGAAAATTCACTTTCCTTAAAAAACACACGGGTTTCCTTTTGTCACCCCCCATTTCACTATAACACTTTGCGAAAATCTATTTAAAGGAAAGAAAGGTCAGTAGACCAGATACTTCTGATCTCTTCAAAAGCAGCTTGCAGAGTCAAAGAGAAACATTTTTTCTTAGTTCTAGCTAATAGTAGCTTGGATGATCACTGGATAAACATTATCAACTCCGTAATGTAGCTTTCTTGAGTATTTATAAATACCACTTATGTACACAGAGGCAAGGTTAGCATATAAAATAAAATCATAAATATTTTGCATAAAGGAACCCATTATATGAACTCCTAAAACTAAATCCACTGAGTGCTGGGTAAATCGAAAAGTGAACATAAAATAGCTTTGTTAACTTTTATAATCTAGACATTATTTCACTTTTGTAGCTGAGCTATGATAAGATGGTTCTAACATTTAAAACACATGGCCCCACAGCATTTAGCAGTACTTAACTGAATCTAGAAGGAGTCATAATATTCCCAAATAAGAATCTAATTTACTAACAACCTGTGGAAGCATGGAAAAAACAGAATGCTATTTAATGGTTTGGGCCATACATTATTAGCTGCTGCTGAGACAGAGTTTGTATCAGAGAGGAAACGTAGTTCCGGAAACACTGTGGCACTGATGAAGCAATTCCTTTGAAACACAGGATCCCCCATCCCATATTTGACCATAGTTCAGTCATGTCCAATACGATACCTCTGGCAGCAGCCAAAACCTGATGCTTAAAATATATAAAGATATATATGGGTGCGTCTAGCCTGGCAAGATTTTGCGCAAAAGCAACTGCTTTTGCGCAAAAACTTGCCAGCTGTCTACACTGGATGCTTGAATTTGCACAAGAACACTGACGATCTAATGTAAGATTGTCAGTGTTCTTGCGCAAATACTATGATGCTCCCACTCAGGGATAAGCCCTCTTGTGCAAGAATACTTGCGCAAGTGGGCCAGTGTAGACAGGTAAGAACTGTTTTGCGCAAAAACGCCCCGATGGAGAAAATGGTGATCGGGGCTTTCTTGCACAAAATTGCGTCTAGACTGGCCACGGATGCTTTTGCGCAAAAGCACTTTTTGTGCAAAGGCACCCGTGCCAATCTAGACACTCTTTTGCGGAAATGCTTTCAACAGAAAAACTTTTCCGTTAAAAGCATTTCCGCAAAATCTTGCCAATCTAGACGCAGCCATAGAGTACACACTCTGCACCCATCAACTATACAAAAATATGTGCTATCTTAGGGTACGTCTAGACTGCAGAGTTTTTCTGGGATACCAAAAAAGCTCTGCCGCATCCAAGGAATGTGTCTGCTTTTCCGAAAACATTTTTAGAAAAGCAGGTGCATTTTTTTCAGCATCCCTATAAACCTTGTTCTACAAGGAAGAAGGGATGTTCCAAAAGAGGCTTTTTTTTCCCGACATTTGGCCCATTGCTGTTCGCAATTTGCGTATCTTTTTCTGATAGAACTTTGTAGTCTAGACATACCCTTGGAGAAAATTATTCTCCAGTTGCATTGTATGTCTGATATTTCATATCTGAATAAAAGGAAAAAGAAAGCAGAGGGAGATATATGTTTCTTCCACACGATTTCTTGTGAGGGGGCTCAGAAAAATGAAAAACATAGGAGGAACTGCCTTGTCCTTCTCCTTCCTAGAAGCAGCAGGGATCCTATTCTCCAAACTAGAAAGATCCCCTGGATGCAAAGGGTAATCCTGCTGTGATTCTAGGACCCACTTTGCTTGCTCTATCTAGCATGTGGAAGATCTTGGAGCCTGGTTATCAGGGTACTCTCCACAGGTGCTTGGCAGGAATTAGAGTTCCCAGAGCATAAAGGGGACTGCCACAGAAAAGGCAATACAGATTGGACTGAAGTAAATTTTGTGTACATCTTACATAGGATGTCAGGGAGTATTATGGGGTGGATACATTTATCCACAGCCACATTGCAAACATTTCCCCTCCAGCTCCATGCTTCTATGTTGACCTTGAGACCAGCAGAGAGCTCTCCACCACATGCGGCGAAAGGGAATGGGTCAGTACAGTAGTGGTAACTTCATTCTCAATACTGTACATTAGTCTGAGCAGGAGTGTCAATCACAGCATTTTCATGTTGTTACTCTGGTTGCCAATGCTTCAGGTCCAATTTAGGAGAAATAAGAAACTGTTTATAATTGCTGGAGTTTTGGGTGACAAAAGTGAATCTTGAAACTTTAACTTAGAAACAGTTTAAAGAACATAAGAAAGGCCACATCGGGTCAGATCAATGGTCCCCTAGCCCAGTAATATGTTTTCTGACAATGGCCAATGCCTGGAACTTCCAAGAGAATAATCAGAAAAGGCACTCATCAAGTGATCCATTCCCTATTGACCCGTCCCAATGTCTGGCGTTCAGAGAAATAGGGACATCTGTAGCATGGAGTTGCATTCCTAACCATCTTGATGGACCTGCCTTCTATGGCTAAGTCTCCTTTTACCTTTCCAGACTTACCTGAAATCAGTATCAGGGGCTTTGTTGGAACAACTGCTACATTCAAATTCCGTATATTTTGGCACTTTCCAGGTTCCACCTTAAGGCTCTGTCTACACTGCCCCCATTTTGCGCAAAAAAAATGCAAATGAGGCGAAGCATGGAATATCGCCACACCTTATTTGCATAATTAATGAGTCTCCATTTTTGCGCAAGAGGCTATGTGCAAAACACCCCTCTTGCTCAAGAGCCGTTCTTCCTGAAAAAATGCAGAAGAACGGCTCTTGTGCAAGAGGGGGTTTTTGCACAAAAACAGAGCCTAGCTAATTATGCAAATGAGGTGAAGCAATATTCCACTTGCTCAAAATGGGGGCAGTGTAGACATAGCCTAAATGTTTTAAAGCATCTCTTTATACCACCAATGTCCAACATATGATGTATTTAGATCAGTTAACCAGAGTCAAACTGGACATGACATTTTTATCCCTCTCTCAGCATGCATGCTCCCACTCCTCTTAGAATATCCCTTAAGGCAGGGACTACATGAAGTAATGAGGGGCTGGGTGGGGGAAGGACTGGGGCCAGAAATGCCTCCAAACTAAAATCTTGAATTCTGTCTGTCAGTGATTTTCATGAAACACAAACCTTTCTAGAAGTTGTATCCTTCCTTCCTCCCAACAGAAATGCTAGCCTAACTTAAAGCTGCCCAGGTGTCATTCATGCTGAAAAGTGAATTGAAGAGGTCGTGTGGAGACTTGTTCTCTCCCCAGAACACAGAGGCCCTTCCTTTCATCTTATCCAATACACAGATATTTTCATTCTCTGCTTATGTGAAGATACTTATTTTAGAGTTCAGCTGTGTAATCCCCAGCAACAGACACTTCTGTCTTAGACTTCAAAGCGCAGCTGAAACTATAATTTGAATTCCCTCCTCCTGCCCAAACCAGCCCAATTTTGTACGGTCAAAGGTGAAATGACATGATTGAAAGTCTGTCCATTGCAATTAGTGTGTAAGTAAGTAAAAACAGGGTTTTTTAAGGTTATTAAATATTGGTACACCTGCTATAGGTGCCTATGGCACAGCTGTCACAGAACTGTGGCACTGGGGATAGCAGAAGTGAGAGGCACAGGCAATTCAATATTGTCAGTGAAGTTATATGATTTTTTTTATTATTATTTTAAACCTTAGGTGCCTGGGGCTGGTCAAAAATTCCAGACACGTGGCACTGAGAAGATGATGCTTGAAGAGAACCTAGAGACAAATGGTGACGAGTTCAATGAGGAGCCTGTAGTGGCTGGGTCTTGCTTTAAAAGCTCAGGGCTTTGCAGACCCAAATATACTAAAAATAATATGCATTTGTGATGGGGTGCAGTCACTGAAGACCCCTCGGGGGGTGAACTCCCAGGGTGCTGACATTTCTACTTTGGGGCTTTTCATTGCCCGATACTTCTGGGCAAGCTCCGCTGGTTTCCCGCAGCCCAGGCCCCGAGCTGAACTCCCTGTCCCCACTGAGAAGCAGTACAGACATGGAACCTCTTCAAGTCTGAGGAGAGTGCAGTTTAAGGCCCAGCTTCCCGGGATACCACTCCCCAAATGGGATCAGACCCCAAAGAATGAGGTAAGCCACCTTTAACAATGAAAGGGGGAATGTACACACTGGTTGTCCCCTCTCCCCCCATAACAATTATTTACATTGGGTTTGATAGAAATTAAAATGTATTTTATTAAGTAGAAGCAGTAGGATTTAAGTAGTAATAAGTGAGAACAAAGTAGAGCAAAGTAGGTTACAAATCAAAAGAAACAAAAATGCTTGGCTCATTCTACACTGAAATCTCAGTACAAACTTTTCAAACTCACCCTAAAACCTCTTTTCCAGATGCCTCTTCAAACCAGGGCTGTCTCCCTACCCTGGGGTCTTCAGCTCCTTTCTTTCAGGGCAAGGGTGTCCGTCAACAGCGTTGTTTTTCTAGGGATACAAAAACATATCAGTAGCACAGCTGTCATGGGCAGTTTCAAGGAGAGTTTGCCCATAACTCCCTAATCCATGAATCTTTCAGAGACAGACAGCTGAACTGGGGTTTAATTCCTCATGCTAGATTTTTCCCCCAGTGGAAGAATAAATATATCAATATCACTGCAATAGGGATGAAAGACCTTTCTGTCATAGCTCTAGGCTTGAATCCTCTCGGTCATCTTCCTTTCAGCTCTTTCTTTGACACCTTAACACCAACTAGTTAAGTAATTGCTTTTCTGTGTCCAAAATCTCTCACCAGTAGCCTTCTATTCCTGCATCCTATTCAGCATGTACATGACAAAATTAGTAGAAACCATATGATGTGTGTGTATATGTATATTATTCAAATCTACATTATGCCAGCTAAGGATATTTAGGATGTGTGGTCTCATAATCTTGAACAATTCATTATTCAAGATTTTATATTTTGAAGACTGTATATTGAATATTTTGCAAACAACTATAGCAATAACATAGATTAATATATTTAGTCATACTCATAATAAAGGATGGCATAGCTTTTCCTCAGCTGAACACAATCTCCAGGGATCTCTTTATGTGAAAGTTGTCCAGATAGATAAAATGAGTACCAGAACTTAAGAAAGGTAAGTCAGTGCAGCTGCCACATGCCTGAGGGATGATTTATTATCGTTCTGAGAAAACTGCCCTGCTTTGGATGTGGGTTTGCCTCACACTGTGGTCCTGGTCCAGAAGTGGCATTCTGCATAGTGAGAGACTGCTATATGAGATATCCCCTAAGTACAGCAATAGTAGCAGCATTTACAGTGTGGCAACTGCCTCAGAGAACAGCAGCAGGTTCCATCCTAGTCCAGAGTGTAAATGAAGTATCCTTAGCATTTCTAAGTACAGATATAAAATCGCTTTTTTCCAACCCTCCGATATAATTGATCCTCCTTCTCTCTTACTAACCCCATACTTAATGCACTGAGAAAAATGATTTTTTTAGGACACATCCCAACAAATTGAATTAAAAAGTGTGTTGGGATAGCATGGGGGATTAGAACACAAAAGGGGAAGGAGGGTCCTTTTGTTTCCTCACAAATTCCTGTTGCTGAAACAGAGACAAGCTGATTGTGCTGCTCAATACGCATTTGCATTTGTTAACACTGATTTATAATGTCCCATATTCACAGGGCCTTTATACCCACTCCTGGATTGCAGAAGAATAGTCTGAGATTCTGCTCCCCTGGGCAAAAAAGTGCTCTCTTTTAGCACACAAATAGACCCACATTACTCTAGAGTCTGGCTGGCAAGCAGGCATTGCCTTTTCTGAAGAACAGTAAGTGAAACTTTACAATAGCATAAGAAATTGAAGACAGTTCTACTTACTATAAAATAAATTTATTTATCTCTAATTATTATTTTCTAACCTATACATCTTAAGATGGATCCATACTTCCAGGAAATTGCCAGGAGGAACTATCTCGCTATCCTAGTTCTGAGACACTGCCACAGGACCAGTAGAAACCACAGGTTCCTGGCTGTAAGGCATTTTACACAAGCTTCAGTTGTTGCCCGTGCATTCTTGTTGCCTGAAACACATAGCAATTGTGTTTTCCTTAACAGTATAAGTTTTGTTGCTAAATACTAAAAACACTCAATAGCTAAAGATCTGTCCAAAACACTCTGAAACAACACCACGAACATTATTAAATGGAGATCATGAAGCATTGAATAATGCCATGATATAGCTGGCTGAAATGACAAAGTCGAATTTCCTGTTCTTAGTAGGCAACAGATACATTGCTTTGCTGAAAGGCAGACAACTTTGAGATGGAAAAGGAAATTTTGGCCATTTACTAGAATGCTAAAATGTTCAAATATAAATCCAACTCAAGTTTTAAGGTGTTAGAAAAGAACAGGTGACCCAGAGGTGGATGGATTGCAAATACTAGCTCTGCCTCAGACCCCATAACCTTTCTCTGAGTGAGCAACAAATTAACCACAGATACACTCTTTTGTCCAAGTTAGTATGCAAATATACTTATGTATTACAACTCACCTTAAACTTTTATTTGGTAATATGAACACGAATACAATGAATAGTAATAACCATGTGATGAATATAATAATACCTCCCTATTTACTGTTGACAGCAATTTTAGCTGAAGCATGCAGCTCTCACATCGCAAACTCCCTGAATCAGCAGTTTACAGGGGAAGAGAGAGATGTGATCCTGCGGCTATGTCTACACTGCAGAGCTTTTCCAGGATATCAGAGGTATCCCAGAAAAGCTTTGCCATTTCCAAGGAATGTGTCCGCTTTTTCGGAACAGTTTCCAAAAAAAGTGGACGCGTTCTTTTGGCATCCCTGTATTTCTCATTGTATGAGGAATAAGGGATGTTCAGAAAGAGGAGATTTTTCTGAAATTTGGCCCTATGTAGATGGGCCAAATTTTGGAAAAGCCTCTTCTGAAAAAAAAAGTGGAAAAAGATGTGCAAATTGCGGTTTGCAATTTGTGTATATTTTTTCGTTATAACCCTGCTGTTAGACATAGCCTGAATGTATATTTCAGAGTAAAAGGGAAGGGCAAGCGGGAAGGAAGATAACATTGTTAACATAGAGACATTGGACATTACATTAGACATTACATCTTTGGTACAGCTACTTGCTTATCTATCCCAAAAGGAGCATCAAAATATGTCTGTAAATCAATAGGAGTAGTGCCTGCCTGTGCTGTACCCCCATGACCATGGTAGTGATTATCCAGACCCCTTATTTAACCCTTACACCTCCCAACATAAGGCTGTTCAGTTAGATGATTTTGGGCTAGCCCATTATAAAACTAAGGGCTTTTTCCAAAAATCAGAGCTGCATTCAAGTATGCTTGGATCCAGGCTTTTGGTTCAAGTCCAACTGTACTCAATCAGCCAGAACAGATCTCTAAACTTATGAAAAAAATTCAGTTCTTTAATATTTGTGCAAAGAGGAGAGAAACTGGTTTTTTAAGGTACCATGAAAGAATGGGCATAGTTAACTATAGATTAATCCAATTTTCTCCCCCAGAAAGAGGATAGGGTATCAAAATTGATCTTGAGGCTATAGGGACATAGAGTACTCCACTCTGTCTTAGATCATTATGACAACTCTTTGGGTTAGCCCAGAACCCATAAGAGCTGACCTTGCTTGCTAGCTAGTCAAATAACAATGAAAAAAATATCTTGAATGAAGAAGAGACTATAAAAATAATAAAAGTCAAAGTTTCAGCCACACTGCTGATGTTTAGAGAAATCCTTACTCTTATCTTCTAATACTAACACTAATTAATGTTAGTAACACTAATTAATGCTGTGAGCTACAAATCAAAACATCCCAGGGAAGATATCAGGCTCAGCACATTTACTGTGCAGTTCAAAGTTTGTTAGCAATATCAAAGTAATTTCCCAGAATTAGAAGTTAAACTGGACTATTCTGACCAACATTGTGTATAGCACTACAAGGAATTTCTATTCATGTATTGGATTTATTATAACCCCATAGTTTTGTTCAATTATTAAATTCCCTGTTGTTCTTAGTTATGTAACTGTCTCAATTGTTCAGCAATGTCACATTTCTAATTGGTTAAGAATGTAACAAATGAATTCATTCATTTATGGTATTATAGCCCTAAGAATTCCTCCTGGGTTCTAACAGTGATTTTGGTTTAGATCTAAAGTTATTCAGCTGCCATTGGATAAGCTCTGAACAGCAGTGAGAATGGTTTCTGGCCTTTTATATTAAGAAATATTTCTTATGTGTAAAATCCAATTGTACTTGTTTGAAGAAGCGTGTAATATCCCTTTAACTAACATGAAACATAAGAGAACAAACTGTACTCTGTGTGTATCTACTGGAACAGGACTTTACTACAGTGTATCTAAGAACTTATGTCCAAACATTCAGGCTACATCTAGACTACATCCCTTT
>CM057846.1:25393645-25405771 GCA_030068395.1 Apalone spinifera
GGAGGAGGAGGTGGAGGAGGACCCTGACACAGCCAGCACAGTGACCACCATCACCCTGGAGCCAGTATTCCATGATCTGGATGTGTCCTAGACATCCTCTGAGGCTAGGGAAAGACCATGAGGTGAGTGGTCTTAGTTTTCTCATACAGACAGAGTGGGGTTGGTGGACGCTGAATGGCTGTGGTATGATCATCGCTTGGCCTTCTCAGCCTGGGCATCACACTGCAGTCTGTGTATGTGGATGCATTTGCAGCACCAGTCTGCACCACACAGACCCAAGAGGCAGCAGTGGAACACCCTCTGGGGAGGCTGGTCACACTCCTGACCCATGGGGGGAGGGGACTCCCTTCCACCACCAGCCACTGCTGGACAGAGGCTGGGGAAAGGACACATGCGCACATGCACACAGACTCCAGAGTACTGCACACAGCACATGGGCATGCCTGCATGCTTGAGGCAGTACCCACTCCCAGGGACAGCGCTGCCAGGTGCGGGTGTGCGTGCAACCTCAGATAGCCTCAGGCAACAGCTCCAGGAAGTCACTGCTGACCTAATGCCTTGCCTGAACTGGTTCTGGGTGGCCTTAAATGCAAGATAGCATCCAATCAGTGTGGATGCTCTATGTCAAAATAACTAGTCACTATTTTGATGCGCATTTTGCATGTAGATGCGTTATTCTGAAATAAGCTATTCCGAAGATATCATCCAGAATATTTTATTGTGAAGGAAGTGTGCAGTGTAGACATACCCTAAACATGGAAATAGGTGAAATTGCTTGGTTCTTTATCAAAGTTGGCTGCTTAGGAATAAAACAAAAAAGTTTGGGTTTGTGATAAGACGCTGCAATGATCACATTGGTACCTATATTGGTACCTCTTTTGCTTGGGTTCCACACTAAATTGGCTATTTCCAGGATAGGTTGCCCTCTCCATCAGAGTCATCCACTTGGTCAGCCTCACCAGGCATGATGAAGATGATTACTTATTCCATAACTCTTTTCCCAGTAGTCCACATAGAACAGTGTCTGTCTCAAACAAATTACATCTACAGATACTCTTAACCTCTATGTTCTGCTCCCCAAAATCACAGGGTTTTCCATTGGGCTGTTATAATCTCTAAACAAATAAGCTTTGTAGAGACTAAGTCTCAAGACTTATACTAATTTGCCAAAGCTAATATCTTACAGGATAAAAGCCTGTAGGTTACTTGCATCATTGCTGAATATAATGCAAAGTAGAATATAATGTAGCAGTAAATATAATGAAGCTGAGCTACAAGTAGCAATGAATATAACAAATACAAATAAGCCCATTGGGCTACAATTATGACCTATTGCAAAAAATAGTTTAACCACCAAAGTATGAATTTAGGTAACTAAATTAAATATAAGATATCTAAGAACTCTTTGAGGCAATAACTATTTGGGAAGACTAAATAGTATTTCTTGGGTTAAAATAAATATCTTTTCATTTGTCTATTTATATACCACTCAAATTATGAGCTTTGCCAAAAAAAGGGTAGGGGGGGAAGGAAACAAGATTGCCACATAAGACACTTACAATCCAAGGCCCTGAAATGACAATTTGTTTCACATGGTCCATACAAAGCCTCAGTGAAGTAAATGATCTGCCAGCATGGAGCAACTTGCAGATCACTGCATGAACAGGTAATATGCAGATGAAGGACAGAGGAAAGAAATCAATAAAAAGCAAAGCAACTCAGCAGTGACAATTAGCACCAAAATTATTACTTCTCACACTGATCATTGTTTTCTTTTTCTTCTTGTTTTGACTTTCTAGCATTGATTTTGTTAGCACTTCAATGAGCAGAGGACTAGGTTCACAGGCGTAATAGAGATAACCTAAAGATAGGTTATTTGCCCAATAACTGTTGTTCCTTGTGGAGACTGACAGTATATCAATACTGTTGCCATCAGCACATGTGCTCCCCAGGAGTGGGAATCTTTTCTGTCAATACTTGAAGAAATGTGTTTTAATGAATATTTTGAAGGACATGAGGATAAAGGTATGACAGACTGGATCAAGGTCTATTCTTCAACCAAATAGAAGACCACAGATGAAATCACAGAAAAAAGAACAATTATTAAGGATCACTGGCAGAACAGAATATTTTGTCCTGTTTCTAAATGATTTTTTAAAAAGTATAAATTAATTCCTGCCTAGATTTTGCTTACAGGAAGGTTCTAAACTGGTATTTTTTTCTCTCCAAGTTAATGAGTCACATGTAAATGTAAATTCCTCACAACAGCGATCATTGGTTCCTTTATATGTAGTGTGCAAAATCTACTCTTGGTTCTCAATAAATAATACTGTACATGAAAAACCATAAGATCCAAGATAAGAAAATTAATATTAGAAAGAGTAAAAGCGGAATATGAAGAAAGTACAATAGAAGCCATTATTTTGACATTGCTTCGCAAAAACATTCCATGCTCATTTCTTTAAGTACATCATTGGAGAAGAGAGACATTTTTGTGGCTGAGGAACTAGTCTGGGTCTGAGGAGATTTTCTAGGCAATCAGAGAGCATCAAAATATGCCTTCTTGTAGTTTTCTAGATCTCTGTGATTTTCCCCAGACACTGGACAGTAGAAGGTTCAGAGAAATCCAAAACTGTTCTTTTATGAGAGAGACTGGATTCAGTGCACATATTCTGTTCAAATTCTAGATCTTGCTATGACTTTGGGTCATGCCCAAAGGGCTAGATTCAGAAGAGAGACTTAAGTTTTGTAACACTGAATATCACTTAAGCAAAATCATAAAAGGGAAATATTGGACCAGAGAGAATGAATAAAGAATCAATAGCCTAGTGGTCAGTGAATTCACTTGAGAAACCCTGATTCCAGTTCCTGCTCCAATGAATATTTAATTATTTTATACAAAGTGAAAGAGCTCGCTGCTGACAGAATGAGAGATCCCCATCCTAGAATATACAATAGCCTTGTGGTTAGGGCACTGATGTTGATGACCTAGATACAGAGCAGGGGTATGTATCAGACAGACAAATTATTTGAACCAGAATATTTCATATCCTGAGTGCATGTGCTAACCACCTTCTCCTCTGCTGTGTTTTGTATAACAGTCCCACTATAACAGATATGCTCTGAACATGTCTACTGGATTGGGCCAATCAGTCAAGACAGGCGGGGGAAATGAGGAAATTCTAGCTTGTGATTGCTGTGGGGGCCTGGGTGTGCGTTAGGTGCTCAGTTGCTCATCCTCGGGATTGGCTGCGCATGTGCCTGCAGGGTTAGGCAGCAGCTGAGGAGTAATTGGCCCATTTTGCCTAAATATTGGACTCAGATGGTGGCAGTTGGGCACCTTATAGATTGACTATCCAGGAACTCTGAGGAAAATTAATCCATATGAACTAAAGGTATGGCTTTGAAGTGGAGTAATTAAACCATATTACACTCCTGTGAAAACACCATAATTCATATGTAAATTGACCTACATTTCATTTAGTTTAATTTATTTCTAAACAAAGACACATCCATTCAATGGTTTAATAAGCCATTCAAAATCATCTTTAGATAATTCAGACTAATTTTCCCAGATATCCATATGTAGACAAGTCTTAACTCCACCCAGGCCGGCCCACAACATTCTGGCAACTGAGATGGGAAGCTCAAATGATGCCCCCATGCCACCTTTTCTCCTGCTTGCCTATTATGTCTCTTGGGCCCTCCTTCCTCCAGCACAGCTCTCCACCATCTCTCTGCATCTAGAGCAGAGAGAATATGTATGCACCAGCAGCAGACACAATTTTCTACACTCTGGGTCCTAGTGGTGCCCTCCCCCCCACAGTCTGGCACCTGAGGAAGATGCCTCAGTTCACCTCACGGTAAGGCCATCCCTGACTCCACCCTTGTGGATCTGGCCCTGAATCTCTCTAAGCTCAGTTCCCCATATGTAAACTGATGTTCTGGAAAACCTTCCTAATTCATCATGGTTCATAAAGGATACATTGATAAGAGAGACCCTCAGATACTGTATTAATGGAAGTTTTTAGGGTCTGATTCAAAGATTGTTGAGGTTGAAGCAGAGGTAATAGTAAGAAGGTGCGCCCACATGCGCTTCTCTGGGAAGAGCCACCTGGGGTGCTCTGCTGCAGGAAGAAGAGGGGCAGATGCTTAGCCAGGCTCTTAGGGCTCTCCTGCACACTGTCATGCTAAGTAGCAGGCAGGAGAAGGGATGATTTGGGGCATGCCCCACACTGGTTCAGGACTACCCCTGGTCCCTCTTTCCTCAGATACCCTTGAGGGAGAGCGGGGCTGAAGTTGCACTCCCATTCCTATGATACTGCCTGCTCTTCCCCTTCTGTCACTATCAGAGAGCAAGAGGACAGCACACACAGCATTCCTGTCCTCCCTGGCTGGTGCAGGGAGGGGGCAGAGGAGTGACCCATGCTGTGAGCATCTCTCTTGCTCCCTGAGAGTAATGGAAGGGGGACAATAAGCAATGTCAGTAGCAAAGGGGTGGGGAGGCTTCAGCCCCCTGTCCAGTTTCCTGACTCCTTATACCCAACCCTCTACCCTGAGCTGCTCCATGATCCCCAGCTCCAATTCCTGCACCCCTCCTTATACACCCGCTCCAGCACTGAATATTTGAAACAAAAACATCTACTTTAAGCAGAGACTAAACCTGGGAAGATATAAGCACAATTCGTTGTTTTCATAACTGTATGTACAGTTAATAGTTCAATGGAACTCTAATCCTAACTGCAACCTCTAAATTTTATTATTCTGCTAATAATTAATAATGTCTGACACCAACAAGATATAATTGTATATGTAACAATCATTACAATGTACTTGAAGATAGAAGAGTTTCCGAAGATCCATGCTAACCATTTTAACAAGAAACAATTCTGCTTTCAACACTATTCAATATATATTTCATCTCAGTAAAATTTGGCTATTATACTGCTTCTACAGTTCAATTTCTCATGCTTCACTTCTCAAAGAAACAGAAAAAAAGAATTAATACACACATACATATATGGCTACGTCTAGATTGGCATGATTTTCCACAAATGCTTTTAATGGAAAAGTTTTTCCATTAAAAGCATTTGCGGAAAAGAGCATCTAGATTGACATGGACGCATTTGCGCAAATGCACTTTTTGTGGAAAAGCGTCCGTTCCAATCTAGACATGGTTTTGCGCAAGAAAGCCCCAATTTCCATTTTAGCCATTGGGGCTTTTTTGTGCAAAACGGTTCTGGGTTGTCTACACTGGCCATCTTGCGCAAAAGCATTTGCGTAAGAGGGCTTTTGCCCGAGCGGGAGCATCATTGTATTTGTGCAAGAAGCGCAGATTTTGTAAATTACAATGTCAGTGCTCTTGTGCAAATTCAAGGAGCCAGTGTAGACAGCTGGCAAATTTTTGCTCAAAAGTGATTGCTTTTGTGCAAAATCTTGCCAGTGTAGATGCAGCCATATATGTATAATCCTAATCAAAGGTTTCCTTGTCATATATGCTTCCGACATCTCTCTTCAATTGTTTATAATAATCTCTTTTCAGCGATTAAGGGCTGCTCCTGTGGGAATGGTGACTTGATTGCTTTGTTCAAAATGTGAATCAAGTAATGTTGCCAAGATGCATCTTTTCCCCCAACATTTTAATTATTCATGGCTGTCAAAAGTCTGAGAGCTCAGTCTGCCGGCAAATAAGACACAAATGTGTCCTTTTGATTTTCTAATTAGATTTTATATTGATTTTACTACGATGTGTAGATTTTGTACCTGATTTCTGCCAGTACCCAAATTAAACATGGTTCAGCTGTAATGTCTTTCTAAGTAACTATCACAGTCGGTCAAATATGCTTCATTAACTCAAATGTAGTTAACAGTATTTGAAATTTTGGGATGAAGAGAAGCCAGGAAAGTCATTTAGTTACAATATATTTTGTATTAGCAGTTGTGTCAGAAATACTTGCTGATTTCCCTGATTTGCTTCTAACACTAGCCATTTTTCCATAGATATATAGATTTTAAGGTCAGGTGGCCAAAAAGCCATAATTCCATGACTGCAAAACAAGTCAACTTTGGTTATAAGCCAAGCCATTGGATAACAGGGGCTAAGAAGCAGCAATTAGATTAAAAAAAAAAGACGGTGTGAAGGATCCTGTATCTCATAAACACAAGTCTGTACATGCCAGGGGTCAGCCCTTTGACTTTAACGGGCAATACAAACACTCTCCTCTCCGCGCACACAGGCTTCACTATGCAATAGACACACTGCAACCCCCCCAAACCTTCTGAACATCCACCTGGAGTATCCAGCCTCTATTCCAATGAGCTCACAGATCTGCTTCTCCTAAAGGAACACACATGTACATCTTGCCAGTTACATCTCAAGATCTCTGTTCTGTTCAACAAGCAGCATTTAAATTTCTTTACTGTGCAAATAAGTAATTTCTAGCCAGCTTTCTTTCCATCTTACTGTCCATTTATCCAATCCACATTCCCTTAACTTGCTGGCAAGAATACTGTGGGAGACCGTATCAAAAGCCTTGCTAAAGTCAAGGTACATCACATCCCCTGACTTTCCCACGTCCACAGAGCCAGTTACCTCATCATAGAAGCTAATCAGATTGGTCAGGCATGACTTGCCCTTTGTGAATCCATGCTGACTATTCCTAATCACTTTCCTCTCTCTTCCAAGTGCCTCAAAATGGATTCCTTAAGGATCCCTTCCATGATTTTTCCAAGAACTGAGGTAAGACTGACTGGCCTATAGTTCCTTGGATCGTTCTTTTTCCCTTTTTTGAAGATGGGCACTACATTTGCCTTTTTCCAATCATCCGGGATTTCTCCCAGTCTCCACGACTTTTCAAAGATAGTGGCCAAAGCCTCCTCAATGACATTTGCCAACTCCCTCAGTACCCTCGGATGCATTACGTTCAGACCCATGGATTTGTGTACATTTAGCTTTTCTAAATAGTTCCTAACCTGTTCTTTACCCCCACGGGCTGTCCATCTTCATCCCATCTTGCGTCACTTAATGCATTAGTCTGGGAGCCCACCTTCTCCGTGAATACAGAGGTAAAGAAAGCATTGAGTACTTCAGCTTCCCCCATATCATCTGTCACTAGGTTATCTCCTTCATCCAGTAGGGGCTGAACACCCTCTCTGATCACCTTCTTTTTTTAACATGCCTGTAGAAACCTTTCTTGTTATCCTTCACATCTTTAGCCAGTCGCAATTCCATTTGAGCTTTCGCCTTCCTGATAACCCCCCAGCATTCTCAAGCTATACATTTAAACCCCTTCCTAGTCATTTATCCAAGTTACCACTTTTTGTAAGCTTCCTTTTTGTGCTTAAGATCACCAAGGATTTCCCCTATAAGCCAATCCAGTCTCCTACCATGTTTGCCTCTCTTGCTACGCGTTGGGATGGAAGCTTCTCTCAGTTGTCCGAAGAAAGCCTCATCTACCTCATCCACCTGATTCAGTGGCCTGTAGAAGACACCAACCACAACATCACTGCTGTTGTTGCTCCTTTAAACTTAACCCATTTTAAAAACTGGTATCATAAAAGTATGGGGGAGGCGAGAACATTTTTTCATTGGGTTGGGGAGCTTTTCTCATTTGACCTATAATCAACAAAACATATATGTCACAGGGAAGCAGGAGTTGACAGTTACAAGTCACTTGCAGCTTTTTATTTTTTTCATTGGGATCTTAAACATATAATCATCATTCCATAGGAAAAGCTGAGGAAAGGAAGGACGTTGAAATGAATGTGTAGGAAGAAAATAAGTATTCTAGTTGTAAGAAGGTGATAAAATGTGTGAATATTATGGTGCATATTTTCAGTATTTTATATCACTTTAAGGCATTAACCTATGTATACTTGAAGGCTTAGATATTACAAGAACCCTATAGCCTAGTGTATACTCATAAGAGCATAAGAACAGAGATACTGGGTCAGACCAAAGGTCAGTTTAACCTAGTATCCTGTCTTCTGACAGTGGCCAATGCTGGGTGTCCCAGATAAATGAACAGAACAAATAATCATCAAGTGATCTGTGCCCTGTTACCCATTTCAAGCTTCTGACAGAGGCCAGGGATACCATCCCTGCCCATCATGGTTAGTCACCATTGATGGAGCTCTCCTCCATGAATGTATCTAGCTCTTTTTTAAATTCTGTTATAGTCTTGGCCTTCACCACATCCTCTAGCATGGAGTTCCACAGGTAGACTGTGTAGTGTGTTTGTTTTAAACCTGCTATTTATTAATTTGATTTGGTGCCCCCTATTTCTTGTGTTATGGGAAGGAGTAAATAACTCTTCTTTATTTGCTTTTTCCACAGTAGTCATGATATTATAGACTTCTACTATAGTCCCCTACTTCATGTTAATATATTTTATTCTTTTTATCTGAAGAGAGAAAATATATTTAATTTTTAATTTCAGGAGGAAGAGTCAGGGTGGCATGATGTTTGCAAGAATGATATGAATAAATCCAAAGGAAGAACAGGGAAATCCATCATTATTTCTAGGTACAAAAACAGAAAGAGTGACAATAAATAACTTTTATTCTTTGTCTTGCCAAGTGATTTGTTTCTAGTATTCATGGATGAGAACTTTAAATAGCATTCCATCTTGTTGTTACCTCCCTCTTGGGGTACTATAATATACTCCTCCCGGGGCTCATTTGGAAGGCATTTCTGAAACAGTTGGAAAAAATACAGTCCTTTGCAGATTATAATAACATGGTGGAGATGGACATGTTTGAAATGGAAAGGTAGATTATATAGCTAAAAAGCCATATCCCTTCATGTAATTTCTCCTCTTTATCTGCCAATTCAGGTAACATACTGTGCTTAAAGTTTGAAACAATATACACTGAAAAGTGAACTAATGACTATTGTAGGAATTGAATTTTCATGAAGGAAACAAAATCAAGTGTAAATTTAGCAGCCAGGACAGAATACAATGGATGCCTACAAATGTTCCAGAAATGAGTGGTTATATGAAATAAAAGGACCTGACCTGATTATCAAAGCACTAGCATATAATCAGTGTAAAATGTTATGTACATAACCTATAGTGAGGTTTACAAGTTATATTAATTTGTTATCTTCAAGAAATGTTGCATCCTTCTGTTCTTCCTACTTTCATTTAGGACAGGAACCTGAAATACCAAATTACTGGTCTCTTTGCAATGGGTAGCATGTATGGAATGAGAAAAAAAAACCCAACCCGAAATGGACTCATTCAAACTTTTGGGTGCATTGTGCTGTCTGTAGTAATCAGTAAACACATTTTTTACAAGTGAAAAAGTAACAAGTTATTGAAAACCTTAAATCTAACTGCCCTTCAGGTCAGAAATTCTGGGGGTGCCCACAGTTCTCATGTCAGTGTTCCAGAAAAAAAAAGTAAAATTCTATTATAAATGAAAAAGGTATTTGTTTTCATTCTGATATCAAAGGTGGCTGAATCGGGGCCGCTCAAATTTTCACAAAAAAAAAATCCTTTGATGACAAGAAATAATTCAAGTTTCAATAAGAAAGGCAAATGACTGGCAAATTTATAAATAAGTAAAAATAATCCCTGAGTACAGAAGTGTTAATATACTTTTGACTATAGATATCGGTAAATGGTAATGCTCTTGTGCAGTTTGTAGGTGTGGTTTATGTATAAAGCGACACATACATCCCATGTTTGGTGAGCAGAGTCAAGTGATAATAGAAACTTGATTGAGACCACCAAAATTTCTTGTAAGCCTGCTCTGGATCAGAACCTACTACTGAAATGCTCATATCATAGCATGTGTATTTATTTAGAGTTACAATTAAGTTTTCACAGTCCAACTATTATTTATATTTCATTAGAATTCCCACTGGCTTGGTTTTTTTTTCCTTTTTGAATACTTGGAGATCTTTCTCATTAACAAGTAGGAAATAGATTTGATTCTGATGGATAGAGGTTCTTTGGCAGACACGAGACTTTTTTTGCCAAAAGGAAAGTATGTAGACAGTTTATTTTTGAAAGGTTACGGTTACTTGGATATTATAACAACAACTACAAATAGGATGGATATAAAATGTATTTGTTGTGAATGTATTGACAGGCTAAAATGGTCTCCCTTGTAATCAAAACTTTTGTCTTCAGTCTATAAAGAATCAAAAGGCCTAAACTAGGCTCTATAGTTGCAAGCCAGGGTAGCAGAGAGTAATCCTGATTTGTCTTCATTGTGTATGAGACTGCAACCCCATGAAAATATTCCTTTCTTCAAAACAATTTTCTGATTCCATGTTCCCAGTTACTTACTCTGCAGTTTCTTTCTCTGAACTTGATGGCGCCTTGTTTGTGACTTAGGGTGCTTCTTACTTGTGTCTTGACCAATATACTTTTCCTCTGCCAGGTACAAAAGCCCTCAAACTATCTCAGGCAGGTGGGTGGGTGGACCCTAGCTTAGGAAAGCTATTCCTGAGACCTGTCCCTTCAGTCTGATACCCTGCTCCTTCCATGCCCACCACAATCCAGTCCCAGGTCCCCATTCCCCCAATCCACTGGTCCCTTCCCTGAAGTAGTAGCCCCAGAGCACCAAAGAGCCAGGTGGCATGGCCCCAGCCTGTCCCTGCTCCAGAGTGCCAGATAGCTAGGAGGCAAGGCCCCAGCCCTGTAGCACTAGGTGGTGGAGTGGATTGGCCCCAAATTCTCCTGGCCTTGGAGTGTTGGGTGGCACAGCTCCAATCTCCCTGGTCTGAACCCCTATCCAGCCCCTCCCCCAGCCTATGAGGAACCCCCACATCTTAGCTGCCAGTCCCAGTGTTGGGCAGGTAGCATGGCCGGAGCATCCACAACCCCCATCACTGGGCAGCTGAAGCAGCCCAAGACCCAGAAGGACAAGTGGTTTCACACAGCCCCAACCTCTGCCATGGGAAGAACAGGCAGGAGGGGGCCTGAAGTGGAGAATGGGTAGGGCCATGTGTCGGGCAGTTTGGGAAGGCAGAGCCTTCCTGTACATGCAGTACCAAATGTCCATGACCTCAGGCAGTATTCAGCTCCACTGTCAAGACTGTGCTACTTCACCAGTGGCTAGTAAGGAAACTGGCCCGCCAACTACTTCACCCTTGGGTAGAGGTGCTAGAACTATTTTTATAGTGAAGATGCTGAGAGCCATTGAACCCAACTGTGAATCTTGTATATAATGCAAAATTCTTCAAGCTAGGGTGTGCAGCAGGACCTCCACCATCAGTTCCAGCATTGATGGTCTAGGGACACAATGACTAAATCAAAGTCTGCAGTCCTACATTCTCCTCCTATTTCCCTGTAGTGCTTCCTACTTTTACTTTAGCACATCTTGGGTTACCATTGAAACCTTCTCTGATTTCTGGGGCTACCTCTTCCCCTCTAAGCTTCTTATCAAAGTCTGTAACTTAAGGGTGGTTTCCAGAGTGTGCTATCTCCTTAGATCTCCTCCTGGCCTCTTGCCAAAACTCCTTCTTCTACTTCCTCTACCTTCCTCTTTTTTTATGCATATGCCAACTCCTTCCCATTCTGCGCTTCATCAGTCTTTAGGCCTTAACAATATGGACTCTTCTCCATTTCAGTCTGTCAAAGGGTTCACTGGTCCCTTTTCCTACTCATGCCTTGTGAGGGAATGACCTGATTCCAGTGTCCCATCAACCTTGGATTCAAATCAGGTTCTTGAGACTAGCACTTTGTATGCTGCAGAGATTCTCCACTCTTCCCTGTCTTAATGACCAGAAGTCAGTCAAGAAGAGTATGTCTACACTACAGCACTAATTCGAACTAACTTAATTCGGATTAGTTAATTAGAACTAAGCTAATTTGAATTAGTGCATCTAGACCTAAAAACTAATTCGAATTAGCGTTTTGCTAATTCAAACTAGGCTGTCCACATTGAGTGGACCCTGAACCGAAGTTAAGGCTGGCCGGAACCAGTACCAGCAGTGCATCAGGTTAGGACTTAGAGTGTGGAGCTGCTGCCTCAGGCTAGCCGAGGGCTGTGCTTAAAAGGACCTGACCCTCACCCTGGACAGACAGTTCTGAGGGTTCCCTGCTTGCTTGTCTACCTGATGAGGGACAGCAAAGCAGTCCTGTCTTGGAGTGCCCTGAGTGCCCACATTCG
>CM057846.1:25410568-25423920 GCA_030068395.1 Apalone spinifera
TGATGACCTTCTGAGGTCTCTTTCAGCTCTATGGTTCTATGATTCTATGATTCTTTGAGGAAGAGGAGGAAGAGGGCCTAGGCCAGCCAGAAGTGTAGGAGGAGGAAACGGGCACCATCATTCTGTCCCTCAAGGTGGTGCCAGTGACCCAGGATATCTCCCAGGCCTTCTCAGATGCCTGGGAGGGATCTTCAGGTGAGTGGTCTCACTTTATAACACACACAGGTCAGGGGAGGTGGGCGCACAGGGCGCCGGAGGTGAGTGTTGCTCAGGCTGGACATTGTGCTGTGGTCCATGCATGTGCAACCACGTACAGCATCAGTGTGCGGCATGCAGACGCAGCAGACAGCCCCTGAGCACAGGTGGGATCCACCTGCCAGGCTCAGGGGAGGCCTCACACATCCTGACATGGGAGGAAGGGGCAAAGAGGGAGTCTCCGGTAAAAGTAGGCTAGCCACAAGGGTGCAGGCATGACCCCACACAGACCGAGGAGTTCCGCACACAGCACACGGGCATGTGCGAGGCAGCAGCTGCTCCCACACAGAGCACTACAAGCCGCAGATGTGTTTGTGAACCCCAGGGAGGCCCAGGCTGCTCCCGGCTCCTCTGCCACCATGAGGGGATCCCGCTGTGGCTGAACACTTCACTTGCCTGCTTGTCTGCGGACTGGGAGAGGTGTGGGGTGGGAAGTGGGCAGCATGGTCCTGTGGGCACGTCAGGGCTCCTGTGAGGCTGGGCCTGCTGTGAAGGCCACATATGGCCTTGCTCTTGGGACATCTCCATCCTCTGGGGTGCGACTGTTGGTTGCTACTCACAGAGGAGGGCACGGCCTCAGGGACAGTGTCTGCATGGATGACTGACCACCTCTCCCTCTGTGTGTTCTCCACAGCCAGACCAGTTGGGAGTGAGGGCTGAGCCATACCACTACAGCCACCTGCCAGAGCCCAGGGGACCCACGAAGAGCTGATGCACCAGTATATAGGTGTCCTGCATGACATCCACCAGACCTGGTGCACAAGGTCTGTGAGGACTTGGAGTGGCAGAACCACACATGGGACCAGTTCATGCAGTGGTGTGACAACATGTGTACCGTCATGTCGCACATGATGGCACACCCACCAGATGCCACTGCTTCTGGCTTCCACCCTTCATTCCCCCTCCACCTGCCCCCCTGCTATGCCTTTGCTCCCTCCCCTAGCAATGCCCATGCCTCCTCCCCAAGTGATGCATATGCCCTCTCCCTTTGTCCCCCTGCCAACCCTGCCCCCGCTCACCCCATTCCCTGTCCACCCGCCTGTGCTCCCTGGACCCACCCAACCCCATCTCTGATGAGATTCCCGCACCTGAGGTGGCACATCAAGCCGCCCCCCATGTTCCTCCCAGCTCTGAGCCGTCCTCCCCCTCCCAGTTATGAGCCCCCCTCCCTCTGCCCACCTTTTCTGAATGTTTCATAAATACTGACTTCATTTTTGGAAAACCAAACAGGAATGTATATTGAGAGGTCAGGGAAATGGCGAAAGAGTTGTGGTGGGGAAGGGAGAGGGCTGCAAGCCAGAGGCCCCGAGGGACAAGGCCCTGGGGAGAGATACTTGGTCCTTGAGAGAATCTCTCCCTCAGGGCCTCCAGGATGTGCACCCCAGCCTGATGGTCCTGGCGGATGGTAGCTATCCTCAGCTGCTCAAATGCTCACCCCTCATGGCGGCATCTGCACCGCACTCCAGGAGAAAAGCCTACCCCTTCCTCGCCACAATGTTGTGGAGGACACATGCTGCAACCACCTCGGAGATGTTGTTCTCCCACATATGAAGGCAGGTCAGCAGAAACTGGAAACATGCCTTGAGGTGGCTGAAGGTGCACTCCACTTGAATGCTGGCCCAGTTTAAGTGGGCATTAAATTGGTTCCTGCTGGGATCCAGGTGGTCCGTGTAAGGCTTCATAAGCCACAGCATGAGGGGGTAGGTCACATCCCCCATGATGCACAGTGGCATCTGCACATCCTCAATGGCAAGTTCACGGTGGGGGGAAAAATGTGCCCGTCTCCAACGTGGAATACAGGCTGGAGTTTCTGAAGACTTGGGCATTGTGTGCCCTGTCCAACCACCCAACAAAAATATCTGCAAAGTGTCCTTGGTGGTCAACTAGGGCCTGCAGCACCATCGAAAAGTAGCCCTTTCGATTTATGTACTGAGCCACAGATCGGGATTTGGGTCCTATCAAGCCACCCACAGTTCGGGAACTCCAGGTTATCAAATCCGGCCACGGTCATGTCCAGGTCTCCCAGATGGATGACCCTCCACAGCAGGAGCGAGTTGATGGCCCTCACCACCTGCAGAAGGAGACAAAGAAACACACAATCAGAGAATGAGTGAGGGGGTGCCTGAGCTCTTGGGAGGTGCCTGTCCTGCTCCCTTTCCCTTCCTACTCCCAACGCCCAAGGAGCCAATCCCTATGAGACCACCCCCCAGCCGCAGGGCTGTTTGAGGGTGGGATGGCACAAGCCCCCTGGGATGGGGCTTCCTCCCCACCCCACTCCAACTGGTGACCTAAAGCCCTGCCTGAACTGGTTCCAGTTGGCCTTTTATGTGAGAGAGCGTCCAATCAGTCTGGGCTCTCTCTTTCGAAAAAGTACATCACTTTTTCGATGGGCTTTTGTGTGTGGTCACTCTCTTTTGGAAGAAGTTTTTTCAGAAGATCTCATCCGAAAAAAGCTTCTTCTGAAAGAAGCCTGCAGTCTAGATGTAGCCATAATCTGAAAATTGTAATTTCAATTTTACTTCCATATTTCAAAAATACTAGATTATGAAAAATATAAAAATATGCATTTACATCCTGTATCTGCTGTATGCCTGTCTAAATTCATTCTCTCAACACCTGTAAATTAGTTTATCTCAATTGACAGCTCTACCTGAAATAAAAGGTGTCAGTTGCTTCTCCCCATCCTCCAAACCCTTTATTCTACAGAAAAAAGACAAGAATAAAGGTTCTAGATTTCCATGCCACTTACCTATGAGGTCGGGATTGCAGAAGTTGGCTGTTTAATTTTTAGACTTATATTAACAATCAAATTTTAATTTACAAGATAAACTGAAAAATTTTGTGCCTAAGCACTTCCTGAAATGGTTTTGTTATTCATATTGTGATGTATTTATGCCTTTCATTCCAATCTGTTATCAATAATTATAGCATGTCTCTTCTACAAATGTATGAGAAGCTATTTGCCCTTTATTATTTCTTTAAATTACTTTGCTGATAATTGTGGGTTGGCTCTCTGTGCAGCATACCAGTAATGATTCTTTTGTTATGTTGATAGAAAGCTTAAAAGAAAAGGCAATTAAAAGTTCTTAAGAGAGATGACAATGAAAAGTTATTAACAGTTGGTTTTCGCTATAATGAGATAATCATGAGTCATTTTTAATGGTACACTATGATAATTCTGTTCACGTTACCTCATGACAAACTGATACATCTCTTAAACAAGGAGGCTGCGTCTAGACTGGCATGATCTTCCGCAAATGCTTTTAACGGAAAAGTTTTTCCATTAAAAGCATTTGCGGAAAAGAGCATCTAGATTGGCACGGACGCTTTTGCGCAAAAACATTTTTTGCGGAAAAGCGTCCGTGCCAATCTAGACGCGGTTTTGTGCAAAAAAGCCCCGATCGCCATTTTAGCCATCGGGGCTTTTTTGCGCAAAACAGTTCTTCGCTGTCTACACTGGCCCTCTTGCACAAATATTCTTGAGCAAGAGGGCTTTTGCCTGAGTGGGAGCGTGAAAGTATTTGCACAAGAAGCACTGATTTTGTACATTACAAAGTCAGTGCTCTTGCGCAAATTCAAGCGGCCAGTGTAGACAGCTGGCAAGTTTTTGTGCAAAAGTGGCTGCTTTTGCGGAAAAACTTGCCAGTCTAGATGCAGCCAGAATGTTTAATATTTGAATAGGCTTATCTGAGTTCTGTATTGTAGTATGTTGTAGGTAAGGGGCCCAAAACAAATACAGGTTGCACCTCTATAAACTGGAACTGTCTGGTCCGGCAACATCTGTAGTCTGGCAGGACCTCAGATGTTTCAGGATAAGAGAGTCCTGTCCCTCTGCAGGGGGGAGGCCAAGAGCCTGGCATGAGGCGGGGGAAGAGGAGAGCGCAAGAGGCGGCTGGGCTGTGGCTCACCTGGGCTGGGGGGTAGCAGCCAAGAAGCTCAGCTAGGCTGCCCAAGGGAGCCAGAAAGCCCAGTCGGATGGAAGGGCAGGAGGTGGGGCCGGCAGCAGCGGGACAAAAATTACCCTTCCTCATCCAGCAAAATCCCTCATCCAGGACCAGTCCCGAGGGTCCCATGGGTGCCAAACCAGGGAGGTCCAACCTGTACAATATAATTTTAGTCATTATTTTTCCTGACTTAAAAACTCCTGACCATTTGAAATTGCATTGAATATATACTTGTCACTCATGGGAAGGCTGGAGTTCTATAAGCTTGTTTTGATTTTCAGCTATTTAATAGTGATTGTTGAAGACTAATAATCAAACTTCATGGGAAAATTGGATTTTCCACTAATCTTGTTGCCAAAAGTGTCTGGTTCCAATCCATACCCCCCTCCCCCCAAAAAAGAATAAAATAGAAATGAGCAACTCATAATAAAAAAAAAATTAGTTGTCAGCTAAACTGAAAAAAAATGGCCTCCACCCTCACCTTGATTTAAAAAGGAGTCTGTATCAAATCTGAATTATATTTCTGAACTATACATGCGGGAAAATATTTCATCAACAAAATCTGAATGATAATTGGGAATTGTTAATAACACTTCAATAAATGCCCCAAAAGCCACAGTCCTAGAACCCAGAAAGACATATAGGTTAAAAAAACCCACAAAAAAACAAAAACAAAATAAACCCCATGAACCTGATTTAGATGGGAAGAGAAGGAAGCTTTACAAGATATAAGTAATGGAATAAAGCTAGTGTTGTGCCAAGATTTTAAATGGTTAATGTGATGATAAGAGTAAATTATAAGATATTAATGCCAGGCAAGAAAATACATCAGCTAATACAGGTCTCATCTAATAAAGAATTAAAGAAAGATAATATAATGAATGCCAATAAACATGGGTATATAGAAAATACATACTGTCAGACTGGTTATCTTTTTTAAGAGTGTGATGCTAAGCCAGAGGATGCTGGAATATGAAGAATAATTTCATTCTGTAGTAACTCTCTGACAGCTTATGACAAACAAGCTAATGGTTAATTTTATTTTATTTTTATAGTACAGTTGTGTAGCTTATACGTACACATATACGCATGCATATTAAGGGAACCTAAAGAAGACAACCATTACGAACCTCTATTTAGCTCCTGTTAAGACATTTGGCTTAGAAAATTATTTTTTGCTGAAAATTGCTCTATTTACTCTGAAAGTAAAGGGGAAATTTTTCTGCAGTGTTTGAGTAAAACTGATCAACCTACTTTTGAGCCCTACTTTTGAATAGACTATTAAAATTGTTTATTGGACATACTGTCTTATTTGTAGTATTTATTAATTGCTCTGTAGTTTCACACCTTCTATGTGCTTACATCACCTTGAAATTTACACCCTGCACTTGAAGAAAAGAGATACAACATTTAGCAATGTTTAATAGAGGTTTTCATGGTTCATTTGGGCCCTAACCGTGTTCTTACTCACTGAAGGCCTTATCCAACTCCCATTAAAGAGCTTCACAGATGTAAGAATTGGCTCTTAAATTGAAGCTATAGGTACAGTCTTGCTTCCATTGAGGTTAATAAAAGCATTTTTAAACACTGAATTAAGTGACTATAACATCACAAATGCAATGGCTGGTCACATAGCCAGGCTCAATGACAATCAATGAACTGCAGCTGTTGTCAAGTGGACCCATGAGAACTGAAATGACCGCTTGGCTGACCTCCAAGAAGATGGGAAGATTTTATCATGAAAGGACTTGGACTCACATGGGGAAGGAAGAAGAAACAAATGGAAGATGTGTTGTGATTGTCACAATCTACAGAAAGCCTAAAGGACTGATCAATCAAGGTGAAGGCCATTTAAATGCAAGTGTAATTCACACAACTGCTGGGTGTGGTTTAATGTCTCATCTAATGGCACTTAGGCTACGTCTAGACTGCAAGCCTCTTTCGAAAGAGCACTTTCGAAAAAAGGTGTTATTCCTTGTAAAACTAGTTTTTCCACGGTCGAAAAAACTGGCATGTTCTTTTGATTTACTTTTGAAAAAACGTGGCGGCAGTCTAGATGCAGGGGAAGTTTTTCGAAAAAGCCCTGTAGTCTAGACACACCCTTAGAGAGAGAATAATGCACCTGCTCTATAGCCTTAGCCGAGAACAATCTGGCTTTTAGCTCATTTGGTAGAGGCTCGTTCACTAAGCTCCGGAAGGTCCAGGTTTGATTCCACCTGCTGACATTACACAAGCAGGACTGGGCCCTGTTTAAGTGTGTTCTTGCTATCTTTCTATTAGCTATCTACAGCTTAGAAGGAACATAAGGATCCTTCTCTAGCTAACACACAAGCAGTTGTGCCATATTTTTAAATATAGGCAACTAGAAGATTTACCTGGTGTTGCTCAGGTCCTTAACTCAATTAATTTTGGGGGAGGGAGGAAAGTTGAAAAATAAAATGGAAATGAACATGCATCATTTAAATCATTGCTCTGGGGTGGGGCTGCAGATGAAGGGTTCAATATGCAGACTGCCATGGGAAAAGAGGACTACCCAGCCCTCTCTCACCCCAGCAGCTTGGGGCCAGGTGAGAAGCACCTCTCCATGGTTGCTGCAACTCTACTGGGCACAGCAAGGGAGGGTTGCATGTTCCCTGGTTGAGGCAGGCCCAGGTAAGGTTGGGCGAAGGCCACAGAAAGACCCCCTGTCCTCCAGCAGCAGCAGCTTTGGGGTAGCTCTGGGTTGGGTACCATGCCCCCTCCTCTGGCCCCAGCATGGAGAAGATGCATCTATGGGTGAGGAGATGGCAAGAGAAAGGGAGGTGAGGCACCCCCTATCATGGCCCCAGCACAGAGCTGCCACAGGTAGTGGGGAGGCATAGCCTCCCACTGGCCCAGAATGGAACTTCTGTGGCAGCTCTGTGCTGGGGCTGACAGACAGAGGTAGTGGTGTGAGTTCCGGCTCTCATCCCCTGCCCTTCCTGAGCCCTTCCTGAACCTTCTTTCAACATTTGCTCAGCTATGCCAGTTTTGAGGACCATACTTGTTTTGGTGATTCTGTTTCTTTTCTGTTTGGTTTTATGAGTAGCAGTCCTGTTCCAAGCACATGTCATTTTCCTGGAACAATCAAACCCTTGCCCTGCTTTCAAGTTATGATAAGAGGAAGCTGTATACTGAAAATTGGCAGTCCTAGTTGTTACAGTTTAGAAGGAGTTCTTGCTGAGACAGACAAACTCTGAAAGAAGCTTGCAGTTGAGATGTAGCCTAATAGTTCTGGTACCTCTAAATGCTCAGTGCTTGGTTGTTGTTTTTTAAATGATGAAATAGGTAAGTACATTTTTCTAACCAGCAATTTTTATTTTGAAGTCAAGCGCTTTGTTTAGGGAAATCCACAAAGGGCTAGTTTGTACAGTTCTTGCACACACATCACATCAGTGAGAACTTGCACACAAATAGTCCTACTGAACTCTAGTGAAAGTAAAGAGCTGCACAATCTCATCCTAAATGTTGATAGTTATAGTTGAATGAAAACATGCCTGAAATTATACAAAATATTATTTCTCCCAGGTATAATTATGACAAGATTATTACACACAAGCCTAAAACAGTTTTGCCAGTTTACATCTCTTATGTGTGGTGAAGATTTTTTTTTAAATGCAAAGTGATTCAGGAGCCTAAGTTTCATTTTCAAAAGTGCTGAGGACCAGATTTGCAATGAAGTCCAAAGATTCAGATAGACACCTAGGTGGAATGAAAGAAGGGCATAAGCAGGGTAGGTACCTAAGTCAAAATGTATTTAGAAGCCTAAATCTCACTGAAAATCACAGAGATTTAGGAGGCTGGGTGAAATTTGTCAAGAAATAGTTTATTCCTTGAAAAATGCAGTTTCAGTTTCTCTGGAATTTTTTATGAATTTTACATGAATTGCCAGTTACATTGGCAATTCATAGTCTTTGGGCTAGGAAAGTAGGTCCAAAATACATGATAACCTGATAATTAGGGAACTTTTTAAAGAGCCCAACTCCAAGTCTCATAAACATTAACCAGAAGCAAAAGAGGCTCCCCAGGTAGGCTGGAAACATTTCCTCCTTATGTTCCAGCAACACAAAAGTCCTTTTCCTGTTCCCAACTTTTCTCTGCACCCCACTCACAGTTTCTGTCCTTGGTCAGTGCAGACCCAGAGTTCAGAGGTTCATCTGCAGAGTTCACCTCCCATCTTGGACAGAAGGGGTAATGAAGCACCTTACTTGCTTTGTTGCTCAGATACTCACTCACCATCTCTCTGTCTCAGGCACACTGCTGGTCACTCACTGGCTGCTCCTGCCAGTCACCTAATTGCTGCTCCTGAGAACCGCCTGGTTAGCATTCTTGTCGCATCTCTCCACCAGCTGCCCTGCTAGCTGCTCACCACACCTCTGTGCCAACCACCTTCTTGGCCATTCGTTGTGCCTCTCGCCCTCAACAGCCACTTTGCCAGCTGACTGTCAGTCACCTTCTCTTGCCACCTGCCTCTCTCCTCTGACTTCTACGCATCAGTCTCTTAGTAATTGTCAGCTCTCAGCAGGCAGGGCAGAAACACAGTCACACCACAACTGATTTCAGTTCTGAATGAGCATTTAAAATAACAAAGGGGTTCCTAAAGATTCGTATTTAGCTTTCTTTGAACAGAGGGGATAGGGAACAAGTTAAACCAGTCCAAGGAGGACCTTTGAGGGAGAGTTCATACTTCCCAGCTAAGACTCCACTCCCCACCTGTCTTACTTTCACAGAGCTCTGGTTTTCAAGCCTCTAGGATGGTTTCCCTCATTTGGGAAAATTTAAGCACAGTCCTTCTTCCTTATTCAGGCAATAATACCAAGAACCTTGGTAACAACATTTCATTAACCCAGCATTCAGTACTAAAATGATTTGTAACTCAACAGCAGTCAAAGTTGTTAATTTTGAGCAACATATCAATCTGCTGGATATTTAAGCAGAGTACCTGTGTTCATGTGAATACGGTAGGGGAGAATTCATTCAGTTCATTTAGACAATCACATACATATTTCCAAATTTCCTTTTCCAAGTATGCAGAGGTAATTAAATGTTTCAGACAGAGCTGGAGAATAAAGCCTTCTTTCTAGGCAGCAATTCCACACAGGCATCAGAGGTGAAAGTTTTCCCTACTGTCTTGTCATCACGCCTTAGTCAATAGCTTTGATTGCAAAGATTCTTCTTGGTATCAGAGTGTTAACAAGGCAGTGATAAAAAAAGATATCACACAAAATATGCACAATCATGCTTTTTTTTATGTTCTCGCTCTTGTATTTTTCTTAAGCCTTTTATACACAGGAACAAAGAAATTCCCTCCTTTCACAATCTTCCTGATCACTGAGCTCCAAATGAGACTAAATGTGCCACACATTTATGGCTCAATGGGTGACTGTACTTGATAAGACAAGAGGTCCAACCAAGTTTTACTATCTATGATCTTATAATCTTCAAACAGAAGACATCAACATGTACCAATATTTCCTGTGCCTCACCATACAGAATTTGGAAGCCAAGGCATTGCAGAGTGGCTGCTTTGTAATATAGTTCATTTTCCAACCCCTGTTCACTGGGCCAATGGTTAGTAAAAACTGCATTAAACTGGAAAAAAAGCTCTAGGTTGAAACAAAAGAAAATTCTAATACTGTTGGTGCACTTAGAAAGCTCATTCCAATTTTAGTGGTATTACCAGTTGTACCAGAATACAGCATTTCAAGAAAAAGGGATTCTGCTGGAATCAGTAATAACTTCTAAAACTGGAATGAATGTACATCTGGCCATTGTACATCCAACATACATAAACTAAGCAACTGAAGATATTTTTTAGAGTACTGCACCACAGGAAGAACAGTGTGTTGTATTTATAGTCACTGCACATGCTGGCCTCACTCATTACACAAACGCGCACACACACACACTAATTGAGGCTAAATCTTCATTTTCACATGTATCACTTAATGACATACCAGAGCCTTACAGAGTATGCTGTAGTGAACATTCCCATTTATATGCAAAGTGAAAGACATTAAAGTTCTTTTAAGAGTTCATATGTGTATAATGTATCCCTGCAGTCACTGTTACATACCACATTCATAAAAAAACCCAATAAGCTGTTAGACAAGAAAAAGCCAAATGATTTTTAAAATCTAATTGCTACTGTTTATTGTATAGGAATTGCACATAGAATGAAAATCCATCTGACTGTAACAGGTAATATGATTATAAGTCAAAAAAGTAATATGATTATAAGTCAAAAAAGTATTATGTTTAAAGTCATAACTCTTTCGTTAACTGAGCTGTTCCGATATTAAACCTACACAAAGTTTAAAGTTTTACATTTGTATGCATATGAAGAGATGCAGACTTAGTCTTCAAAAATACTTTTGAGTGGAAGCTGACTGTGTATTATCTCTTGATATATTATTAAACAAATTAAAAAGAGAGATAAATAATCTTTGAAATCTGCATTATCTTACAAAACACCAGAAGAAAATAAAAGAAAGGCCTGTACCCATAGTAATTGTTTATATTCAGAAGGCCTCACAAACATATTTAAGCAAATCTCTGTAAAACCAATACATGTCTTTTTGAAAACTTATGCACTATCAAATTGAATAGTGATTTACTGTGTGTAAACCCTCCCCTCTCTCCCCCCAATGCCCTATTATTTACTTACTTATAAAGCACACAAAGACATGAATAATGAATGTTGAACAGTTTAGGTGATCATCCCATAATCTATTTCTAATAATAAAAATTAGTCACATAATCTCTGATGGAAAGTCTTTCCCAAAATTATTGCAAAGTTAATGATACAATTCTGGGGTTAAGCCTTCATAGGGATTCTGTGAATAAGGCTATGATACAAATTGCATGGTAAGTCTGATTTCAATCCCTCCAACTCCTATCCTACTATATTGCAATTGATTTTATGCTCAAGTTCTCCCTGAGACCTACCTAATAAGAATATTTTGACATTTTTATCACAAGTGGGTATAAATGCACGTAATGTGAGAAAAGACTGCAGAATCAGGGTTTTAGTGACTCTTTGGAATGTGTAATCACCATTAGCCAAAAACAGTTGATTCATGAATGCATCTCACATGGTTTTCTGCAGAATTTGTACAAGGCATCCATTACATTTGCAAATAACTCTTTCATGATCTATACAAGCTCCAGTACAAAATCTAAGAAACTATGGTTACTCACTTTCTTAAGATGTATTATTCATGTCCATTAGAATCAGGGGTATGAGCATGCTCATACATGGCAGCCAGAAGATTTTTCCCATAGAAGCATCCATCTGGTCAGCCTGGGTGCCCTAGGGAGTTGCACCTTTCTGGCATTCAATATACAGCCCTGCTGGTCTGTCATCCCCTCAGGTCCTTTCTGCCAGCTACTCTGGGTGGGTATTGGAATGGACATAAATAACACATCTCAAAGAACAATAGTTAAGAGAAGATGAGTAATCATTTTTTCTTCTTCAAATGCTTGTTCATATCAATTGCAATCAGATGACTCTCAAATCTACCTACTGGAGGCAATGTCACAGTTCAGATGTCCACTGAGTGGAGCACCACTCTACCGAAGACCATATCATCACTGGCCTGATGGTTAATCAGAGAATGCATAATTAATATATGTATGGAGAACCACATCAACACACTGCATATTTCCTGAGTGTGAACCTGTGCCAGGAATAAGGCTGAAGAAGCTTATACCCTAGAGGTGTGTACCATGAGCAGAGAGGAAGGTAGCCCTGCTTGATTGTAGCCCTCCCAGATGCAGGACGTGTTCCATGATTAAATTTGTTGGGAAGAGACTAAAAGACCTTTCATCCTTTTTGTCACAAACTTTTGAATGGACTTTTGCACTGGTTTCATTCTATCACTGTAAAAGGCTTGTACTCTGCACACAAATAATGAGTGAAGCCTCTGCTCCCAGCCACTTGATTGCATTTTAGGATAGAACACTGGGAGACAGATGTCTTGGTTGATATGAAATTGGGAAACAACCTTTGGGAAGCAATCTAGAGCTTCTCCTCATGGCAACCCTCTAGCCATAGTTTGGATAGCCATATCCACTCCATCCAGAGGTACTTGTAAGGAAATCCTAGTGATCAGTTTGCCTTCCTCCACCAAGGCAGTGAATTCTGTGTGGGAGTTTTGTGACAGCAACTTGGCAAAATTTGACATCCCTAAGCAGGAATTGAAAGAGTACCTGCTGATAATGGTCTGTTGGTTTGTAATGCAGAGCTGTAAGTCACTAGTGGAGTAGACTTTCCTCCCAAACAAGTCCTTTTTTTTAGCCTTCTGATTTTTAGGTGATGATCCTTGAAAACCCTTGCACTCCCACTGTTTTCAGGGTCCACATCGGGGAGTAAGTGAGAGGATGAATATATAGGTATTCATAGCCCTTTGAAGGAACAAAAGAGCATCTCTCATTCTTTTGTCACTGGGGAAAAAGAATCTAGGATTTGCCACACAATTTTTGTGCTCACATTTATAGTTTTTATGAGTAGCAGAACAATGTGCAAGGACCCAAATAGGGCAAGAATGTCCATCATGGAATCAATATCCTCCTTTACTTCCTCTGCCCAGATTCCTAGGTTCTGGGCCACCTTCTACAACAACTCTTTCAGGATTCTGCTGTCCTCCAAGGCCAGAGTGGCAGATGTGCCTGTCACAGCCTCATCGGGGGGTGGAAAAGATGAGGAATGAGGAAAAGAGTCCAAAGGGCCTTGGTCGCTGTCTTCTGCTTGAGGGTGATCACATTGTCCCTGGGTTGATGCAACATTGTTGCTGAAGTTGCCTCTGCCAATGTCACTGCTGCCTACATCAGTGTGGCAGGCAAATGTGCAGGCTTCAATATAGGAAATGGTTCCAGTGCCAGTGGTGTCTGCAGAGGGACTGATGCCATCTAGACCTCAATGCCTGTCTCTGTCTCTGGTCTGGTGTTAAGCCCAGGGGATCTAGAAGGGATACTATACTGGAGGCTGCCACTGTGGTATCCACAGAAAAGGCAAAGGACCTGGGGATTACAGTGGATGAGAAGCTGGATATGAGTCAACAGTGTGCCTTGTAGTCAAGCAGGTGAATGGAATATTAGGTTGCATTAGAAGGAGCATTGCCAGCAGATCTAGAG
>CM057846.1:25424020-25448701 GCA_030068395.1 Apalone spinifera
AGCCTTCAACTTCCTGAAGGGATGTTCCAAAGAGGATGGAGAAAGGCTGTTCTCGGTAGTGACGGATGGCAGAAAAAGGAGCAATGGTCTCAAGTTACAGTGGGAGACATCTATGTTGGATATTCTGAAAAACTATTTTACTAGGAGGGCGGTGAAGCACTGGAATGGGTTACCTAGGGAGGTGGTGGAATCTCCATTCCTAGAGGTTTTTAAGTCTTGACTTGACAAAGCCCTAGCTGGGATGATTTAGTTGGGACTGGTCCTGCCTTGGGCAGGGGACTGGACTTGATGACCTCCTGAGGTGTCTTCCAGCTCTATGATTCTATGATCTCACCTAGACTTCAACCTCCTCTTAGTCCTGTCAGAACAGTAGGATTCCTCATCTGACTCCAAAGTCTCTGAGAATGAAGCCACAAGGGGAAGGTGCTAGGCAATGCTGGCAAATGGTGCCAGGAGTCTGGGCACTAGTGCTATCCCCCATGTAGGCAGATAGGACTGGCATGCCAAGGATGGTGATTTGCCTGTCATCACTGGCTTGCCTGTGGATGGGATGAAGGCTAGATCATCACTGGCATTTGTCCCTTCTAGGCAGTGAAGGTGGCACCATCAGGTGAATAATGTCCTGTGCTACCTCAAATGCCAGAGACAAGATTTCTAAGAATTTATCTGGGATTTTAAACTATTTTATTTATACTGATGTTTTCTGATGTACACAGAGAAGTATGTCTATAATGCTATCTCTAGGTTCATAGAATGTTTGTGTCTAGTAATGAATAACAGCAAAAAGAGAAAGGGTTATTGAGGAGAAAGAGAGAGAAAATCTCGTTTCAGAAAAGGTATGAAAATGTATGATGTCAATGATGTGGAAAGCTACAGATGAAGAAATCTTTTCCAGAGAGCCGGGCTACTGAACTTTTAAGTTAGCAATGGTGATTATGCAAAGGGACCAATCATTTCCCCATCCTATAAAACAGTGATCCTCAACCCTTCCAGACCCGTGTAACCTTCCAGGAGTCTGATTTGTCCAGTGTACCCCAAGTTTCACCCCATTAAAATGCTGCTTACAAAATCATCAAAGCACACTATTACAAAAAAATTGCCCACTTTCTTATTTTTGCCATATAATTATAAAAGCAGTTAAAATATAAATATATTTCCATTTCAGTCTATAGTATATTTAGCAGTGTAAACAGCTCATTGTATGAATTTTCAGTTGGTACTGATTTTGTGAGTGCTTTTTACAGAGCCTGTTATAAAATTAGGCAAAGATCTAGATGAACTGATGAACTGATCACCCGCCTAGAAGACTTCTGCATACACCCAGGAGTACATATACCCCTGATTGAGAATCACTGCTTGATAATATGAGACTAACAGGTCTAATACATTTTATATTGCTGTGACTCCCTTGAAGTTAATGGAGTCACTCCTGATTTAAACAAGTGTACTTAAAAAGAGAATCAGTCCGTGTATTCATCATCATGCTCCCTCACTTTTTCAATATTATGGAAATAAGTAATTAAAATACTATTGAAATGGGACTATCCCAACTTAAATTAGTTGGTGTTAAGTCAAATTCCTAGTGAAGTGATATAGGATATAATTCTCTACAACTGTTAAGCCAGAACCTTTCTTTAGTATTGAAGGAACTATTTACATTTTTAAATAAGCTACTAGAAATGTTGTACAATATACTCTACCAAAACCTTGTATTCTTCTGCAAGTCAATATATGTCTGAAGAAATTACATCAAAGAAACAAATTGCCTACAAATTCTTTAGACAAAAGAACAAATTAGTATGTTAATCTTTATAGTTATTACAAGTAGTCATATTTTTAAGGGCCTGAGTAACTACAAAGTTCATTAGTGTTCTCTGCATCTTCATTCCCCTGATAATAACTACTGATAATTTCTAAAAATTTGAATGTATAATGTACAATCCAACACAACGCATGCAGAATGGAAGGGAAAAAGGACTAATTATCACTAACATATATGCTATTGCTACTTCTTGAAAATATTTATTTATTTACTAGCATTGCTATGACTCTCATTATGTACTGTGTTTGAGAGTCTACTGAAGATTATGTACACTATAAAAATCTTGATTTTGTGTGCTTATCAATTTCTCAAAAAATCTCCTTCAAAGTGGAAAAAGTTGAGTTTTCATTTCAACACAAAAATATGTTTGTGTAATATGTGTACAAAATTTGATGTTCTTTTTGGAATTGGATATTTTTGAAAAGTTTGTTTTGCTTACTAGGAACCCAGAATTTATTGTGGGTTAAAAGAAATAAAAGTTTAACATGACTGATAAATCATGTTTGAGCATGCTCAGTAAATAGTTGCTAAGATTCTTGATAAAGTTAAACGAAAGTCCACCTGCTTTGTCACATGAGTGATGTAATTTCTAACTAACCTATACAGGGACTTGCCAACAAAAATGCAAGGAAACAGTAAAAACGTGCTCCCAGTCACTTGTCCACTGTGTGTTGTTCTATTAAATGACAATAAATATTACAAAGAATGAAAAATAGGTTATAAAACAAATGTGAAATATTTTGAATAGTTTAAATATATCACTGGTCACTCGGAAAATGATTAGTCTGGTCATCCCATCCTGAAAGAGAGAGAGCAGAAATGACTTACATACAGATAGGTGATGATGAGCATGAATAGAGGAATGGAAAGAAGCCCGCAAGAGAAAAGAATGACAGAGTTAGGACCTTGAGAAAACATGGTACAGGTACATTTTGATGTAGGCAAGACCTTGTAGCATAGAAATTCCAAAATATATTTTACTGAGATCTGCCAGATGCTATTGGAATATAGACTATCCCCAGACTATAAAATCAATAAGCATTTTTAATGTCTTTCTGTTATGATAGGAAGGACTTCTTGTGGAGTATTCAAGCATTTGGGAGAAGACAGGGGATTAATGCAAAATCCAGGTGTTTGTTATGCATGAACCCACCCATTTACATTTTCATACCTGGGGAAAGGTGAATTGATTGGTTTTACCTTTCTTAGGAGGCCTGAGTAAAAGGCCCCAAACTATGTAAAGAGTCCAGTCTAACTCAAGACACTCAATCTAGGACACAGAACTAAAAACTTGTATATAGACTTACCAAAATTCCACGAGGATAACGGACAATGCTTGGTAAGTTTAGCATGCATGTAGACTGGGTTTTTTTCCCCGTAATGGTTTTGTCTTACAAAAATGTATTCTGTTTTTTGAAGGCTAGTACATCACTGATCATCCTTTGTTAGAGACCTGTGAGAGAGCAATCATTGGGCTAAAGTCAGACCTGCTGAGATAAGCACAGTGAATTGAAAGAGAATTACCTCTTTATTCCTGACACTAGAAGGAGAGGAATATGAGTTCCTGCCCTGCAAATGTGATGGCTATAAATGTGAGTCCTCTGTGGTGTTACCTTTAAGGGCCATGAGTTCAGAGCTGCAGTTACTCTATAACAATGGCATATATATTAAATAAGGAATGGTATACATAAGGTAAATCATCATTCCTAATTACCATTTCTTATAATACAAGAGCAAAGGGGACAACAAGCAAATTGAAAATCATTTGAGTATTTTGTATTTTGTAGAATTCATTGCTGCAAGATACTATTGAGGACAAGAGCTTAAAAGGACATAGAATATAAGAAGACAGGAAATCCCTCCTCCTTCTCTTCCCCTCCTCCCCCCGCAATAATTTCTTAAGAGTAACAACTAACTTACCCCATAGGAAAGTTACTTTCCAGGTATCCAACACATTATTTCTGGCACCTTTTAGTAAAGCATATGGTACTGGTCACTGGAACAGTTCCTCAAGGACTGAAAACCTTGTTGCCTCCCATCTATAAGAGAAAGGGTTTTCAAACTTTAGGTCCCGGATTGTAGATTAAGCCACTGGCAGGCTGAAGATGCTTTATTTAACTGAACATCTGCAAGCACAGCTGATTGCAACTCCTGGTGGCTGCAGTTTGCTATTCCTGGCCCATGGGAGTTTCAGGAAGCAGCATGGCCACAACTTCCTTCAGCTCCTATTGGCCAGGAACTGCAAACTGCAGCCACTGGGCATTGCAAGTAGTCATGCTGCGGACACTCAGGTTAAGAAAGCATCTTGCAATCCACCAGCTGCTTATCCTAATGAGCTGCAACCCAAATTTTGAAAACCCTTACTCTTATCAGTGGGAAGCAACAAGGTTTTCAGTCCTGAAGGCAAAATGGTGACTATAGATATGTCTCTTTAAAAAAAAAATCACCACACTTAAATGGCTAAAAATACAGATTGCAAGGATGTTGTTTCTTTAGCAACAAAAATCCTGAGGCATCTTTCAAAAGAACCTATACCTGTTGTTAATGGGGGAAAATCTGTTGCACTAATGTGGATCCCTTAACTCTTTTAGTAACACTATTTGTTTAATTCAAAATTTAAGAGAGAGAAATATTTTATTAAATGTAAGGCCACAAGCTTCTAACAACTTACTTCCCTCAGCACCACATGAAAGGCTGCAGGTCCACCAAAGAAAGACTCTGCAGAGGCAAGAGCAGTAGCAGAGGCATGCTTGACAGCTCTAGGAAGACCACTGATATCGTCAGGACAAGTCTGTATAGAAGACTGTATTTTAGGGAAGAAAAAGTTAATTGTTGGAAGGCTGCTGAAAGGTTGGGATCATGGAGGAAGAAGGGTAGGAATAGAGAAAAATGGAGGAGGTAAAATAAATTAATTATTAAAAGGTAACTGGAGTAAATGGAAGACAGGGAATTGATATGGGAAAAGATTACAAAGAGTTGAAGAACTTAGAATAGACTGAGAAGGGGTTAAACATAATGCTGAATAGAAAAAAGTGATAATGAAAAATTAGTATGATAGGCAAAGGCTTGGACAGACTAAAAAGGAAAGCAGTCAATGGTTACTATGGAGAGAAAGAGAACAAATTGATCTAATGATTCTTCTAAACACTTTTGAGAATTAAGTTGTTCACCTGGATTGTTTGCTCTTTAGGACAGCTCTCATATCTTCAGAGCATCACAGTTTTATGCATTTTGACCCCAATTCAGCAAAATACTTAAACACATACATAGCTGTAAATGCATGTTAAAGTCTAACCCTAAACAGGAAGTACATGATTAATTTTTAAGCACCTTGATCCTACCATATGAAGCATCTATTTTTTTAAAAAAGCTAAGGATATAAAACAGTTAAAAAACAGCAAAAAATACGGTTCAGAATCTGGCAACAATTCATCATTTAGGTTCTTCTGCATAAACTTCAGTAATTTCCAATCCTGCTGTGTTATACAAAGCTAAGCCTTGTGTTTTAATACTCCTTCTCATAGACATTTCCCAAGTAGACTTTTAGCATACCGTATCTAGATATCGTCTAACTTTGTTAGATATCTAACTCTAGATATCGTCTAACTTTGTCTTCAGAAGTTCCCTGATTCTTTGAGTGTGAAATCACATTTCTATGTGATGCTCACATTCACCTCTATGGAGTTAACTTTTGAATTGCTACTTAAATAAACCATAGGTTATAAAGGAATGGATCACAAGGGTAAGGACCACATGAGATAGGAAAAGTCCCAATCCACTTGCTAGCTTCAGGTAATGAAAGTATTTTTACCACTGTTACTTATGGCCTACGTGTGAAGCAGCTGCTTGGGAAGGCAAACTCCCCAGCCTATGATCCCACCCATACTCCACCCCTGCTCTGCCTCAGGCTCCACCTCCAGCCTCTCCAAGTCCGGTCCCCTCCCCATTTTCTCTCTCTTCTCTTCCCTCCCCCTCTCTGCTTATTTCCTTCTAGCCAAATCCCTAATCCCAAATGTAGCAAATGATATTTGAAAAAAAAAATCCACTCTTCTACAATTTCTTTCTAAAGAAAATGAAGCATGTTTTCCACTTCATGACAGATTGTGAAGACTGGACAGACAGAGGGTACCCATTTTTATTCCCAAATCACTAAATTATGGAATAAAAAATACCAGTCACAAGTTTTTTTATCTACCCTGAAGTTTGTCAGAGACTTAAGTAGAAAGGGCAAATCATTTATCCCAAATAAAATGTTAAATATAATGAAATAAATGATTCATCTCTTCTCTGTTTTACATTTTCTATTCAATATTTTTAAGATTTATATTTTAAATATAAAAGTAAGCCTTAATAAAGTAACCATTCCAGATTACTACATATTTAACACACTGAAACAAAGACATTATTTTAAATTAAGCAGACTGGATTACATGTGTTCATAAGAAAATTCATTGCTTTTACAAAAGGGGAACACTAATTTATTTCATGTTCTCTCCACAACAATAGACATGATTATGAAATTTAAATATATGTTTATGCTAAAAATACGTTTCCAGAGATTTTAGGCATAGCAAAGGATTTCATATCTTACTAAAGCACTGATTTTAGTGTAGGGTTCTCTTAAACTATTTCCTCAAACAAAATGTACAAAATGTGAAACTCATTGGTCCAGATATCTGGGGGTGCATCTACACTGCACCGTAACTCAAGATAAGATACACAATTTGAGCTATGCAAATTGCATATCATATTTGGATGTTATTTCGAAATATTTTATTTAGTCATTTGGAGCTGTCTACACAGTGCCAAATTTTGAAATAAAGTGCTATTCCAAAATGTTCCTCACTCCTCATAGAATGAGGATACAGGGATGTCAGAATAGCAAGCTTTGAAATAATGAGCTTGCTGTGAAGACATGGGATAGCTATTTAGGGATACTCCAGTATCCTGAAATATCATTACAGTGTTGATATATCCTGGAAGAAAAGGTGTGTTGTCTCTTTAAGGGCTGTCTTCAACAGTTGAGTGAGGGTACGTCTACACTATGGGGTATCCCGGAAAAACTCCGGCGCATCCAGGGAACGTGTTTGCTCTTCCGCTTTTTTTCGCAGTAGAGCAAACACACTCTTTCAGAGAGCCCTGTATACCTTGTTCTATGTGAAATAAGGGCTCCTCTGAAAAAGGAAGCTTTTCCACTATGTGGCCCCATCTATTTGGGGCTAAATGGTGGAAACGCCTCTTCCAGAAAAGCAATCGGAAAAAGCCATGCAAATTGCGTAGCTTTTTCTGGTAAAAGGCTATAGTATAGACATAGCCTGAATGGAGAAATATTGCAAAAGGGATGGACAGAAAGGACAGGAAGCATTTCACAAAATTAGGTGACTGGGTAACAAAATGGCAGATGAATTGTAATGTTGATAAATGCAAAGTAAATGCAATTAGAAAACATAATTCCAACTATGTGTATAAAATGATGGGGACTAAATGAGCAATTACCACTAAAGAGAGAGATCTTGAAATGACTGTGGATAGTACTCTGAAAAGATTCACTCAATATGTTGCAGCAGTCAAGAAAGCAAACAGAATATTAGGAATAATTTAAAAGGAAATAGTAAATAAGACAGAGGGTTCATCTACACTGTAGGGCTTAACTCAAAATAAACTACACAAACTGAGCTACGTCAATTGCATATCTTATTTTGAAATATCTTATTTCGAAATAGGGAGTGTCTACACAGCATTTTTTTTTTCAAAATAGAGCACTATTCCTCTGATTTCCCTTACTCTTCATAAAATGAGGGTTACAGGAGTTGGAGTAAGAAGTCCTCCAGCTTGACCCTATTTCGAAATAACTGCCTGCTGTGTAGTTGTGGACTAAGTTATTTTGGAATAGCGCTAGTTATTTTGAAATAGTGTTGCAGTGTAGATGGACTGAGAGAATATCCTGTTGTCGCTATATAAATCCATGGTATGCCCCATCTTGAATACTGCATGCGGATGCCATTGTCTCATCTCAAAAAAGATATGTTGGCATTGGAAAAAAGTTCAGAAAAGGGCAACAAAAATTATTAAGGGTTGAGAATGTCGGCTATTTGAGGCGAGATTAATAAAACTGGAACTTTTCAGATTGGAAAAGAAGCTACTGGGGGAAGGAGGGATATAATAGAGGTCTATACAATCATGACAGTGTGGAGAAAGTAGATAAGGAAAAATTATTTACTTACTCCCATAACACGAGAACCAGGAGTCACCAAATGAAATGAATAGGTAGCAGATTTAAAACAAACAAAAGGATATATTTCTTCACACAGTGCACAATCAACTTTGTGGACCTATTTGTCAGAAGATGTTGTGAAGATTAGGACTTTAATAGGTTTCAAAAAAGAACAAGATAATTCATGGAGGTTAGGTCCATCAATGGCTATTAGCCAGGATGAGAAGGAATGGTATCACTAGCTTCTGTTTGTTAGAAGTGGATGACAAGAGAGGGATCACTTGATGATTACTTGAAACAAAAAACAGGACTATGTAGCACTTTAAAGATTAACAAGATGGTTTATTAGGTGATGAGCTTTCGTGGGCCTGGCCCACGAAAGCTCATCACCTAATAAACCATCTTGTTAGTCTTTAAAGTGCTACATAGTCCTGTTTTTTGTTTCAGCTAGACTAGACTAACACAGCTACATCTCTATTACTATTCTTGATGATTACCTGTTCTGTTCATTCCCTCTAAGGCACCTGGCATTGGCCACTGTCAGAAGACAGGATACATGGCTGGGTGGACCTTTGGTCTGACATAGTATGGCTGTTCTTATGTACTTTAACAAGTTTATTGTACTACAGCAATTAAAATTAAAATGTGTATTTTAGGTAAAAATTGTCTTTTGAAAATTTATTTTAAAAGTCTATCTATACATCTGAAGATTCAAGTACTTAAGACTAACGATGAATAGTTAGATTCTGCATCTAAATATCTATGCAAGGATTTTTTAGAGATGTGATTTTATAATTTTCAGCAACAAACTAATGAAATATTTAAAGCCAATTTTAAACTATGGTCCTGCAGACATATTACAGTAATGCACAACTGTTTTTGTCAGTAACTATATTTTGACACATGACTGTGAAATGGCTTCATGAACACTTCATGTCTCTTTCGTGGGTTTAGTGTTATGCATATAGGCTGTAAGGGTTTTCACTTTTCCTCCAGAGGGGCCTAGTAAATTAAGACTCACTGGACTGTACAGCCAGCTGTGGGAGCTGGCAGCAATAGTCTGAATAGGGATAGGAAAATGCGAAGCAGTTGGGCACTAAGACCCAGACAAGGCAAGGCCTTTCCTTGCATCTTATACACACCACTCTTGCTCTGCTCTTTTTTTGTTTTCAAGGAGTCTCAGTTAGATTCTATGATATACACAACATGATGGTGAGACTGTAAGCTCTGAGTCAGAGGTGAAGTCAATGTATTAGAGAGCACCTCTAATTGTTTTTCCTTTTTTCTACTAAGTCTGTCATCCCTGGATGAATCAATTGCTACCTTTAAAAAAATAGCAAAAACACCCAGATAGTTTTGTAGTGGGTCAGAATCCATTAGTTGAAGAAGAGAGATATAGTTGCATTTAACACACCAATAAATTCCATGATGTTTTACATTTTCTTTGAATGGTTTCATGATAATTTGTAGAAGGATTTACTCATGGGACTCCCCCTTTAAAGAGGCTTGGTGAGGAGGAACACAAAATGATGACTTTAACAGGTTCTCCTTAACCAATGAATCATCGGGAAACATCAGAGGTAAATGAGAAAAAATAAAATTGTAATGGATGGTCTTCAGGAAGACACAGTAATGAGGACAGTTTTATTAATTCAGTACTTATGTCTTGCGCAAATGTTAAACTCATAATGCTTAAGATCGTAATTGCAGGATGGCATCAGGTAAGCTGCGCTTTGTAATCAGGAATATAGCATAGAAATGTGTAGTTATAACATTTTTCATTGTTTCACCTTCTACTTTAATTAAAGCTTTAGACATTTAGTTTGTTTCAAATTTTAATATATATGATTTGTGTGGGAGTTGACAGAACAATGGAGGGCCACAGCTGTAACTGAATTGGTGGCATTTGGAGTGCAGCATGACTGGGGAACGTATGAAAATGCTGATTGCTTAGTTGGAAATGAGGCTGAGGAGTGGTTGAAGTGGCAGCAAGTTCAAAAGGATACCCACAGAGACTAGTGGAGTTTGCTGCAAAATGGCCCTGAACCCACAAGGTTGATGTGATGGTGATTTCTGAGATCAGATGGGGGTGAGATAGTAGTTGAAGCAGAAGTTTTGGCATTGTGCTCACAAAGGGCATCTATAGTAGCAATAGCAGAGAGGCTGAAGCTAGCTGGGTTTGGATGGTTTCAGGACTGTGAGGAAGATGCAGCATAAGGAACATTTCAAAGCTCTTGGGAATGTTGCTGATGCAAAACCAGGAGTAGCGTGAGTGCAGGTGGAGCTTAGATGATAAATAGAAGTAGTGTAGCATTTAGAAGGGACTGCCCTGGCAGTGGAGTAGTTGTGGTGATTTTGAGGTCTGCAGAAGCAAAATAAATACAGGGATGCTACAAAAGAAAGATTGTAGCAGTTGATGTTCTGGGATGAAAGAGTGCAACATTTAATGTCCCTGAGGGGCTGTCAATTTTTGGAGCAGGGACTTAAGAACAGGGGGGGAAAAAAAACAGGGAACATTCTCCTAAAATTCATTGGTGGCAGCAAGAATGTTTTTCTTTTTCTGTTTTATGATTGTAGAAATGAGCACTCAGCTTATTTCTGGATTCTCCCCTACTCTGAGGTGAGTGGAGAGTAATATTTGGTTGTCGCCATCTGTGTGAGTGGGTGTGGGGGAGAAAATGGGGAGAAACAAAAGGAAAATATGGTTGAGTAGTGTTAATCTCTGTTAAGGTTATAAATGTAGAAACTGCACATGTCCTAAGCATCCTCGCTGTGCCCTTGCCCATCTGTTCCCACATTTCTTACACTCTGGGTGCGTCTAGACTGGCAAAAGCAATTGCTTTTGCGCAAAAACTTGCCAGCTGTCTACACTGGCCGCTTGAATTTGTGCAAGAGCACTGACGTTCTAATGTAAGAATTCAGTGCTTCTTGTGCAAATACTTTGACGCTCCCACTCAGGGATAAGCCCTCTTGCGCAAGAGTACTTGTGCTAGAGGGCCAGTGTAGCAAGTAGGCAGCTTAATTTTTTGAGCAAGAAAGCCCGATGGCTAAAATGGCCATCGGAGCTTTCTTGCGCAAAAGCGCGTCTATACTGGTCACGGATGCTTTTGCACAAAAGCACTTTTTGTGCAAAAGCATCCGTGCCAATCTAGACGCTCTTTTGCGGAAATACTTTTAACGGAAAAACTTTTCCGTTAAAAGTATTTCCGCAAAATCATGACAGTCTAGACGCAGCCTCTGTGTTGGCTAAATCATTCCTCCAAGTCCCTCACCACCAGAAGGGTATGGAAATTGAGTAGATTACATCTCTGCAAGACTCTCCTCCCTCCACTTCCTGGGAGACTTCCTTGTCTACAACCTACTTTTTGCACCTGGACGGGAATCAAGACCACTGTACTGAATTATTTCTACTGGCTGTTCCTATCCCACTCTACTTTTGTGTAACTAGTTCATATTTACTGATTTATTTTCTCTTTTGTTCTCTCCTCTACTTAATAAATCTGTACCTGTCCCTTCTAACAAACAGCTGGATTTGTAAGTACTGTTTTCTGAATTGTTCTATCATTAACAATCATCAACATCTTTAATTAGAGGTCATTGTAGACAAAACTGAATATCTGTTAAAATGTCATCCCAAGCTTCTAAATGATATTTTTTTATCTTATTCATTTTGATATGTATTTTATACCTTGTCAGGTATATAGCTGTAGAAGAGATTGCCTCAGAAACAAGCAGCAGTCAGTCACCTATTATTGCAGGCAAGATGGTGAATTTAAAGACAATGATGAAAAGGGCAAATGATGAGCGTAAGGTAATCAACTTGGATTCAGGAGATCTTGGCTCAGTTCTTAGTTTGTATTATAAATTTGCCAAACTACATAGATACAGATCCTCAAAGGTAACTGGGCCTTAATTCCTCTGTGGTTCACTTTCTCCCCTGGAGAATGGGGGTAATGAAACTTTCTTTCTACCATGCTTTATCCAGCTTATCTGCTTAGAGTGTCTCTCTGGGACAGATACTGTCTTTTAAAGTAGGTTTACATTGGTAAAAATAATAAGACCCATGGCAGACAAGTGATTTGGGCTCATGGGACATACATTGTTCTGCTACTAATAGCAGTCTAGATGTTTAGACTTGGGTTGGCTTTCTGAGCCTTGGCTGCAGCCCAAGCCCAAACATCTACACTGGTATTTTTAGCCCTCAAAAGGGAGCCCTATGAGTCTGAGTCAATTGACTGTAGTTTTGAGAGTCACTAGGGTGGTAATACAAAAGTATTTCAAGTTCCTCCATGATGTCTCTTCAGCACAGCACTGAAAATATTGCTCTGCCACCATTAATTCAAAATAGGGAAATAACTGAAAAAAATTAACCAAGTTGGTAAAAGAGGGGGGGCAGCAGTAGTAGACCATAGCACTGAGGTGCATAAGTTAACAATTAAGCATAAACTGAATAAATAAGGTGATCATAGAATCATAGAATGATAGGATTGAACGGGCCCTTGAGTTATCGTTTAGTCCAGCCTCTGACACTCATGGTCTATTATCTAGACCAACTCTGACAGGTTTTGCCTAACTTTCTCTTAAAAAGCTCCAATGATGGAGATTCCACAATCCCCCTAGGCAATTTATTCCAGTGCTTAACCACTCTGACAGATAGTTTTTTCTAATGTCCAACCTAGACTACCCTAGATTTAATTTAAGACCATTACTTCTTGTCCTATCCCCAGAATTAAATAGAACAATTTTTCCTCCCTGTTATTTACCTGAAAATCATTATCATGTCCCCTATTTTTTTTTCTCCTCCAGACTAAACAAACACAATGTTATCGATCTTCCCTCATAGGTCATGTTTTCTGTACCTTTAATCATTTTTGTTGCTCTCCTCTGGACATTCTCCAATTTATCCACATATTTTCCTGATATTTGGCACCCAGAACTAGACACAATATTCTGGCTGAGTCCTAATCAGTGCAGAGAAAAGCAGAAGAATTACTTCTTCTGTCTTGTTTATAACACTCTTGCTAATACATCTCAGAATGTTTGCTTTTTTTTCAATAGTGTTACATTGTTCATTGATATTTAGCTTGTGATTCATTATAACTCCTAGATCCCTTTGCTTGGTACTCCTGCCAAGGCAGTTATTTTCCATTTTGTATGTGTACAACTGATTGTTCCTTCCTTAATGGAGTGGTTTGCATTTGTCCTTATTGAATTTCACACATTTTACTTTAGGCCTTTTCTCTAGTTTGTCCAGATCATTTTGAATTTTAACCCTAGCCTCCAAAGAAACCCCTCCCAGCTTGGTATCATCCACAAAGTTTATATATTGAATAGAATTGAACCCAGAAGTGATACCTTTAGGAGTTTATGAAGCAGTCATGTTAGACAGCATCAAAAGCCTTACTAACACCAAGATATTCCATATCTATTTCCCCCCATCCACAAGGCTTGTTACCCTGCACAGAAAGCTATTAGGTTGGTTTGACACAATTTGTGAGTGACAAATCCATATTGACTGTTACTATCACTTGATTATCTTCTTGTTGTTTGTGTATGATTGCTTGATTATTTGCTCCATTATTTTTCTGGATACTGAAATTAACCTGACTGGTTTGTGATTCCTTGTTTGTCCTTGCTTCCCTTTTTCTAGATTGTTTATAATTTAAAGGTTTGCTAAAGTAGGTGTGTGTCCAAAGTTAGCACATATCCAAGGACAGTGAACTGGTAGTTTTAGCAGGCTAGCCTCTGGCTAGTGTGTTAGTAGGTGGAGAATGAACTGATGCTAACTAAACATAATTCTAAAACTGAAGGGAGGGATCAGTCAGGCATGTTCAGTCAAAAATTAGGTACAGCTCTCCAGATCATAATAATAAACTTCCCTAATGCTAATACTGGTTGTGTTGTAAAAACTTTGAATCAGAGTTAGACTAAGCAGTTATGACTAGTCAAGTATCTACCAATCTCTGAGGCTATGTCTTGACTACAGGCTTTTTGCACAAGAAGCTTTTTTCAGAAGAGATCTTCCGATAAAACTTCTTGTGCAAGAGCGCGTCCACACTGCAATAGCACATCGAAAAAGCAATGCACTTTTGCGAAAGAGAGCATCCAGACTGCATGGACACGCTCTCAAAAGTAAGGTCTGATTGCTATGCACAGAATGGCCAGCAGGGCACCTGTGCGTTTTCCTCTTTCCTCTTTTTGTGCAAAAAAACCCCTCTTCCCCATCCATGCACACCTTTTCGCGAAAGAGCTCTTTTGCAAAAAGGCATTCTTCCTCATAGAATGAGGAATACCTATGCCAGAAAAATCCCTCTGTTCTTTTGATTTTTTTATGCAAAAACATGCTTGAGGTGTGGACGCTCCACAAGTTTTTTGGAAAAATGTCTGTTTTCCCGAAAAAAACTCTGTAGTGTAGACATAGCCACAGGGTCAGAAGGTGATGACAGGATAGATAGGCTAATTCTAGAATTGGGAAACAAGCCAATCAGAGCAGGTCAAAAACTGTATAAAAGGCAAAGAGAAAGAAGGCAAAAGTCAGTCAAGTCATGAAAGAGAACCAGAAGAAAATCAGTAACAAACCTAAAAAAGCAAAGGAATCAGAAGAAGCAGCAGAAGTAACTTCAGAATGACTGTGACAGAAGCAGCAGCAGCAGCAGCACTGCTGTCAACAGAATAGAAAGACTCTTTCTGACAGAGGGAGAGAAGCCTCTGGATAGTAAGCATGTGTAGGAGATAGAATATAAATAGTGTTCATCAATGTGTATGGTCATGATAATAAAAATGAACGTCTATGGTGTTTATATTTATGTTCCTATATAAAGTTCAGAGTTTATTAAGATTGTTGTCAGTATCCTGCATCTGACTGATCACCATGTACAGAACATAATAGTTTAAACTAGTCCATCTATGTGACGTTACAGTATTGGGTATTTTAGCTTGTATACATGTCCTAAGGGATTTGTTTATGTTTTAATGTAGGTTAATTGTATTAGGAAAAGTTGGTTACATTAAAGAAAACCCTTTGTTTTGGAAAAGTACTTAGTGGGTGTTAATTCTTTGATCTGAGGACTGTATCCCTGTCCTCCCAAGGGTGAACAGATCCAGGGAGTGCTGGGGAGTTTCCTGAACAGTACAGAGAGACCCTAGCATTGGTAAGATTTAACAATTCTACTGGAGCAGACCACTTTGGAGAACAGATTAACAGGTCAACATATTAGAAACCCACAAGTAAGGAATAGGAAGGCTACACTGTGATCTCTGAGTCTATTTTTGGGGGATCTAATGAGCAGGGGTGTCCGCTCACTGACAGGAAGGGGGAAGAACCTCTCTCTGAGCCCAAGTGGGCCAAGCCGGGTCCTGCCCCTTTAACTCCATAGAGGCCAAGGAGTGGAGCAGGGAGCTTAAAAGCCCAGCCCAGGAGCTCCGTAAGGCCCCAGCCCCGGAGGAAGCAGAGGCCTGCCCTGAGCTTCCAAGTCAGGAGGCCCCAGAGGATCTTGCAGAAGCTGAGGACTGGCCCAGACTTCTGGGCCCTTGCTCCAAAGAGGAGACCTTCTACACCCTGCCCAAGGGTTCAAACTAGCATGACCCCGAGGACGAGCAGCTGGTGTGGAGCCAGGCACATGTGGAGGGGGAGTTAGAAAGTGGCCCAGGGGAAGCCGACGACTGTCAGGCTGATCTCTTAACAATTCTAGAGTGTGTCAGTTTGTTGAGTGGCCAGATCTCCACTGACCCCAGTGGCAGCCAGAGCTGCCACTGGTAGGGCCCTGGGCTGGGAGGTGGTGGAGTAGGGAGGGCCCACATCCCCCCTGCCACCACACATACTGGGTGGCAGTCTCCCCCTCCCTGATCATGCCTGGGAATGGCATTTGTTTGCCTGCCCTGCCCTGAACCAGGACCTGGGCCTTGGTAACTGGAACTGCATTTGTTTGCTGCCCTGCCCTGAGCCAGAGCCTGGGCCTTACTGACTGTGGGATTGTGTTTGCTTTGCTGCCCTGCCCTGCCCTGCCCTGAATTAAGGCCAGGGCCTTACTAACTGAAGGTCTGTGTTTGCTTTGCTGCCTCACCTACACCAGGGTCTGGGGCCTTATTGACTGGGGGACTATGTTTGCATTGCTGTCTGCTCTGCCCTCAGGCCCCATGGTTTGAAAGGAGCCACTGGACCTTTACTTATAGGGCTGAGCATATGTTGGGAGCCCAGGACTAAGACAGTTGGCTTACATGAGAACAGTGAGTCTTTTTTTGTAGCATAGATATACCCTCACCCTGAGTTTGTATAATGCCTACCTCAGTGGTGATCTCAGTTGGAGTTCCAAGTGCTATTCTAGTACAAGTAATCACCCCTACTGTCCCATATTATTCCCCTGTGATAATTCAGCCCTGATAATTGTGAAAGGGAAAAGGCTTTTGATGAAATGGCTTTTGATGAAACTGCATAATTTTATGAGACAAGGAATTGTTACATTACTGAGATGTTCTTTGAAAGGGAAAGGCAGCACATTTTTGTTTCTTTCAGTTGGAAGTATGGTCCTTCAACTCTTTGTGAAATTTTGACAGGCTTTTAAATCCAGGCGAATCACCTGTAAATCTTTTGTAACTACAATGCTTACACTGTGGCTGCGTCTAGACTGGCATGATTTTCCGCAAATGCTTTTAATGGAAAAGTTTTTCTGTTAAAGTATTTGTGGAAAAGAGTGTCTAGATTGGCATGGATGCTTTTGCACAAAAAGCGCTTTTGCGCAAAAGCATCCGTGCCAATCTAGACACGGTTTTGCGCAAGAAAGCCCTGATTGCCATTTTAGCCATCGGGTTTTTTTTGTGCAAAATGGTTCTGGGTTGTCTACACTGGCCCTCTTGCGCAAAAGCATTTGCGAAAGAGGGCTTTTGCCCGAGCAGGAGCGTCATTGTATTTGTGCAAGAAGCACTGATTTTGTACATTACAAAGTCAGTGCTCTTGCGCAAATTCAAGCGGCCAGTCTAGATGCAGCCTGCATGTTTACAATATTTCCTGCTGCAGTTTTTCAATAAGCTTTCATCATGGCTGATTTTCCCTCTTTGTTTCCATATAACTTTATCCCCCAAAAGTTTATTCTGTTCTAGTTAGGAATTAAAAAAAAAAAACCTCAGGAGTTGAGAAATGCAGTATGCACTGCAATTTGTAATATTGCTTTATGCGTGAACTGGTAATGAGGAGGTGGTTTGGCCTGTCACCATGACCGATTCCTTTTGAACTAAATCTCTCACCATTACTCTCTCCTGCCCTCAATTTCAGTGGGGATGTTTGTGAAGTAAGACACTACTCTACCTGAATACTGAAGGAGAGGAGACTTCTGTTTAGTTTTTGTTGAGTTACAGAGAGAATAGCCTATTTTCTCAGCACCCTGAGTGGTGCTAGAACTATTTTGGGATGGAGGTGCTGCTGAGCTGCCCCTCTGGTTTAGACCTGTTGAGATTAGGTTTCAAACTCTGCTGGATGGGACTCCATTGCTGCAAATGGCATCTGGTCTGTCCAGTCTAGGAGAGATAGTAACTCTCACCACTCCAGGCTACGTACAGAGCCCAGGGGCTGGCAAGCACGGAGGGCTATGAAGCCCATAGGAGGGGCAACAAAGTCCACAGAAGCAGTTCCCCAGGGGGGTGGGCAAAGCCAGGATCCTGGAGGCCAGGATCTGGGTCAGGAGGATTCAGCAGCAGGGCTGGCTCTCAGGCATGGGGAAGCCATGTGCAGAATCTGGGGGTGTTGCAGCATCCCCCCACACCCCTACTTCCCATGCCTATATGCACCTTTCTGAACCATAAACAGTATAAGCTATACAGCAAGATCCTCACAGTCGTCTTACTCTTCCTTTGTATTATGTATAACATATGATACGATCTCCCAGTTTTGAGCCTCCACTTAATCATACCTGTTTGGACTCAAAGATTTTTTTTTAAAGTCGCTAAAGATGGGAACAAATCTAGATTTTAGTGAGATTTAGTAGCTTAAAATAATTAGTTATCTACAGTTATACAGTACTTTTCATCCAAGGATCTCAGGACACAAATATAATCACAATTATTCCAATTTAGAAACTGAGGTATGGAGAAGTTAAATAATTTGGCAGCATCAGTGACAGGGTTATGAAAAGAATCCAGGTGTTGTCATTAGGGCTTCTAGTTTAGAAACTGCTATCACTGTCTTTGTATGCATTATACTACATAAAACTTAGCAGACTAGAGCAATTTACAGCTATTTAAGGGAATATGATGTACCATCCTCACCAGAGCTATCCAAAGTGAAATTCACTAATATTCTCAATGCACTTTTAATGGCATAGCTGATGATTCTGAGGGATTCATTATCATGTAATTATTCCAGAATTTTTTAAAAAAAATTGAATTGATGTCAGAATGCAGGTATAAAAGAATCTGTCCATGGAAAAATATATGCAGGTAAATGTGAAATTGTAAAAGTAATAAAGAAAGTATATGAACCAAGAAGGTGAGCAAAATAGCTATTCTACTTGAATATTGCCTGTTTCAAGCAATTAATTTGTTGTTTAGTGCTTGATAATAAATGAACTATGACAGAATATAGGGATTTAGATCACAATGTTGATGATTCTGTATTTGGTGTCACATGGAACTTGCATATTGATAGAACAATATGCCAGTTGAATTCTAAAAATCATTCAATTATTAGCTGAAATACAAACATTTCAGCAGTCAACTGCTCCTAAGATAAATTGAAAATTAGACATGTCACAATATTCATGCTTTGCTTGCAAATATCATTTCAAAAACAAATGAACTTTTTAATTCTGTTAAGTCTGGCACTGGGAGCTATTCATTAAAGGAAAGAGGCAACAATATAGAATTCAGTGTTGGACCATTCCCATTCTTTCTTACCGTTGGAATCACATTATAATGTTTCTGTTCCACAAACAAAGAAGGAGAAAAGGAAGTAAATGAAGTGGTTATAGCTGCTGGATTTACTCCTGCAGTTGAAGAGGGGTCTAAATCCTGAGACAAATTTCTAGAGCCTAGTGCATGAAATCAAGTTCAGTTTGAATCTTTAAATTCAAATGTTTACATTTTCAAAAGCTCCTATTTTCCCTCTCTATTCCACTTTCCCTTTTGAAATAAAATAGTAAAGGAGATTTATACAAATGCCTACGTGTCTGTCTGTTCAAATTCACCCACATCCTCTACCCTGCAGAAATTTGTCCACCTTTGCCTTACAAATATTATGCAGACACAGAAAGCAGCTATAACCAATGGGATACTTTTCTCAGTGAGATTTACTCTTGCACATAAACAAAACCAGCATTCTTTCATATGATCAAAAGCACATTCAACTGTCATTCTGCATCTGCTGTACTGGTAGCTGAATCGTTCCTTGGTACAGTAGAGGTGGCCATGAGCCATGAAGCAAGCAGCAGGCTGGGTCCCCCAGGATCTCTTTTCACATTTCAGCATTGCCAATGGTAATCCACCATTTGGGAATGAAAGGCCCTACTTGTAACTTTCTGAACAATCCAGTCAGTGATGCAACAGTGCTTGCATAACTAGAGAAAAGTTGACCTTTCTGTTGATGTTCTTAGTGACATGCTGATCTGGTGGCAAAGTAGGGATATGACTGTTGTCTATCATGTCAGTACAGTTTGGGAACCTCACTGCTGCTAATCCAGCTACTAGATCTTGCACATTGCCAAAAGTCACGGTTCTGTGTAGCAGGAGATTAATACCATGCACACTTACATTACAACAGCTCCTGCAGTGGTTTTCTTAACTCTAAATTGATTCCTAGTTGACTGGTAACAACTCAAAATTGCTCCAATCACTTGGAGTAATGGCACATGGAGAGCCATTTGGGCATGACTGCTATTTAACAGGACAAACGCAGCCTGGCTTCATTTAATGTGCTGGTTCTTTCTAATAAACGTGGAACATAAGGCAAGGATTACATTAAAAAAAAACCAAGTAAATTGGAGATCGGGGAAGAGGTTACAGTGCCATGAATTTGGAAGGCTGCAATTGTTGTGCGATTTACCACTCCGTGTTTGTTTTTCTGGCTCAGAAGAAGAGCTTCACCCATCTGCAGCTGCTCCATTAATGCCACCAGAAACCTTGAATTGGTTCTCACTATATTGTGAAACTATCTGTCTTCAAAGGAATCATTATGATTATCACTCATTCATTTTGGCTCTGCAAATGTTCCAAGTTTGTGCACCCAGTGCTTGCAATATTCATGATAAATGTGCAGAGCTATGCGGACCCATACCAATCACTGTGGTCTTCCTCAGTTCTAGGGTGGAGTTAATGAGTCATATTTTAGTCAGCACTCAGATGGAATCGATAAGCAGCTCCCTGCAGGATTTTAATACCTGCTAATGGGATGCATCACCAGACTGCTGCCATTCTATTACAAGATTAATAGCTATTCCACAATGATGTCAAAACTATCTGCTTTACATATTTAAAGTTGTGAATTGAAATCCTCGGGGCTGAATTTTTTACTATGAATTCTTAACATTTTTCTTTAACTTTTCAAAGCAGTACATATATTTCCAAGGCTTCGTCCTAAAATGGTCTTCATTAACAAAAAACATTTAAATAATACATTTTATCTGAATTCTACAGAATTATGAAATCTAAATTCTGTATGCAGATGGACTTCAGTATGAACCATGAAACATACTTTTGAATTTTAGAGTCCATATATACAATACTTTATTGCTATTTTAGTCCATCTCAATATATTTCATTATTGCATTAATAGAAAAAATACTTGAGCTCTCTGATTGAGAAAAATGCCTACTCATTACCAATGCTTTAACCAAAGATTCTGTAGTTTTTAAGGGAGAAAATCCTTTTATTTCAAGCAAAATTGAGTTAATCTCCCATATTTGAAGCTTAATCAACATTTCTAACTTTTTATGTAGCAGTGAAATTATAGATTAACATTTTTTTCTGAAGTAAAAGGGTAATAAATGTTCCAAAGCATTTATGGTTTTTGAAAGCCTCATTAGAGTATTTCTAACTATCCTCCTGTCCTGCCCACAGAGTCAGTTACAAGATCAGGACCTATGAGATCAACCACTTTATAAAAGGCTAAGCCCATTTACACGGTCACGTGCAAAGTTTTTTATATTTGATTTTCCACTGACCATCACTTTGCAAGGAAAGTGAGGGTCAAGGTTAATCAATGCCCAATATGAGCATCTTTTAAAAAAAGAGAGAGAGAGAGAGAAGAAAATAAACCCTGGCCAAAGCTAAGGAGCTGAGGAGTCCTCTCAGATTTCTTTATGGGCAGCAGGGAGCAGTTCAGCACTGCAAGACAAAGAAAGATACCAAAGCTCCAAGCAGAAGCCCCAAAATTCTGTCAGAAAAGGAGGGAACCTAGGAACTATGAATTGCCTTCTAACTATACTTTTCTATCTGTTTAAGCACCAATCTTCCCTCTCTCCATCCCAAAAAATGTAACAGAGCATGTAGAGGGCAATAAGAAAAATGGCACCCCAAGACTCACATCTGACAAACACTTATGTGAATAGTTACATTTGACTTCAGACCCACAGAGGTCAATAGAGTCCTGAACTCTTTTCTATACCCTTTCCACTGGCTGAAGACAGAGTTGTCCCACAGTTTCTCCTCATTCAGCAGAATGGCTCAATAATACGTGCTGAGAAAAGTAGGACTGTAGTTACAGGCCATATGGTGCAAACCTATCACTGCCCATCTGTTCATGTCTCATAGAAAACTTGCTTTCCCCTCCCAGGCCCTCTGCTTTCATACCTGTCTACTGCTGTGTCTGCCCATCCATAGACTAAGCTCATTGAGTCTTTCTGTCTTTATTTAGAAAACCTCAAGCATAGCATTCCTTCAACTTTTTTTCTTTAGGACTTTCTTAGTAGACCTGTAGATAATAATGAAAAGTGGTTTCAGAAGCAACGCCATCCAGCCCTAAATAGAAGTCTTTATATTGACTTCAGTGGACTCTGGATCAGGGCACATATCAGACTGCAGAATGATGGGTTTTAAGTTTTCATTGCAAAATGATGGATTTTAAGGATTTTTTAATTTTGTGGAAATTGTTCTACAAAATAAATACCAAAAGTTGCACTAACAATTTGTATCTCAAACTAGTTTGTGGAGTTGACTAGTACATCACAGTAGCCTTACAATAGAGAGATCCCTATAAAGCACATTTCTAAGAAACTCCCCCCAAATTTAAAGGGGAGAAAAGTCAATTTAATTACATAGGACCATTTGAACAACGGTTCTCAGCAGTCTTCATAAATCAAAGGAAGAAATCTTTGTTTGCTAGAGTGTTCTGATCTCCAGCTAAATTTAATAACCCATAATAATCACATTTGATGTAAGACTTGAAAGAGAAAATTTCGGTCACCAAATAATTCTATTTTGCTTTTTTTTTGGGGGGGGGGGGCAATTTACATTGGTGTTCAAATAAAGATGTATATTAATGTGTGGCAGGCTGCCATAGAAATAGAAGTAACACAACTGATGCCTCTCCTTATCACAAGACAGGTTGTTTTTTTTTTAAATGAATTAGTAGATTCTTTATACCAGAGTTGAACCTCTCTGGTCCAACAACATCCGTGGTCCAGCATCAGGGAGCCCATACAGCCAGAATAGGGCTGGCAGCCCAAGTGAGACTAGTGACTGGGGAATCGGAGCCCTGCTGTCAGCTGAAACAGGGCTGACAGACCAAGCGGGCTGGTGGCCAGGGCAACGGAATCCCTCTGTCAGCTGGAGCATGGCCAGCAGTCTGAGTGGGTTGGTGGTTAGGTCATCAGACCCCAGCTGGCTGGAGCAGCATGGGCAGCAGACCCCCCAGCAGCCTGGAGTAGCGGGGACCAGCAGCTGAAGGCAATGGGTTCTGGCAGGTGGGCTTGGGCAATATGCTGGCTGGGGCCTGTGGCCAGAACGGGAACCCTAGGAGAGGTTGGATGCCTGACCCCCCTGGTCTGGCAAACATTCTTGTTTGGGATCACTCTAGTCCTGAGGGTGCCAGACCAGGGAGATGCAATCTGTACATCATCGGAAGGTACTCACGGCTGAAGAATATGATTCACTGTCTGAGCCCTTTCACTAATTTTTATCCCTCTGTGTTATTTTAATTAAATAATTGCTGGATGCTTAAGATGGCACATTTTCAAATAGTTAGCCTCCATTTGTGGGCACAATTCAGTGGTGTGTTCTTTACACTCTCCAACTGACTGTGGGTATGAATTGGGTAGGAGATGGAAAAAATGTTGTTGTAGAGCTTTGCATTGCTGGGCAGAAGTACTAGAGAGAAAACAGCAGAGGGAGGCCAAGGGGCAGAGCAGAAAGTACCTGTCTGTCAGAGAACAGGAGGGAACAGAAAAGGACAAAGCAATGAATAGATCAATATAACTGAAATACTAGTAAGAGGGGAGGGGCATGGCTCTAATTTGTGTACAGCAATGCTCAGAAAAAGAGTGCGGGCTTAGAACACTCTTGAGCATGACCGAGGCTCATGGTATGTGTGTGCTACAGCTATAGAGACTGTGCCAGAATAGTTATGCCACTGTACCTATGCTGACATAACCCTGTAGTATAAGGTGAAGGCAATAGTGACTGAAGGGGTTTTTCCACTGGTGCAGTAACATCACCTCTTCAAGGGATAATATCTACATTGACAGAATCCTTCTTCTATAAGCCTCTGCATCTAGAACTGGCATTGGGTTGCCATCCTATGTTGATGTAGCTTTTTAAATGTTTTACTAGGCCTTTCACGGGATCTGTATTAGTGCTCAAAAAGGAAAGCTGAGGACTGAACATATAAATTCTTGTTAAAAAAATCTATTCAGCTCTCAAAGAGATGGGTGCTGAAATATATCTTAATGGTGGTCAAAATGTTGGGTTATCTAATTTTCCTGGAGCTCATTCCAGAGCCCTTGAAAGAAGCACACCTCGTCCCATCAGATATATGTTGAACCAAAAGAATGTACATCTTAGCAGGTAACGCATATAAAGGTTATTGCAGATGTAGCTGCATCCTAACTCCCTGAGTTTAAAAATCAGCACTGAGGCATCTAAACTCCAGTGAGACAACTGAGGGAGGCAGATAATGTAGAAGTTCATGCGAGCATGTCTGCATGTGTCAGATATGCTTTCAAGAAGGTTATGGAGCAGAAGACCAGCAGGGTAAACTGGATCAGATTGCAATGGCTCTGAGATCTGGTATTTCCAACTGGTTCCTGAATTTTGGGTTCCAGAATCTATTTTTTCATTTAAAGGAAACAAACAAGCAAGATATAATCAATAAAATATGAAAAAGATATAAACCAAAGGTACAGAAGCTTGAGTGAGTCTGCAGAGATCCTGGAAAAACAGCTCTGACAAATACGCCACACCAAGGCTACGTCCAGACTACAAGCCTCTTCTGAAAGAGAGCATCTAGACTACAAGCAGATTTTTTGAAAAAGCGAGCCACTTTTTCGAAAGAGAGTCTAGACACTCTCTTTTGAAAATGCACAGTTTGCATTCAATAGCGCCTTTTTTCAAAAGTACTTTCAAAAAAAGGCATTATTCCTCGTAAAATGAGGTTTACTATGATCGAAAAAACTGCCACGTTCTTTTGATTTGCTTTTGAAAGAATATGTGTCAGCCGACGGTCAGG
>CM057846.1:25448801-25466516 GCA_030068395.1 Apalone spinifera
ATTTGTTTAAGGCCTTCAAAGACTATGCTGATTTTATTGCTCCTTCTCTGCCCTATATATAGGTACCTCAGAGGGCAAGCAAGATTGATGTGACGGGGGGGCCTGTCTGGCTACAACATGGCTGCAGTCTAGACGCAGATGAAGTTTTTTTAAAAAACCCTCTGTAGTCTAGACACACCCCACATCATGTAGAAGTGATGTTAACTCTGAAAACACAATGGTACTATCTAAATCCATGTTAACTAATATTCAGCTGATCAAAGCATGAAAGGTAGCAGAAGGAAGATCATGTTATAACTTGAAAATCTGCTGTGAGGGGCATCCCATTTTGAGTCAACAGGGTTTAGAGGTATTATCCCTTCATTCCAGTGTAACCCCTCTGAGAACCAGGCATCAGTATGGAAGCACAGATTGCCTTGGGTTCAATGGATCTCCCAGGCTACGGCTACACTGCAGGCTTCTTGTGCAAGAATTGTTTTGTGCAAGAGTTCTTGAGAAAAAGGTCTTGTGCAATATGGCGTCCACACTGCCATGTGCTTTTGCACAAGAGATGTGCTTTTGCACAAAAGTGTCTATGGCAGTGTGGACACTCTGCTGTGCTCTTCTCTTGCTAAGAGAGCTCTGATGGCCATTTTAGCCATAGGGATTTCTTGCGCAAGAAACCCCTGTTGCCCGTCCACACTGCCTTCTTGTGCAAGAGCTTTTGCCCAAGGGACCTTATTCCTCATGGGGAGAGGAATAACTCTTGTGCAAGAAGCCCTCTTTACTGATGCTTTACTGTAAATTTACATGCGCCAGAATGCGCGTGCAGTGTAGACGCTCTGCAAGTTTTTGCACAAGAACAGCCGTCCTTACGCAAAAAGCCTGCAGTGTAGATGTAGCCCTGTGTAATGTCTGTGAATTTGGAAAGCCAAATTCAATTTCCTCCAATAACACAGTTATTTGGGGGTTATGGAAATCCCAAAACCAATGAGTATTTGGTCAAGTCCTCTCTGCTGAGTAATTTCATTTCAAGACATCAATCCTGTTTGTTGCATTTAAACAGTTCTTACTATTTAAGAGACAAATACCTAATTGTTAAGATCTCTGAACCATGAGATATTGCTGCTACTGTTAAGAGTGATATTTTCACTCTTAATACATAGTATTTTATATTTTCATCTGTTTTGGCTATCTATTTAAAGTCTGTAGAAACAAATCTGACACTTCAAACAATACTAGTGTTATTACACTAACTGCTACTTGCATTCTGTTTCTGCTGCTTATTTTTATAATGCATCCCACTGACTCTCTCCCCTACCCTTGTTGATAGGGTATTATTTAAAAGTACTTCCTTCCATCTGTGATTATGCCGTTATGGTAAACTTTTTGAAGTGCCTCATGCTGTCATTCCAAATAGAGTATTATCAGACCAATGTGCACAGTTGATCTATGTAACAATCTATAGCAGACTGAATTTACCAGCATGAGTTTAAAGTGATTACATTAATTTAATCTGATTTGGATTCTAAGCAGCTCAGTACCTCCCCATTCTGTCGTTCCTTCAAATTCATTCTGTCCTCAATTTAAAAAAATCAATATCTGACTTTTTAAAATCTAAAATGAATACCCCTAAGCCACGTGCAGAGCTGCCAAGGCAAACTCATGATCTAGTGAGGATACCTTTTCTAAGCCTTAGGCACACTCACCATCTGGGAAAGGTAAAACAGAGTCCAAGATGCAATTTGATCCCTCAGGGCTGGCTTTATCACCATAAAACACATTTGTTGCACAGAAAAAATACTCATAATACATGGCTGCACCCATCAGAGGCTCTTCCAACTTTCACCAAGGTGAGAGAGGGAGGACTTATCTTTCCCTGATATTTTGAAAGTCTCCTGCTAGTCTTCACAAAAGGACTTCCATCAGGGTTTTGCCATAATCACCCTCTTCTCCAGACAGAACCCCAGGAAAATTCCATTATATGTTCTTCAGAAGGCAATCACATGAAATTCTGAAGTCACATGAAGGCAGTCACATTATTTCGAAATAACAAGGGAGTGTCCACATAGCAGGCCTGTTATTTCAAAATTATTTAGAAATGACAGGCTTCTTATTATGGAATAACAAACCCTCATTTCATAAGAAATAATACCCTTTTGAAATAAGGTGTAGCAATTTCAAAATAATTGGCCTCCAGTGTTTCTCATAGCTGCCCTGGGAGCCACTCTGTCCGCACCCTCAAAACTCTATAGTTTCCCTTCCCATGCAGCCTTTAAAGCTTCAGCCACAGGGGAAACTCCTTGTGGCACAACGCAGGCCCTGACAGCCCTGTGTCATACTGCAGGACCCATTTCTGCAGCAATGGCTGACCCCAGTTCACCCAACAACCTCCCCCCAGGGCTGCTAGTGAGCTTGCCATGAGCTCCCAAGGCCCTGCTCAGGGGTGAAAGAGGGCCCCTTCCTGGTCTGGTGCAGAGATCCTGGATCTCATTGAGGTCTGGGAGGAGGAGGCTAACCTCTAGGATCTCTGCTGGTGCAGGAATGTGGATGTTTACAGCTAGATGGCAGCAAGCCTAGGCCAGAAGGGCATCATACACATAGAGGAGCAGGTGTACATGAAAATAAAAGAACTCAGGCAGGCCTACAGCAAGTCCAGGGAATGGAGTTCCCACTCAGGAGCTGCACCTCAGACAACTGCTCTGCATCCTGGGATGGAGGTCGGTCCCTTCCCCCCAACTCATTGTGGATTTGGCCTGGACTCCAGGAGGGTGGGGCTGTGGATGAGGAGAATGATGAGGAGGTGGAAGAGGAAGAGGTGGCTAGCCAGGACATGATGCCTGCCAGCCAAGGGGTCATCCTGTCCCTAGAGGCGGTTCCCGGCTCCCAGGATGTCTCCTAGGGTTCGGATGAAGCTGGGGAAGGCCTATCAGGTGAGTTCCATTACTTTCCCCCGACACACACTGTGGGAGGTGGCGGGAGGCAAGGGTCTGTGCCTTCTCGGCCTGCAGATCGCACAGCAGCTGGTGCATGTGGGTGCACATGAAGCTCCAGTCCTGTGCAGACAGCTGCAGGAGGCTACCACAAAGGAACATTTCACTTCTGCTCACAGGATTTCTAGGGATACCTGCCTTACTCCAACCTCCGTGGTGGGATACCTTCCCACCACAAGACACCACTGAAGAGGCTGGAGTCATGGACACACATAGAAGTACTCCACATGACACAGGCTCATGCCCATGTTCTCAGGGAAGCATCTGCTCCTGGTCAAACATGGTGAGGTGGAGAACACTGAGCCCCTGCATGGGAAGCTCTTGGGGGGGGGAGGAGAGAATAGGAGGGGACCTCAGTAGCACCCTCCCTTCAAAGTGGCATCTGCCACTCACACACACCTCCTGCAACACCTCCCCCCTCTCCTCTAGTGGGCAGGGATAGAGGTCCTCTCTCTGAGGGACACTGACAGACTAGATTGTGCACAGTAGGAGGGAAGGTGACCTGGCCCTTCACCCCCCTTCAGCCCATGGGCTCTTGGCCTGGCTGGCACTTTCCCATGCCTGCTTGTCCCTGATGGAGGGGATAAAGAGGTTCCCCAGAGACATCCATGCCCCTGCAGGACAGTGTCCACTAAGCTACAGATGTCCTTGCTTAAAGCACACACTATTGTCTGAACCGAGAACTTTTGGTGTCAGCTCACACGTTAGGGCTAGGTTTCATGCACAGTGTCTCCTGAGATTACTGTCCTTCTCCCTGTTCTTCATAGTTGGGCCAGCTGTGAGCTTGATGCATACACAAACTCCTGTGCCATCCTATCAACCCCTCAAGAGCCACCACCACAGAAGACTCCATGAAAAATAAACACATTGCGTGCTTGTGTGCCCTGCAGCCATGTCCTGAATGACAGGAGCAGAGGTAGGAAGCCAACCTGGAAAAGTGCTGTGCTGACCAGGAGCTTACCACACCAGCTGGCAGGAGCTGTCCCATCAGAACCGGAGCACAAGTGCAGCATACACCTGCTCACCAAGATTGAGTGGTCTAGCAGCCACCTCCTTAAATCCACTCCTTTCCAAGCCCTGCCCCCCACACACCAGCTCCTGCTCATGCCCCTGTCCCTTTCTCTGTCCTCATTCCTGCTCCTCTAGTGTCTCCACTAGCCACCCTACCCTGTGGCTGCTGAGGGCCCAGTACACATGGCAGTGGGACTACCTGAGGCAGGCACCAGTCCCAGTCCCAGTCCCAGACTCATCCCTGAGCCCCTCCTCCTTTCTCCTTTACCTTCAGTCCCCTATATGCCCTCCCTCCTTCCCCACCAGGTTCTTTCCTCAGTCCTTCCCCAGTTATATTTACCCCCAAATAAAAATAACAGTTTCTTGTTACAAACCAAAAAGTCTGATTTACTGTATCTGCAGGGAAGGGGAGGAAGGTAGGACATGAGGGCAGGTGAAGGAAGGGGTATGAGAAAGGCACAGAAGGTCAATGCATAGGCCCCTTATGAGGAGACGCAGGGAGAGAGTCACAGCTGGCCTTGTCTGAAACCCTCCCTCAGGTCTGCCAGATGTACACAGCACATTGATGGGCCTGACAGATGACAGTGGTGTGGGGCTGCTCAAAGGCCCGAGCGAGCTGCTCAGCCTCTGCCCTCCATCTTGGCAGAAATGTCTTCTCTTTGTTCTTGAACAATTTGTGCAGGACACAGCAGGTCACCACCTCTGTTTGCTGAGGTCCAGGAAGGTGAGAAAACACTGGAACCTACCTTTCAAACAGCTGAAGATGCCCTCCACCATGATGTGGGCCATGCTAAGCCAGGCATTGAACCATTCCTTGGTGGGATCCAGGTGTCTCGTATAGGGCTTCATTAGCCAGGTGAGCAAGGTATAGGCTGCATTGCCCACTATGCACATGGGTATGTCTAGCTCCCCAACCCTGATGGTGTGTGAAAAGGGGGTCCCTCGTAAAGTGTCCGGTCCCCTTAGCTTTTTCTACCCACGAATCCACAATATGGCCCCAGCTGTGGGGCCACCTTGGATTCCTGGCGGTATATTACCCTGAACACGGTGTGAGGGGGGCCTGGCCCCAGCCCAGGGCTTTAAGGTGGGGTGTCCTCTCTCCCACCTGGCTGATGGGGCTAGCCGCCTCAGCACATCAGCCCACAAGCGAGACTCCTTCCATCCACCCTGGGCCACTTCCTCACCCCCGCTCCCCAGGTCTCTCCTCAGGCTTCCCCCCCTTGTCCCGGTGACCCCTCACCTGTCTCTCCTCCTGTTCTCCCCCTAACCGAGTTGGCCCTCCCCCCTTTGTAGGCCACCCGCCTCTCCCCTTGTCAGCCCCAGCGCACCTGTGCCAGTGTCTCCCGGGCTCTCCCCCAATGTGCTTGCACCAGCGTCCCCTGGGTTCCTTCCCAAGGCGCATGCACTAGCATCTGTTGAGCCAGCTCCTCGCACCCTAGCCTCAGTGCTCCACGGCCTGTCCTCCTTGGTGTTCGCGCTAGCATCCGCTATGCCTGCATCGGCCGTGGGAGTGCCACCGCCGCTTCTCCTGTCACCGCGGGAAGAGCCGGCCGGCTGCCACCATCCTTTGTAGTCCTGTTGCGGGCTGTGAGGGGTTCCTTCACCCCGTCACAGTGTTGTCAGGGAGAAACATGCTGGCGTGCATCTTCTGGAAGAGATTGGAGTTCCTAAAGATGCAGGTATCATATGCCTTCCCCGATCACCTGACATTAATGTCGGTGAACCGACCTGTGGTCTGTGAGGGCCTGGGGCACCATTGAAAAGTACTCCTTCTGGCTGATGTAATCAGAGACCCAGTGGTTAGGGCCTGGATGGTGATATGGGTGCCATCAATGGCTGCCCTGAAGTTGGGGTAGCCTATGGCAGCAAAGCCAGTGACGATGTGGTCCACATCGCCAAGCATGACAACCCTGCACAGAAGCATGGTGCTGATGGCCCTCAACACCAGTAAAAGGATACAAACATAGACTCACAGGTTTGCCAGAGATGTTGGGAATTCCCCACCTCAAGTTCCCTTCCCACAGCAGGAGCAACCAGTACCCTAACAGGACTTTATGAAGGCAGGACTGAAAAACATCCAGCGAGAGAGATTTCACTACCCTCTCCCCTTCCCTAGTTAACCCCATTCCAGGAGTTCACCACTCTCCTGGGATAATCATAAGAGTTATACCTGCATGAGCATGACCCCAGTGATTCATCTTCCTATCCCAAACTGGTTCCCAAAGGAGAGGTAGACATCTCATGCGAGATGAACTTCCAAATAGTGATGGCAACATGCTTCTGGGGGGACGGAGGGGGGATGGTAGGTCGCATGTGGATGTCCCATTGCTGAAGGGCAGGGCCAAGCCACTTGCACCGCTCCAGGAAGGTGTCGTTCTGCATGTAGAAGTTTTGGAGTCACTGCTGGTTGTTTGTAGCCGGCCAGAGTAAGTCTCAAATCTGACACTGGGCTCTCAAGGTACAAAATACGCCACACAAGTATCTGTCAAACACAAGTAGATTATTTCCTGACAGCTAACAGCTGTAACCCATAACTGGAAGAACAATATAACAAAGAAGCAGCATATCTTATGAGCTTTCTTGCAAGCCTGGGACCCTGGGTAGGCTGCGGACGAAGTGGGAGGTTGTCTCAGCTTCTGAGGAGCTGGTACCCAAAGCCCATCGGTGAGGTCCAATTTGCTAGGCTCTGAGGCAGCCTTAAATACAGTTTTCCCTGCCTTGTTTTGCAGTTTGGAAATTTCCAGGGTTTATTCATTACGTGCTGATGTAGGGCTTAGCTGTTAGTTATCGATCTAGTTCTGATCTGGATCTACTTGTTCTTTGGCCCTGTTTACGTGATCAATACATTAGGGTAAACAAGATTGTTATGTTCCCACCCTTATCTATAATTCGTTCTTGCTACAATGGCATATGTTCCTAGAGGGTTGCTTCTGGCTCATCAGTAGTAGGGAAAAGGGAAAGGGGGGAAAGAATGCAAGCCTCACCATCCCTAAACTAACACGTACAAAGTTCTTCCACAATTGACCATTACATTGTTCCACCGCTCCATGATGATCCGGAGCCAGTCAGAACTGGTGTCCTGGCACCAGAAACAGCAATGCACAATGTGCAGGGGAGGGTGGGAGGACTGTGGTGCATGTGGAGTGGGATGAGGAGGTGCCCCAGAGTGAGCTGCTGGTCCTGGTCCTGAAGAGTCACATGGGCAGCCTTCAGTAACTACAGCAGGAGGTGCAGCAGGAGGTCTAAGAGCCTCAGCGCTTTAAGAGCCTGAGGTCTAAGGGCAAGTGCTTTGCAGCAGTTCCAGCTCCATGGCAGAATTGCTGTGGCATCTGCAAGGGCAACCAGAGCAAGCAGTGAGAAGAGTTTGTTGCCCTTTGAGGAGGTAGGCAATGGAGAGGAGACAGAGACACTGATGTAGAGGGTAGCCCCTTTAAGCACGTGCCTCAGCCTCAGGCAGCAGGTACAGGAAGTGACTGCTGTCCTGATGCCTTGCCTGGAGTGCTTCCAGGGGGCTTTAAGTGCAATTCAGACTCCAATCAGTGTGGACATGTTATTTCAACATAATTCTATGCTATTTTGATGGGCATTTGTAGTGTGGATGCACTATTTCGAAATAGTTATTTCGGGAGTTATTATTTCAAACTAGCTTCTTTTGAAATAAGCACATAGTGTCAACATACCTATAAAGATGCACGCTGCACCAAAGCCTACCTTTCTTTCTGTGCCATTTACCTGTTCCTTTGGGTTTCATCATCCCTTGTCACATCATGTCCCTCTTTTTAGACTGGAATCTTTCTGCAGTAGGAACTATGGGCTGAATGCTCAAAATGAGTGAGTCACCTGGTAAAACTCACTGTGATTCTCAAACCCTGAATTAGGCATCTCAACTCATACAATAAATGTGGAAAGACAGACTATCAGTTCAGAACAACTGTATGGCTGTGTCTAGACTGGCCAGTTTTTCCAGAAAATCAGCTGATTTTCCGGAAAAACTTGCCAGCTGTCTACACTGGCCGCTTGAATTTCCGCAAAAGCACTGACTTCCTACTGTAAGAAATCAGTGCTTCTTGCGGAAATACTATTCTGCTCCTGTTCGGGCAAAAGTCCCTTTTGCGCAAAGCTTTTGCTCAAAAGGGCCAGTGTAGAAAGCTCAGATTTGTTTTCCGCAAAAAAGCCCCGATCGCGAAAATGGCGATCCGGGCTTTTTTGTGGAAAAGCGCGTCTAGATTGGCACAGGCGCTTTTCCGCAAAAAGTGCTTTTGCGGAAAAGCGTCCGTGCCAAAACTCTTCCGTTAAAAGCATTTGCGGAAAATCATGCCAGTCTAGATGTAGCCTATCTGTATTTCCTTTTGGGGTGTGTCTAAACTACACCTCTCTGTTGTCAGAGGGATGTAAATTAGACACATCAAAAGTGCAAATGAAGCTGGGATTTAAATATCCCATGCTTCATTTGCATAATGGAGGCTGCCGCTTTTTTTCAAAATGGGGCTTTTCCTCCTCATTTTTTGAGGAATACAGGATCTTTTGAAAGGGGGCATTTCTGTCGAAAATGCCCCGTCTAAACTGCCGGGTTTTTTTTCAAAAAGCCCCATTTTAAAAAAAAGTGGCGGCTGCCATTATGCAAATGAAGCACGAGATATTTAAATCCCAGCTTCATTTGCACTTTCGATGTGTCTAATTTACATCCCTCTGCCGACAGAGGGGTGTAGTTTAGACACACCCTTGGTGAGCCAGCAAAGGCATCTATTTTCTAGCTGCTGTCTCTTGAATGGAGACACACATTATTCTTCCTTCTGAGGATTTGTTTTCCAGGTTGTACAGTTCCCTGCCTACACTGTTATTCCTAGAGCAGACAGCTTGCCCCAGGACATCTTCTTACTTTCTCTTCACAGATGGTTAACAAGTGCAATTGCTACAGTTAGACGCTACCATTTGCATATCTACTATATTAATAAGGTAAAAAAGCATGACAAACACAAATATTAAGAAAAAGAAAGGAAACCACTCATGCTTATAAACTTACCAGACTAAACCTCAGTGCTAACATAGATTCTTACAAGATCAGTCCTTCAGAATCCCACCTGAAAAGGATTCTTTGTGGCCAGAAGTTCATAGCTTCAGCTCAGAATAAGCAACCCGTGCAATGAGGCTTCAATAGGCCCAGTCTTTTCAACCTTACCCTAAAATTTGGGGACCTCCTTGGACCAGAAATGTTTATTCTGAGCTGAAACTATGAGGCCCATCATTTAATGTGTAATTAAAGAGATGCCAGGCCTCAAGAAATTATGGTGTTGGGACTCAAGCAAGGTTATATATATATTTATATGCAGCAAACCCAGAGATGCCAGAACTTTGAACTGCTATGCCTAGAAGTTCTGGGGTTCAGCCCTGGCAAATCCTGGCACAAATTCAGCATAGCTCCTGTTCATTTGCTAGACCGGGAAGAAAGCCCCAACATAGTTTCAAACCAGACTATTTACTCCCTTCCAAAAATATTATTTTGATAATTGGTCCCAGGGGAATCCAGTCTGAACTAGAACATTTGCAACTCTCCAGAGCATGGTTCTCTCTAAACTCTGTGGCTATGAGTCCATGCAGCGGCCTAAAGAACCCCACACAGGGATTCAGGGCTGCCGTGCATAGAACTGTCATGACCTTCTCTCTCCTGGTAGGGGCAGTTCCCTGCTGGAGTTGGAGGAGCATGACTCTTCCCCAGTGGATCATACCTCTTTCTTGATTGTGACAGCAGGGCCGAATTAAAAAAGGAACTTTGGTGGCTTCAGCCACTAAAGGCCCTGTGTTCTGGGCCAGTGCTTCCTGGCAAGGGGGAAGTAACTCCTCACATTGCCATTCACCCCTGCTAGAACTACATTGCACAGCTCTGTACCTGTACTGTCTTCACCTGGAGGCTCTGCCCCTGAAGCACCCATTGGCCAGGAATTGCAGTCAATGGGAGCTATGGTTGGCAGTGACTGCAGGTGTGTATGTGCTGCATGGAAGCACCTGTTTCCCCACCACCGCCACTAAAGACTGCCCTGCACCCCAACTCCCAGCCCTAGTCCTAAGCCCCCTCACACATCCAAAGTCCCTAACTCCCTCCCAGACCCTGCACCCTCATCCGCTGTCCCAGCCCAGAGCGCCTCCTGCATCCTAACTCCAGGGAATGTATCTGTTCTTCTGACATTTTTTTTGCAGAAGAGAAGATGCAAAGGACTATGCAACACTTTAAAGAGTAACAAGATGGTTTATTAGATGATGAGCTTTCATGGGTGAGATCCACTTCCTCAGATCAAATTCTGGAAGAGAATTGGCATGACCATATCACCCAATTATCCCCAATTATCACCCCTAGTATCATTAGTTCATAGATACTAGCCCTCCCCCTCACCCACCTCCTGTTCTAAATCTGATTTATCAGTTTAATAATGTGTTCACTTTTTTCATTGTATCCCTTTGATATATATGGTCATGCCAATTCTCTTCCAGAATTTGATCTGAGGAAGTGGGCCTGGCCCATGAAAGCTCATCACCTAATAAACCATCTTGTTAGTCTTTAAAGTGCTGCATAGTCCTGTCTTTTGTTTCAGCAAGATCAGACTAACATGGCTACATCTCTATCACTCACTGAAGATAAATAATGAAAATAGTCATACCATATATTTATCCTCTATGGGACAGTTGTTGGGCTAGGGTTAGGGTGAGAGTGAGAATGACTCTTTAGTTCAATGGTTAGGGTGTCATCTAAGGGCTAGGAAACCTAGGGCCCAGTCCCCTTGTTCCAAGCATTTTAAGTATTTATCCATAGTGGAACAGCTTCAAGAGGAGAGATGGCAGGATCCCCAGATCAGTGTCCCATAGCTCATTGGGTTTTGACAGGAGTTTTGGGCATCATAGCCCTTTTGAGCATCTGGCCCTATGTATGTTGGTCTATAAAGCATGCTTGCAAAATTTTCAAATGGAAAGTACTGGCTATACTGTACTTTTGCAAAATCTGATAACCTTATTAAGAGCTTGAACATGTTAACTACTGTATAATTACATTTTATCTCTCCTTCCATCTACTTTCTTTGTCTGTTAGCAAGTAGATTTTCACTAGTTCCCCTTTCTCTATGTTGGTGCTTACTCATCCCTCTTTCACGTATCCTCTCCATACTCTGGTCCTGATCCAAAGCCCACTGAAGTCAATGGAAAGAACTCTCCTTCTCTCTCCTCCTTTATCAAGGGCAGGGTATGCTGAGGAAGTTATCAGTGGGCCAGGATGAGACTTCCTGGAGCAGCTGCTAAGGTTGCACAAGATTTCTCCCAGTTGGAGGGAAGGCACGCTGAACAGTATGCTGAGTATCTAACCAGAAAATTGACAAGGGAGCAGAATAAAGGCACACGGTCACACTTCTTACAAACAGCTACAGATGTGGAGGTCAGAGGCTTTTGCTTTGTATCAGATAAAACAAAATTTCAAAACAGAAAGACAGAAGGAAATCACGCCACAAAAGGTATTTCTGAATTTCAGTTCGCATCTTACCCATTGATCTCTAGAGGGAAGTGTTTATACTTGTACATAGATTCTGCAAGGCAGGGTCACTTTTCCTGAGCCATAGTCCATTTCTGCACTGTTGGGTTCATGTGACCCAGAGGGAATGTGTCTGCCATGGATTGCTTGTTTAGTGCTATTAAAGTGCAATATATCCTCAGAACAGTCTATGGTAAAATATCAAACCAGAACTCAATGACCACAAGGGGAAGAGGTTATCTAGGCCTAAGAAACATATTAAACATGAAGTGTTATAAAAATTATTCTTTTGGTTAACAGTCCTTTGAAAACCTCCTTTTCTTAAATATTTTTTGAAGTACTTTATACATGGCATTATGAACTTAAACATTCTGCAAACTTTCATAACATTTTGCCTACCTGAAAATCATACAGCTAATCATCACAGCTCCTGAAACAAGCAAATTAATAGCTTTTAGCTGACTCTTGTGCTATTACATGATGTGTGCTTCCTCCAAGAAAGGGAGACCATGATTTTTATAAGCCTGAAGAAAGCATCTGCAGAAAAAAAACGCACTCTTATTTCTACTTGTGAAATAGAGAACTATGCAGCCTGACAATGTAAAAACAGAGATACAAGAAATTCCAAGCTGTGATATTACCGGTTTATAGGTGTTAGCTGGTATAAATCAGAGATAAATACATATTTGGGACCCAATCTTGTAGTACTTACTTAACCAAGTCTCCCACTGAACTCAAATAGGAGTCCTGTTTCCCCCAGTGAGGACCGTAGGTAAAAGCCCTTTCCTTTTCTATTATATTTAAGATTTTTGAGCCTCTCATTTAGCTGAAGTTAATTAAGTGCCGTGGCACTTGTTGGTGTAATAATGAAAGATGGCTATTGTCAAACATTGCATAGGCCAGGGGAGAGGCACTCCAGCTGCCAGATGCTCCAGCCCCTGCCCCAGCCCTAAGCTCTCTCAGAGCCCCAATCCGCTCATCCCTAGTCCCACCCCAGAGCCTGCACTCCCAGCCAGAGCTGTCGGTCCACAACCTGCCACAGATTGTCCATGTGCAGAATGAATTTTGTTATGTGCACCAATATGGAGATGATGTTTCACCTCATCTCCATATCGGTGCATATAACAAAATCTATTCCACACATGACATAAAAAAATTAAAGAAAATGCTGAATCTTAATCTTTGCTAGCACTTTCATTGCATTTATAATAATGCAGTGCACAATGTGCTTGTTTGAATTACAATAATCAAAGGGCAGATTCATATTTTATGTTTGACTTTCCTCTGAAAATAGCTAAGGATTTTAAAGGAGTCTACATTTTTCATGATAAAATTTCCTCATTTCCATATTGACTCCAAATAACTGTATATTTCTAGCACTATTTTCCTAAATCAAACAATAGCAAATAAAAAATAAATGTAATTGTATTTTGCTGTACAGTTTGTCTGAAGGATTCTGCCAAAATGTTTAATCCAAAATGTTAACCAAATAATAGTTTCTGAATATGTTTAGAAAGCTATCATTAATATTCAGGAATTTAAATATAAGCTAAAGCATCACATTAAAAATGGGTGATAAATGGCTAGAACTATGAAAAATTCCCCATTCAAGGCCTGATCCTGTATTTCAGACAAAAGTCTTGTTGACTAACAATAGGACCTATGCCTCTATTGGAGCAGGAGTAGAGAGCCTCAAAATGTATGAAAATACGTTCTCACTTAACTACACATATTTATTACAGGACAGCATGTTATAATATTGCAAGTAGCAAATAACTTTTCATGGCAGTGAACACTTCAAAATTTATGTTCAAGACAAATCTCATTCATTACATTTTAAAGAAGAAAATATACTACTTTAGGAACAAATTACTCTGTTTAGAGACAATCATTCACATGTAGAAAAGATATCAGAGTGCTACCAGGGCAACTGAATTTCTTGTTGCTTTTGCTACTTTCCTATTCTTAGGTATTACTGTGAGGTAGAGATGACTGAACAGTAACAAAACAAAAACCTGATTTACAAATAAAAGCACTGAGTTTACTTTCTGCAGATAGATGGGACCACATTTTTTTATTATTTCGACATACCTCATTCATGCATAAAAGTCAGCGTGATTATTTGTCTGTAAATTGGTAAAGAAAGTATGTTATGTGTCATTCATTATTCTCCTGCTTAAAATCTTTCAGTCACATAAGTTCTCATTCTGCACCAGTGAAGAATATAGAAGCCTTACATTCACTTAAACTCATTCAGTATACAGCCAAAAAATGGAAAAAAATCAACAAAATCCTGAAATAATATTAGGCAACAATATCATATAGATGATTAATCACACAATATGAATAATGAATACTAAATAGGCAAAGACAACATTTTGTGACTTATACCCTGAAAATAATTTGCTAGAACTATTCAACAAATGGTTATGTATAACAAACACATTCACTGAAATCATGGTTCACTAATTTAAAGATGGTCTAAATCTGTAATAATGGTTTGAACAAACTTTACTATAGTCAATGTTTACATATAAGGATCTACAAAACATGGTCATTTTTATCATCTAAATATTAATGAAAATCTTAAATATTTGTAAAGAAGTTATAGGGTTATTTGACTACATGATTCAGTGCAGTGATGTGGTACCAAGTGGTTCTGTTCAGCTACATAAACCTGTGTAGCAAAAGAGGAATTGCAGGACAAATCAGAACTAAAATATGTATTCATTTTTATATAATTTATGATCACAAATGGGAGGCCAGTTCAGGTCAGCATTAGCATAATTTTTCACAGGCCTCTTGGTGGAAGAATTGCTCTAAACCAGCAAAGTACTTTAAATCTTATTAATTCCCCCTTTGTTGAGAAATTTCTGTGTAGCATAGAACCATGTAATAGAAAGTACACTTTTGGCTTGTCTGCATTTACCAGGAAGTCAATGCGTCTGAGATCGATCTCCCAGGGTTCGATTTAGCAGATCTAGTAAAAACCCACGAAATTGACCACTGATAGTGCCCCCATTAAGTCCGGTACTCCTTTGGGTCACAGGGTCAAGGGAAGTCAATAGGAGAGTTTCTCCCATCAACCTTTTGCAGTGGGGATGCTGTGGAAATTGGACCTAAAGTATGTTAACTCCAGCTATGCTATTCACGTAGTTGCAGTTGCATGTGTTGGGTCGACTTTCTTCCTTAGTGTAGACCTGGGCTACTGTTATAGAGTTAGCAGATAAATACCAAGCTAAGATGGCTTCCAAGTGCTTTGGAGGGTAGGGTTACAATTCAAAAGGATCTGGACAAACTGGAGAAATGGTTCTAGGTAAATAGGATGAAGTTCAACAAGGACAAATGCCAAGTACTCCATTTAGGGAGGAATAATCAGTTTTACATTTACAAAATGGGAAGTGACTGTCTAGGAGGGAGTACTACAGAAAGGGATCTAGGGGTCACAGAAGACCACAAGCAACATTGTGACACGGCTACTGCAAAAAAATAAAGCACACATCATTTTGGGGTGTATTAACAGAAGTGATATGAGCAAGGCACAAGAAGTAATTCTTCTGCACTACTCTGTACTGATTAGGCCTTAACTGGAGTATTGTGTCCCATTCTGGGCACCACATTTCAGGAAAAATGTGGAGAAACTGGAGAAGGTCTAGAGAAGAACAACAAAAATTATTAAAATTATAGAAAACATGACCTATGAGGGAAAACTGAAATTATTGGTTTTGTGTAGTCTGGGAAAGAGAAGACTGAGAGGGGACATGATAATAGCTTTCAAGTACCTAAAATGGTGTTACAAGGAGGAAGGAGAAAAAAATTATGCTCTGTAATCTCTGATGAAAAGACAAGAGGCAATGGGCTTAAATTGCCGTATGGGAGGTTTAAGTTGGACATTAGGAAGACACTTCCTCTAAGGATGGTAGAGCACTGGAATAAATTGCCTGTAGAATTTCCATTATTAGAGACATTTAAGAGCAGGTTAGGTAAACATCTGCCAGGGATGATCTAGATGTTGCTTGGTCCTACAGTGAGTGTAGGCAACTGGACTTGATGACCTGTCAAGGTCCCTTCCACTTCTAGTATTGAATGATTCTATGTAGCAGCTTCTATACTACCTCCCCCCTAAATCCTGTGCATTTTGCACTGTCAAAGCAGGCTCTGGTAAACCCCTTGGCCAAATTGGCTCCCCATATCAGAGGCAGTCATTGCAACTTAGAGATGAGAATAAAGGGGATGTTTAAGGTATGCTAAAATAAGTATTACTGACCATCTATCTTAGTCATTTAATGTTTCTCTAGATTAGAAAAAGAGGTCAATGTTAGGTTAAGTTTATATAAAAGACAGGACAACACTTGTTTACATTGATTTGTCTGGTTTTACTTTTATTTAGCTTCTTTGAAATGAAAAATACTTAGATAAAATAATGTGGTAACTGGATATCTAAATGAGTTATACCATCAGAGGACCTTTCTTGGACTCCTATCTAATAACTAATAAAGATCCACATATGAGAACTGGAATGCAGTATTGTTATCTTCTGGTTTGTTAATGGTTGCGGTATCATCTTCAACTGGGAATCCATAAACTGCAACTGAAATTAGAAATCAATGACTAAGTGTTATCTGGTGATAAATTTAAAAACAAACGAACTTTTTTTAACCGTGGAGGAATCTCAACTGTTTTATCACTGATTCATGTAATACCTAAATCAATAAGGATGTGTAAATGTGAGCATCACCTAGAATCAGTCACTCAATAACACAGCGGGTGCGTCTAGACTGGCCGCTTGAATTTGCGCAAGAACACTGACAATCTTATGTAAGACTGTCAATGTTCTTGCGCAAAAACTCTGACACTCCCAGGAAAAAGCCCTCTTGCTCAAATGTAGACAGGGAAGGATTTTTTTGTGTAAGAAAGCCCCGATGGCGAAAATGGCCACCAGAGCTTTCTTGTGCAAAATCACGTCTATACTGGCCATGGATGCTTTTGCGCAAAAGCACTTTTTGCGCAAAAGCATCCGTGCCAATCTAGATGCTCTTTTGCGGAAATACTTTTAATGGAAAACCTTTTCCGTTAAAAGTATTTCCGCAAAATCATGCCCGTCTAGATGCAGCCAGGATGTATTTGAAAAACAGCTTTAAGCTAGTAGAGTTCTTTTAACAGCTAACATTGTAGAATGTTTCTGAAAGCTACATTGGTCCATTTACATTGTACCTTGGAACTGCCTACTTTCTTTCCTACTCTCCCTTTGCTGCTGGGATGTAACAATCTGCTCAAGGCTATGAACAATCTCAGATTATTACAAACCACAGCCAAACTCAGCTATACACATTATACACCACCTGCTGAGGTGCACCTCCTTTTCCCCATCTTCACCTGCAGCAGAAATCTAGGGAGTCGGCATATGCATGTAAGTAGAAGGTATATCTATGCAAAGCAGGTGGACCAGATACCCAGGTCAAAGCCACATACCAAATACCTTGTAAATAAGTTAACTTTGAGGAACTTTTTTCTTTCAAGAAATATAGTTTTATTCAGCGCTACTATGCAATTATTATATCTGTGCACATTTATGATATCTAATATTTGCTCATTTTAGGTTATACAGCTGATGAACAGGTTTTTTTGTTTGTTGTTTTTTAACAGGGAGCCCTCCTAAGTATCCTGTGGTGATACACTTTTACTTTGAAGTTTTAGAATCTTTTTCCAAACCTTTTCTGCCTAATTTTTTAGAAAGTGCCTTATATAATGTATCAAGTTTATGTTAAGAACAAAAATGCTAATCTTAATGGTAGGAGTCACCTGTGAGCAATTATATATGATGTAGCTGAACCATTTGACATTCCATTGCATGATCATACCATTTTTTAAAAGTAGGCAAAGATAATTCTGCAATTATATATCTGTGTACAATGTAATTTATATCTACAAAGTACTCTATCTTACACATAATTCAATCACTGATAAATTTGTTCCTCCATTTAATTTTATCAAAACTCCAAATTAGTTGTATTAAAATAACCCAAAGATAATTTCATGATTATGCATTACATGGTGATGGAGGAAATGTGGGTAAAATACCAGCATTTCACAGCCTTCTTGTATGGTATTACTTATCACCAAGGCCTCATTTTGAGAGATGTTAAATACACACAACAATTTGTACACACAGTATCCCTGATGATACCACAGCACAACTGGTGGCTGAACTCTGCGAATTTA
>CM057846.1:25466616-25477263 GCA_030068395.1 Apalone spinifera
GCCGCTTTTGCAGATTCAGACTAACACGGCTACCCCTCTGATACTTGACAACAATTTGAGTCATAGATGCTCAGATAACACAGTGATAAAGACCTTAGATAGACACAAAAGAAGAAATTAGTTCTGAAATGTGAATCTGATTGTCTTTGTGTCTTTATAATCTTTCCATATATATTATCATTCATTCACCATTATGTATCTTTCAGTATTTTACTTACAATCAGTTAGTATCTAATATGGATCATTATGATCCTAGGTATGCTGGAACAATTAGTATGTGGTAGTTTTGATCCAGATTAATAATATTGAGGTGTCAGATTCTTCATCACTGTATTTATCTTACTATATATTTTAGAAATATGCATCTTTCTGTCTGTCTGTCTGTCTGTCTGTCCATCCATCCATGAGTCTGTTTGTTCAAAAACTCCCCCTGAGCAGTAAGAGCTCGAACTACCGAATTTGGTGTGCAGCCTCCTCTTACCATAACTTAAAGCAAGGTAAGAATATTGTTGTGACAAGGTAATGGGATGTGCCTAGAATTCAATTGTTTCTCATAAAATGGAAAGGGAGGGTCTGATAGCAGGGGAGGGGTCTGACTGCAGAAAGACGACAAGGGGCAGCAAGGGACCAGAGATAAGGATCTGGACAGCTATAACCCCATTGGCGGGAGCAGAAAGGGGAAGCAGTGTAGAAAGGGACACCTATCTACTCTATATTTCAGAGAGTTTGTCTGTTTGTGTGACTGTCTGTGTGTTTTTCTGCACTCAGCTGGAGAACATGCACCACTCCTTTACTGTTCCTGCTGTAGCTGCAGTGACCATGGACAGGCACTTTTCTCCTGGTCTCAACCTGCTGTGGTGAGAGCGGGCTGAAGTTGTCCACTCTCCCCAGGGCTGCCTCCATGCTGAACCCCTCATTCCCAGTCCCACCCCAGAACAATGATTTAAAAGAAGAAAAACAAAACTTATTTGAGTTAAGGCCCAAAGCAATGCGAGGTAAATCTTCTAGCATACTTCATAAAGGGGTTAATTATCCCTTGGCCTTAACTTTCTAGGAGTGAGTAAGCCAGTCAAATAAGTTCTTGTTGTTTTCTTTGTCAACTGTTGGTGGCTATAAGTCAGACAGTAGCTAAGGAATAGAAGTCCAAGCACACTGCTTTGTGTGCAACATTATATCAATGGGAAAACTCACTTGGCTTAGAAAGGGAAGGAACAGGAAAAGCTACATGGTTTCCTTTTATAAACTATATCAAAAGGGAAAATATAGATTTTTCCTCTTGATTGTCCTGTGAAAAATTATGAATCTTTCATTCTGAGTTAATTGGAACTCATAAAACCATAAATACCTTATTTTGTCACCTTTCCTTTAAGTCCTGTAAGTATTTTAATGTAAATATAGCTGTACATAATGACAATTGAAGCTCTGAGGGCTGACGGTGCCTCTGTTATTTATCCTGATGTCCTCATTATCCCATTTCTTTGTCGTTGTTTTAGAAAAGATCACAACAAATAAACAAACAAAACCCTATGTCAAAATAAAGAGAAATTGTAAAGTTGGAATTTTGGGCATCTGTTAGAACTGGAGAGTACCAAAAATTACTATTTGTTTCCATACACAGTCAGTAAATTTCTTTCAGGCCTGCATTATTCCTCGGTATGTTCAATATTTCCATAAATCTGAACATGGCCATTTTATTTCTTCTGAAAAGAATCTTTAGCTAGATTTCTTTTTTTGGCTCATGCGTGTTATAAATATACTTCAGTAGTTTGGAGCAATGCTTAATAATGCTGACAGCTACGCTGTTATTCCTTCCTGGGGGACTAATGGAACCCCAGACTATGAAATGATATAAATGGACATAGATGGAATGTTTCAAAGAGGAAAACATCAGTAAACTATGTAAAATATGTAACCAAAAATAGAGTTTAATTAATTTTCCTGACACAAAATTATGCCACTGCACCTTAACAGAACTGTTGGCTGAAGCTCAGCTCGTGAATTTTTTAACAAATACTTATAGATGTGACCTTTTGCAGCATATTGTTTCATATCTTGAATAGATATTCTAGGCATCTAATTTCTGTTTATTCAAAGAAAATATCTTACTGAAAAAACCCCTCAAGGTAAAGTCTTATAGATTTTATGGAAAATGATAGCCCTTTTTGAACCATCATATTTAATTCTTTAGAGAAGTATATCAATGCTACAAAATTCCATAGGATGAGTAAAAAAAACTTGTAGAAAAGAGATCATTTTCTATTATATTTGAGTGACTTCAATATAAAACTATTAAAGTTATATAGAATCCTGTTGATTTCATTCCTATTAACATTTAAACTACTTTTTGACAAGGAAAATCTCTCCTATAGTGCTATAAGTCTCAAATGTGGATCATATAATAATATTTAGGATAATTACAGATTTATTCTTTTAAAAAAATGTACATTTGCAGCACTTCACAAAGGACTAATTATAGCATTTTAAATATCATTTTTAAAGCCCTCTAAGTGCTAATTTTAATCCATTCATACATCGAACAAAGTAGCTATCTCAAAATAGAATATCAGGTAATTGTTCACTTCATAATAAAACTTGCAATGGCAGTAACAGATGAGCATGATATATTATGGGAGCACCTCATAAATTTAAAACAGTTTATTTTGTTAGGAATAGTTTGTAATTTTGATAGGCAGGATCCTACTGAACTCAGTAGGAGTACCTGTAATATTGCAAGATTTTCTCATAAATAATACTGAACTTTACAAACAAGTTCTCACTTTACATCCAATGTGTGATTCTTATGGTTGTGCAGCATAATACAATGACTTCAATTATATAGCAAATATAATTAATTTAGAATATACTTATATTAACTCCTATAATATATTGTAATATCTTTGAGGCAGCCAGATTTGTTCTGTGTTTTTAGAGTGTCTAATAAAATTGGTTCTTGGTCTCTGACTAGAACTAGATTAGTTACCTTAAAGGCAATATATTTTCAGTGTATCTGGATTCTATCATTTGTATTAAGTATGCAAATAATGGATACTAATTAGTAATTCTATCAATCATATATTTACCCTTACACTGATGATTTAGTAGTCATGAGGTATAAAAAACCATACCCACAGTGGGATTATTCTAATTTGTGTGTGTTAGGAAGATCCAAAAAAGACTGGGCTGTAATGAAAAGTCACATCAAAGCCTTCATATAGCCTGTCTTCTGTGTTCTATACAATTCCATAACTTACTTTTAGATGGTGCAGCATTTCCACAGATGGCCAATTCAGCATATAGCACACAAGTGTTCTATAAAAACACAGAATTGTAGAAGGTATTACAAGGGTCATCTGGTCTTACACATATCCCTCCCCCCGCCTAGATGCAGGATTTGTTGTCAACAGCATACAAGACAAATGGCTATAGCCATAGGTGGCAGGTTGAGTGCCCCTTTGGGGAGGCCCCCTTTGTCTCCACCTCTTCTACCTTCCCCTCCCCACATGGCCAGTTGTGTCCCTGAATCCCCTTCCGCTCCTGCCTGAAGGAGCCCCGAGCATTTCCGACACAAACCTGCCTGCCTGGGCTAGCTTCAGCCTTGCCTCCCCTCTGCTTTCCAGACCCAGGCTATGTCCACACTGCAGAGGCTCTGCTGCATCCAAGGAACACGTCTGCTTTTCTGAAAAAATGTTTGGAAAAGCAGACACTTTTTTTCAGCATCCCTGTAAACCTTGTTCTACGAGGAAGAAGGGATGTTCCAAAAGAGGGGTTTTTTCCAACATTTGGCCCTGTGTAGATAGGCGAAATGTTGGAAAAGCTTCTTTGAGAAGAAAAGTGGACAAAGATACACAAATTGCAGTTTGCGTATCTTTTTCCAACTTTTCTTTGTAGTGTAGACATAGCCCCAGTCTGCTCTCAGGGAAAATATGTCTTCAAAGATGCTTTTGGTATGTCTCATTCAGGTTCTGGGTTTGGCTGAGGAGGTGGTATTTGCTATTCAGCTTCCTAGGTTCCTCAGTAGTCTTTCTAGAGTACAGGAAGCTGAAAAGCATATAGTGCCTCCTCAGCTGCCCTGGAAACGGAATGTGGTATAATCAAATAAAAACATTGCTAGTGGGTTTGGGGGAGGCCGCTCTGCATGCTGTTGTTCCTTCCCCCAGCTGGACTCATGTCATCACGAGAATGGGGAAGATCTGTCCCCACAGTTCTGTTTGGCTGGGAACCACAGACAATGGGAACTGCAAGGGGCAGTGCCTGAAGGTGCGCTCAGGGCACCAAGGAGCCATGGAAGCTGCCTCAGGTAAGCTCCCCACACCTTAGTACCTTATCCCAGCCCTGACCACTGACCACTAGCGTAGCTCCCCCCTAGACTGCACACCCCAACCCTGATCTCTCTCCTGCCTCCAAACTCCTGCTCAGATCCTCTACCCCCACACCAAGTAAACCTGAGCCTGCACTCCAAAACCCTTAGCCCAAGCCTGGAGCACCCTCCTGTGCTTCAAACATCTTACCACTAGCCCCATCAGAAAGCCCAAATCTCTAGTCAAAGCCCTCATCCCACCAACCCTGAGCCCTCTCCCACATTCCATCCCCTCACTCCACCCCGCCACATATCATCCATGTGCTGAATGAATTTTTGTGGTGTGAATGAATATGGAGATGTTGTACAACACATCACTTCCATATTGGTGCACATAAAATTCATTCTGCACATGGACATAAAAAGAAAACCAAAGGGAATTGGTATTCCAGTTTCATTTAATCCTTTCTATACGTTGGTTACTAAAATTGGACATTATACTCTAGCTGAGGCCTAATCAGTGCCAGGTAGAGTGTTAATATCACTTCCTGTAATTTGCATGTTATGCCCCTTTTAATATAACCTAAAATTTCATTTTTTTATTTTTATTTTTATTTTTTGCAACAGCATCACATTGTTGACTCCTCTTGAGATTGGGAACCACTATAAATCTCAAATCCTTGTGATCTGAAGCCTGGCATTCCTCATTCTGTGTTTGTCATTTTATTTTTCTTCTCTAAGTGTAGTACATAATACCTGTCGTTGTGCAATTTCATTTTGTAATCTATAGCACAATTCTCCAATTTATCAACATCCTGTTACTCGCACAATTTTCCACACTTTGCATCTGGTTTTGATCAACAGGGATAAATTAGTTGCAAACGTGAAAATGTTCGGGAACTTGGGATGAAGTGATTATGATCTCATAGAATTCAAAAGCCTAAGGAAAAGAGGACATGAGAACACAAAAACATGGCACTGCAAAATTCTCTTGCATTTAAAAGGGTTCCATGGCCAAATAAAATTGGGAAACATTGGTCTATGGTAACTTCATTAGTTGCGCAGTCACATGTTATTTTTTATGAGAGTAGTAAGGCAAAGTGGGCATAGAACAGCTCTGCCTTCTTATCATCTTCTGTTATGAGCTCACCTTTTGCATTAAGCAGTGGGCTCATGCCATCCCTAATCTTTCTTTGTTGTCTGATATATTTGTTGCCTCTAACATTCCTTGCCATCTGTCACTCATTCTTTGGCCTCGCTTTCCTGATTTTGTCCCAATACACTTACAGTATTCCCATATATATTGCTTTGGTGACATACCCCTCCTTCCTTTTCCTATATAGATATCCCTTTGGGATTTTAGATTATTAAAAAATTTCTTGGACAGACACATTGGCTTCCTATGATTCTTATATCTCCTGTGCATCCCAATAGCTTGATGATGAACCTCTATTACATCTTTTAGAAAATACCAATTCCCTTTGATTTTCTTAATTGGTCTTTCCAAGGAACCTTGTCTACTACTTCTTAAGAACTGATTAACATCTGTCTTTCTGAAGTTCAGTGCCATGTTTTTGTGTTCTCATGTCTTCTTTTCCTTAGGCTCTTGAATTCTATGAGATCATAATCACTTCCTCCCAAGTTCCCGAACATTTTCACATTTGCAACTAATTTATCCCTGTTGATCAAAACCAGATGCAAAATGGATGATTCAGAAAGTTGTGCCTCTACATATGGAGGTAAGAGGAGAGGGGATGGAGCATTATCATGGGCTCCCTAATACTGGGCGAGGAGCCCCAAGTCTCTGGGGCCGGATGTAGGCAAGCCAGGGGATGTATCCAGGCCTGAGGTTCCCCACCCCTGCCTTAAATCTTGGAGCATCTTTTTTCCGTATCTATCTCTTTGAGATGAGGTGACCTCATCTGTATACATAACATATGATATTTATAGAACAGCAATATGATATTTATAGAACAGCAATATGATATTTTCTGCTGTCTTATTATGTATTCATTTCTTAGTGATTCCCAACATTCTGTTTGCTTTTTTTTTTTACTGCTACTGCAAATTTAGTGGCTGTTTTGGGAGAACTATTCACAATGACTCCAAGATCTCTCTCTTGAGTGATAACAGCTAATTTAGATCCCATCATTTTATATGTATGGTTGGGATTATGTTTTCCAAGCTGCATTAATTTGCATTTGTCAACATTGAATTTCGTTTGCTGTTTTGTTGCCCACTCATCCTTTTGAATCTCTTCACAGTCTGTGCCTCTTCAATGCAGTTATGGTTTCTAGTCCCTTCTCCAGAATTTAGCCCCGGTCTCTTATCCTTATCACTTTAGCATAGATGCGCATTTGCTAGATTTTTGTCACCATACTCCTTCATGCTCCTAGTTTAAAATTCTCATTGCCAGGCTAGCCAAATGATGTCCAGAGAGGCTCTTTCCAGTATTCGATATTTACCTATCAAGGTCATATGTTCCAGAACTATCTATGAATATTAAAAAATTGCGGTACTAAGTGGACAAGCTTCATTTTATCTGATCTCTCTCAAGAACTCTTACATATAAACTAAATCTGCACAACATGACAGATGTCAGGCCTCATGAATATATATAAATATTCATCAACTTATGGAAATCTCAGCAACCCACCGTGAGTGTTTACATTTGAACAGGAAAATCAAAGCATTATGCCCACATGCTTAAAACATAATTCATCATTTGAAAAGTAATTATCACATGAAAAAAAAATGAGTGGCTATTAAAATATTAATTCTTATGGGCCAATTCAATTTCTTCATTGTAATTAAATATCATTTGAAATTGAAATAAAAAGGATGTTGAGGAGAAAGATTTCTCAACTATGAAAACACCTTTTATGTAATTGTGAAGGTTTCCACAAACATGCTCATCTTTTTATTCTACTAAAAGTATTTTAAGATAAAAATGTTAGTTGTTCCTTTAGTAGTAAGAGACCTGTACCACAACCTTAGAATCTTTGACCTAGTCACATTACTTCTCAATGCTTCAGTAATGTCAGCCATACAATAGTTAAAATACATAAAAATTTCACACAATTTCTTAACTGGTATTTGTAATGTTCTTTAAGAGTTCGAGCAAAAGACACTACATTTCTGCAAAATATCATAATATACTTTTAAAGAATGGGCAATCAGGTCTCTGTACTTGTTGCATACTTCTTTACTGTAATCTGTACCAATAAAATAAGAAACACTTAAGAAAATATAATAGTATATTTCTATTTTGAAAGTGCACTTAATGAAAGCTATTGTGAAACTGCCAGGTTATTATGAAAAGCAGGCTACTGAGTCTTATTTACTTTATATTTTATTTAGAGCTAATGCTATACATGAGCTAACCCTTGATAAAAAAAGAAAAATAACTGGGCATGTCTACACTACAGAAACAAAAGACAGGACTATACAGCACTTTCAAGACTAACAAGATGGTTTATTAGGTGAGCTTTCGTGGGCCAGACCCTCTTTCCTCAGATCAAATTGTGGAAGAAAATTGGCATGACCATATATACCAAAGGGATACAATAAAAAAAAGTAAACACATATAAAATAGACAAATCAGATTTTAGAACAGAAGAGGGATGAGGGGGTAGATTAATGTCTATGAGATAATGATAGTAGAGGTGATAATTGGGGAAACAATCTTTATTTCAAAATAACTCATGTTATTTTGAAATAACAAAGCCAGCTTCCACAAAGCAAGCCCGTTTTTTAAATTATTTCAAAATAACAGGCTTCTTATTTTGAAATAATAAACCTTCATTTCATAAGAAGTAATGTGTATTTTGAAAGTGCTATTTTGAAATAGAATGCGTGTGGATGGTGCAGCTGTTCTGATTTCAAAATAATTAGCCTCCAGGGCTCCTCACAGCTGCCCCGGTGGCCACTCTGTCCATACCCCTCAAAGCTCTACAGTTTCCCTTCCCTTGCAGGTTTTAAAGCTGCAGGCAGAAGGGAAAGGGTCATGCCACACAGCAGGGCCCTGCAGAGTCTTCCCTGCTGCTCAATGCTCCTTCCAAGAAACCTTCAGCTGTCAGCATGCTGGCAGCCACCTCTGAAGCTCTTGGCCAGGGTTGGAAGAGGGCCCCATCCTCTACTGGTGCAGAAATCTAGGATCTCATAGAGGTTTGGGGTGAGGAATCTAATCTCCAGGATCACCAGGTGCAGGAATGCTAACCTGTATGGCTGGATGGCTACCAGAAGGATCACGCTTGCCCAGAAGGATCATGCTGGACCAACTGTGCATGAAAATTACATAACTATACCAGACCTACACCAAGGCCAGGGAACAAAGTTCTTGGTCTGGAGTGGCACCCCAGACCTGCCACTTTTACCAGGAGCTGGATGGCATCCTGGGTTGGGGGTCAGTGCCTTGTCCTGGACTCCAGCCTGGACATATGCATTGTCAGCCTCCAGGAGGGTGGGACAGTGGACCGGGACAACAAGGACGAGGAGGAGGAGGAGAGAAGAGCAGGCTAGCCTAGACACGAGGTGGTCATTGCTCTGGAGCTGCTGCTTCCCCAGCTGAGGATGTCTCCCATGTCTCAGACAAGGCCAGGGAAGGGACATCAGGTGAGTTCTCTACCTTTCCCTATCTAAGCACGGGGGGCAGGCAGCAAGCTGCAAGGGGCTGTGTGTTTCTCAGCCTTTTCAGCCTGGTGATCACACAATAGCCTGTACATGTGGGTGCACATGGAGCACCAGTCTGGATCACACAGCCCTATGAGACTGCCACACAGGAACCCATCACTTTTTCTCACAAGGTTCCTGGACAAGCATGCCTTACTCCATGGTGGGATACCTTCCCACACAAGTGACTACTAAGTAGGCTGGGGTCATGGAAACACAGCAGTGTTGCACATGGCACAGGCTCATGCCTTCACTCTCAGATCAGCATCCACTCCTGGTCCACCTTCCCGAATCTGATGGTTCAGTCAAGGAAAAAAGTGTTGGCATCTTCTGAAATAGTCTGGATTTCCTAATGACATTGGTATTGTGCGCCTTTTCTGACCACCCAATGTTAATGTCGGTATATGGCAACGTGGGTGCTGTCAATGCCCGCATCCCCTCTCCCCCACAGTTGGGGAAGCCCATGGTAGCAAAGACAATGATGATGGGGGCCACATCGCTCAGGATGATGTCCCTGCGCAGAAGGATGGCATTGATGGCCCTCACCATCTGTAGCATGATAGAATCATAGAATCACAAGGTTGCCAGAGCCCTTGGGAGTTTTCCAAGGCCAAGCCTCTTCCCACACCAGGAGCAACCCCAAGTACCTCATCCCTGGCAGAGCTCTGAAACACCTCCAGGGAGGGAGAGTCCACCTCTCCCCCCTTCTCTAAGAAACCCGTTCCAATAATTCACCACCCTCCTAGGACAATAGCAAGAGAGTCAAACCTGCATAAGCATGACTCTGGCAATCAATCTCCGCACACCAAACTGGTTCTTGACAGAGTGGTACCTGTCCAGTGTGGCGAGCTTCCAAATTGCAATGGTGACATGCTTCTGAAGAGGAATGGTAGTGTCTCATTACCAGAGGGCAGGGGAGAGCCACTCACAGAGCTCCTTCTGCATGCAGAAGTGCAGAAGCCACTGCTGGTTGTTGCATTAAAAAGCCTCCACCTGAGCTTGATTTATAACATGCATTTTCTGAAACTACACTAAACTGTAAGGTCTAAGGTTTTAAACTGAAACTCATGGTGATCGTTGTCAAACTTTGTAATCTTTGTAACTCTCACAAATGTACTGTAAGCTGCAACTTTCATAATCTTTGTAACTCTCAGCTATTTTGCTTGTAATCTGCTCTAAACTGCATTCTCCCCTGAGTGTGAGTGAGAGAGTGTTTGTGTTTGAAGAAGGGGGACGGAGGCGCCCATCTGTCACCCTGACATTTCATCTCAGGATGTATGCTGTCTGCCGGGGGCCCGTATCCGAGATGTTACGGAGGCATTGTCGAGGATTATCCGGCCCTTTGACTACTACCCCATGCTACTCATCCATGTGGGCACTAATGATACTGTGAGGTGTGACACTGAGCGGATCAAGAGTGACTACAGGGCTCTGGGAGTACGGGAGAAGGAGTTTGGAGAGCAGGTGGTATTCTCTTCGATCCTTCCTGTTGAAGGTAGGGGCCCGGGCAGAGACAAGTGCATCCTGAAGGTGAATGCCTGACTGCGAGGATGGTGTCACCAGGAGGGCTTTGGCTTCCTCGACCATGGGATGCTATTACAGAAAGAAATGCTAAGAAGGGATGATGTCCACCTTACGAGAAGAGGGAAGACCCTATTTGGATACAGAATGGCTAACCT
>CM057846.1:25484571-25501039 GCA_030068395.1 Apalone spinifera
TAAACCTCATTCTACGAGGAATAACGCCTTTTGTCGACAGAGTTCTGTCGACAGCAGGCATTATTGCATCTACACTGTCCTTTGTGTCTACACTGTCATATCGACAAAACGGCTTGCTTTGTCGATAGAACTGGATGTAGTCTAGACGCTCATTGTCGACAGAAGCTTTGCCGACAGTATCTGTCGACAAAACTTTTGTCGACAAAAGCCTGTAGTCTAGATGTACCCGGACTGTCCGTCATCCTATAAACTCAGATCATAGTAATGATCACAGTATAATACATCTTATAAATTATTATGTAGTCATATTCTAAATCCCTTTGTTAGAGGAATCTTTTCAAAAGAAATGGAGGGAGTAGGTAAACTGCCATATAGAGAAATTTCCAGCAACACAGAACAGCAAAGATTGGAAGTATGAAATAACAAGGAGAAATTCAGAATATTGTCTAAAAATATATATTTTAGATCAATAATTGAGATTCATACAGAAACATATAAATAGTTTAGATCAGTGTACAGAACTACAGGAAAGAATTGCTAAGAACTTACTTTATTATCCCCCTCACAGTTAGAGTTTGTTGAATTATGCTGTCAGAACTTGGAATGCATAAATTCTCTTTACATATAGACAATAACTGAGTTGTTTGCAGAAATCTTTAAAATAGAATTCAGGCAGATTCTTGCAGTAAGACATCTTATATTACCTAAGAAAAAATCAAATTGCCATTTGTAATGAAAATTCTTATGAAGAAAGATTTGAGATTATTGTACTTAGTTATCATTTTCACAATGGTACATCTACTGTATAAAACATTATAACACAGTACAGAGCAGGAGCCATTTTATCTTTGTGAATGTAAGCATAGCACTGAAATCCACTCATGGGAAATAGGTTAATTCATATTGAAAACGTTGAAAAAATGCTGTAAGAAAAGATTTCCCTTTGGCTTCCCTAAATTCTTATTCTATTTTTGTATGTCTCAAGAAAAGGAAGGTTCACAATCTTCTTGCACTAGCTACTGAAAAATTATAAAAACTGGGGTTTATTTAGATACACAGCAAAGACGGTGCTGAGATGAGATTTGGATTCATACTTCCTAGAAGTTTGAGGGTATCTATATATAGGAATTTGGTTTGGGTCTATCTCCCATTTTTGCAACAGATTAATTTTAGACAAGTGTCTTTCACCATCTGTTCCATGAATCCTGAATTTCATGGACACAGAAATATGCATTTTGACATAATTGTGTGCCAAAGTTTCAGCTTTCATTAAAAATAATAAAACAATATTTCTAGACTTTCAATTCTGCAAAAAAAAGCTTGAAACCACAGGCCAAGTGTAAACTAATGCAAGGGTAGCCTTCTATGACTGTCACTTAGAGAAAGGTTAGGGAAGTAAAGAACAATCTGTCTTGAATAACTAGCATTATTTTGAAATAACAAAGTGAGCATCTACACAGCAAACCCATTATTTTGAAATAATTTTGAAATAACAGGCTTAATATTTTGAATTCTGTAACAGTCATTTTACAAAGAATAATGCCTATTTTGAAATAGCTATTTTCCCCATGTAGATGGGGAAGCAAAGTTATTTTGAAATAAGTGGCCTCCAGGAAATCTCAAAGCTGCCCTGGTGGCCACTCTATCCACATTCATCAGAATTCTATAGTTTCCCTTCCCCTGAAGACTTTAAAGCTTCAGTCAGAAGGGAGAGGGCTTGTAGCACAAAGCAGGGCCTGCTCGCATCATGTCACACAGCAGGACCCTGCACCTTCCCTGCTGCCATGGCCGAGCCCACCGCTCCAGCCGAGCCCCTCACAGCTACCAGAACAGCTTCAGGCAGCTCTCAAGCCCCTGCTCAGGGCTGAAAGGGGAGGACACCATCCTGGTCCGGTGCAGAGTTCCTATAGGTTTGCCTCCTCATCCCAGATCTCAAGGAGATTCAGGATTTCTGCACCACACCAGGATGGTGCCCTCCTCTTTTGGCCCTGGGCAGGGGCTTGAGAGCTGCCTAAAGCTGACTGGAAGCTGTGGGGGGCTCTGCTGGAGTGGTGAGTTCAGCCATTGCAGCGGGGAAGGCTGTGCAGTATCCTGCTGTGTGGCATGATGCGAGCAGGCCCTGCTTTGTGCCACAAGCCCTTTCCCTTCTGCCTGCAGCTTTAAAGCTTGATGCAGGAATGTGAATATTTGTGGGCAGATGGGTGACAACCTGGGCCACAAGAGCCACATGTGCACCCAGGAGCAGGTGTGCATGAAGGACAAAGAATTGAGGCAGGCCTACACAAAGACTAGGAAGCACAGCTCCCACTCAGGGGCGGAACCCTAAACCTGCCCCTACTACAAGCATTTCCATCACATCCTGGGAAGGCAGTCAGTCCCATCCCCCCCTCACCCCGTCATGGACTCTGGGCTGGAGATGCCCATCATTAGCCACCTGGAGGGTGTGGCCAGGGATGAGGAAAAGAAGGTGCAGGAGGAGGAGGTGACCAGTGTGGACACAATGCCTGCCAGCTAGGAGGGCATCCTGGCCTTGGAGCCGCTACCCCCCTCCCAGGATGTCACTCATGGTTTGGATGAAGCCAGGAAAGGTCCATGAGGTGAGTTCCATTTCTTTCCCTACACACACACAGGAGGAGGCAGCGAGCGGTGAGGGGCTGCTCTCTCCTTGCTCAGCCTTCTCAGCCTGGGGATCGCACAGCAGCCCGTGCACATGGGTACACATGGAGTGCCAGTCCACAGAGCACATCCTCAGGAACTTTGTGCTCCTACTCACAGGGTTTCTGGAGAGGCCTGCTTTACTCCTGACCCCGTGGTAGAACACCTTCCTACCACAAGCCACCACTAAGTAGCATGTGGTCATGGATACACACAGCAGTGCTGCACTCACCACATGGTCCTGTCTGCACTCCTGGAGTACCATCCACTCCCGGGCAAGTGTGGCAAGGCAGAGGACACCGAGCCTCTGCATGGGAACCTGCCAGGGGAAGAAAGTGGAGGTGACCCCATCAGCTGTCTCCCTAGCAAGTGGTGTCTGCTACTCATACACACCTCCCCCAACACTCTGCTCCCCTTCCTCCAAAGAGCAGGAACACAAGTCTTCTCCTTTTGGACCACTGCCACTGCTGGACCCAGTGTGTTATTACACATTCATATGTCTGATAGAAACAATTATGTTGCCCTTCTCTGTGTCTTTGAGATGGGATGACCAAATCTGCATGCATTATTAATATGTAGGTATACCATGGATTTATAATGGCAATATAACATTTTATTTTATTACCTATTCCTTTCCTAATGATCCCCAACATTCTGTTAGCCTTTTTGGTTGACACTGCACATTGAGCAGATATTTTTAGAGAACTGTCCTCAATGACTCCAATATCTCTTTCTTGTCAGTAATAACTAATTTGGAACCCATCATTTTATATCTATAGTTGGGATTACGGTGGGTTCCAGCCCTGCTGCTCCCTCATAGTCTTATAATCTCAATTGCACTGCACTCCTGTCCCTTCTAGCCTCTTCTCTCTTCTCCTGTTCCCTCACCTTATTTGCCTTCAATTTAGTGGATCTCCTCCTAAGTGAACCTAATTCACTCCCATCCCTCAAAAAAACCCAAACACACACAACCTGTGAATAACATATTTGTTACCATCACATGGTTCACTCTGATTATCTGTTGTAGCCTTTCCCCCACCCTGTGAATATCTTGTCTATTAGATTACAAACGCGTTGGTGCAAGGACCATCTACTATCCTATGCTTGTACTATACTTTGCATAGTGAAGTCCCTCTCTTTCTTAGTCCACAGGCATGACCATAATATTTTTTAAAGTTTTAATTTTATCGTTTCTGATTAACCAGGCTTCATTAAGTAGGAAATGTTACTTACCTAAGAATCTGAGATCACACCCTACAAAATTAAGCAGAACAAAACACTGTTCCAAAATAATAGATAAGTTTAAATACAATAATGTTCTAATGTGATGCAGAAGCCTGAAATTTCAAAGAGAGACACAGCTAATTGCTGCTAACTGATTCAAGGAAGTAACTGAAAATAGGAAGAATACTGAGGAGGTCTGAAACACCAGTGATAGTTACTTGTTTACTAAGGAATCAATTTTCAACATTCAGCATGCACAGGAAAAGCACAACAGATGAAAAAATCTGATTTTGTTAAAGCAATAGTTAAGGAGAATAAGCAAGATTCTTAGAAAACATGTAAGAACTATGAATGATAAGCTAAAACAACAGATCTTGCCAGCATACATATGATTGCTTTTTTGATAATTACAAAGTAACTGGATAAAGGGCAATCCTGGAAATAATGTACTTCATTTTCACTAAAGCGTTTGATATTGTCTCATGGCATCTTATTTAAAAAAATAAATCATCTTGAATATGAACAATGCTATATGAATTCATAAAGGCTGAAGATCTTTTAAGGATTATGATGAATGGAAACTTATTACTACAAATTGGAGGGACGTGTCAGTGTAGCTGTAGCACAATGAAGATTTGTTTATTTAATACCCTCATTAATTATCTGAAAGACAGATTAAAGAGCGCATTTGCAATATGCATAGATGATGATAAATTAAGAAGTGATACACACACACCAGGAAGGATTGAGAAATATGGAGAAACCTAAAGAATTTAGAAATATGAGTGGAAAATGCACACTATTAAGGGAGAGTAATACACCCCTCAGGTAGTCAATGGAAGAGAAAAATAGTTATTAATAATGTCAAAAGAGAGTCAGGTGCTATGGCATACAACAAATTAGATATGAATTTTCAATGTGATCCAAAAGCAAAAAATGCTTAATACAATCCTGAGCTACAAACATGGATACATCACCTAATGGAAACAATTTCTCTCCATATGGCGTTGTTGAAACTGGATCTAGAGAATTACATTCATTTCTGGATATAAGGAAGGAGTTTTGAGAAGAGCCACAAAATGGATAAGTACACTGTAGAGATGGATTTAGGAGGGTAGACAAGAGTTAAATGTGTATAACTCGCCTAAGAGATGATGAGGGGAAGCACATAAAAAACCCTACAAATATTAGAATGGTGCTACCACATCAAGCCGAAAGAGGTTTTATTCCGGATTTTTAAAGGAATAATGGGCTAATTCAAGAGAGAAAAAACCTACGGCATCATAAAACTATTCCTGACCATTTGACTTTTTAAGTTATGAAATATTCTCCAAGGAGGAAAGGTACAAAATCCATCAGCTGGGACATCTGAAATTGCATGACTTAGAACAGCAATAAATGTATGACTGGGAATAATCCTTCATCGGCAAGATGATGTCAAAGTTTTTTTCAAATTCTAATTTCTTTGACTTGATGAATCTATGACATATAAAACAAATAACTGGACATTTGTAACTAAATGTTTCCCATACCTTCAGTTTTCACCCATGTATGCATGCTTTGGAAATTAGAACCCTATTTTAGATATTGTGCTCATGTACTAGATGGCCCAGATCCTCAAGGGATCCTCAAATTCTCTTGAGATCCTGGGCTTATGTTAATTGGCAGGCATATTTTGTAACACTGGAGAGCACCTATACTATCAGACCTCCATTACAATAATATTTTTTTCTACAAGTTAACAATACATTTAGTATTTTAAAATAACATGAGCCACAGTAGGCTCAAAACTTTTCATCCATAGATAAACAAGAATTTCAGTATCTGAAGACAGTATATATTCTAATAATACTTACTCTTGTATAAAAATATTAGAAAACCACTGTTGTATAGCAGCTTGAATACTTTGGTCTCTGTTAAACAGAATCACAGCTTTTCAGAATCATCAACCATCAGCTGGGACCACTAAATAGGAATATCAGTGATACAACAAGGTTCACCTTTGTTCAGCAATGTCTATATTTCCATTGATAGGTAGATTGTTTTAACTTGTGATTATAATATAGTGTTTGTCTAGCTCTTAAGGATACAAAACAGTTCCCATTATAAACAATGCCTTTAGTTGATCCTGACTGACTGAAACATTTGTTCTGTTCCGCTGAAGTTTCTGTAAAAGAAAAAAAAAGAATGATCTATTCTGTGGTTGCTAAAGGGTAAAAAAAATATTTTCTTGGTATTGAAAAGAATTGTCTCACTTGTAGACTAGAAAAAGACACAAATAGCCGAGCACTGAAGCTTGAAGATTGCCATGTAAATTATCCATGCAAAATAGTTGACAATTTGCTAAATTGTAAAACCATAACAGCACAATGATAAACATGTGAAAATAATCTTGCCCTGTTCATTCTTTGTAAAATTACTTTTTAGTAATAACTTGCCAGGTTTAAACCTTCATATCTTCAAAAATACACAATAACTTACTTCTCTTCAATTTTGGAAAGGATTGGCACACACATGACAGGGCTCCAACATAGGAAGATCTTTTTGGGGATTGGATGTCAAGGAGATGGACAACACCAGGAAGAGGTTGCAGTACAACAGCTAGTCATGGTTTGTGGAGTATCATGAGATTACTTGTGGCAAAGGAAGCACCTAGCAATGGATATTAAAGATCAGGAAAGGATCTTTCCTCTCCTAAGGTGGTCTCCGAGGCTACGTCTACACTGTGGGGCTATTTAGGGATACCGCTGGTATTCTGAAATAGCTATTCCAAGTCTTAAGAGCAAGACCGTGATATTGAAATATAATGGGCTTGCTATTCTGACATCTCTGTAAACCTCATTGCATGAGGGATAAGGGACATTTCAGAATAGCGCTTTATTTTGAAATTTGGCACTGTGTAGAGAGCATCAAATTTAGAAATAAACTATTTCAAAATTGACTTGAAGTAAGCTATGCAATTTGCATAACTCAAATTGCGTAGCTTATTTCGAGCTACAGTTTCAGTGTAGATTTACCCCAAGCCTTAGGCAACCTTCCTCAGTCCCTTCAAGGGACAGATCAAACAAAAATGCAGGCTCAATTAATCCATACATTAATCTGTCATAACTGTGAGGAACTAAAAGATCGAGAGAGGCCAATAGTGCTCCTTGCACTCTCAGGTGTTTTCAAAGAACCATTGAGGATATCATTGACATTGCCCAGCTAACTGCCTTTCTATGCATAGAACACTTTATAAATACTGTTATCTGCAGGACAACAGAACATATTTGCTTGCATCCAAAGAGGTAGATTAACCACAAAATAGGCAAGAGTTCCATGTCATTGAGAACTTTCTATTGGAAATGGAAGCTATACATAGCTCCCATATTCCTGAGGAGACAAAGGCAAACAACATGTGGCATACATAATGGTATATTAACATATGTGAAAGAGCAGTTTCTGAGTGTTTCTGTACAGTTCCAATGCACAGTAGCTCTGAGTTTTTTCTGAAAAAACCCATTGAGCAACAAATGTTTAGGAACCTTGGTGTAGCAAAACACCACCTTTGAAAATCTCCTGGGAACTTGCCACCTGAGCCTCTTAAGCAAGAGCCCAAATGATTATTATCTCTGGGCCAGACTTTTAAAACAATTGGAATAATTTTGGTGACACGCCCATTATCTATCTATCTATCTATCTTATCTGTTATCAGACAAAGTTAAGGTTTGAAGATCCAATCTTAATTTTTCAAACTCTTGGCTTTGTGTGCAGTGCTAGAGAACATCATTATTCTGTTAATGTTTCTGTACAGGTTCTAGTTCTTTTTCTCAATCAAGTTGATTGTATTATAAAGCTCTAAATAGCTACTTAAGTATTTTGTATTCTATTTCTATCTTCTAATTAGAATAACTAATGACCTTTTCAGGACCTATTAAAGCTATTAAACTAACTTGAGATGTGGAAAGGGCTGCCCTGCCATTCCTTACCTTGTTTGACATAGAAAATCAGCATGTCAGGTAATCATTTTTATATCAGATGCCATTATTGTTTTAATAAAACTAATTATTGTTTAGTAAAATGTTTTAAAGTAGCAAATAATTGATGTCTCCTGATCTTAACTGCCCTAGTAATTCACTGGATTTTGGGCTGCATGATATAGTCTTTACAAGCCCAGGACGTGGAAATTAGTTGGTTATACAGTTTCTCATTCCTTTTTAAAATCCATTCTTCAGCATTTTCTAAATGTTATCTGCAATGATCAAAGGACTTTCAGTAAAATGTTTCTACTCAGACATGTGAATGTGTAAAAACACTAGTATGAGGTACCACATTATTTACATCTCAAAAGCTTCTATAACAAATGCACTCATTTTGCAATAAAAAAGATGACCCTCGATTTCTAGAATTGTAGAAAGAGCTGGGAATCTGAGGATATATCCATCAAAAGTTAAAATTTATGAAGGACAATAAGGCAATCATCTTGGCTTACGATGATTTACATAGATGTGATTTTTTATAACTGAATATACAATTTGATGATACAAAAGAAAGAAAAAGTTCCAGATCCTTCCTCCTGGTCTGTGTTGGCTTTTGAGGCCTAACATAAATAAAATATAGTTAACATTTTGTATACATTGAACTATACAGAAAAAAACAGCTTAGTATGAAGATGCTATTTTACAGTTACTGTTACTCAATAAAGATAGGAAAACAATAATAGAAATTGCAGTAATGACAGAGGTGCTTAATGACTTCTTTGTTTGGGTTGATTGATTGGGTGCTAAACATAGTGAATGACAATGAAAATGGGGTAGGCTCAGAAGCCAAAAATAGGAGGAAAAAAAAAACAAGTGAAAAATTACTTGTATATGTTAGATGTCTTCAAGTCACCAGGACCTGATGAAATGCATCCTAGAAAACTCAAGGAGCTGATTGAAGAGATGCCTGAGCCATTATCTATTATCTTTGAATAGTCATGAGAGATGGGAGAGAGTCCAAAAGAGTGAAAAAGAATAAATATAGTGCTCATCTATAAAGAAGAGAATTATGAACAACACAGGCTACTACAGGCTACTACTGATCAGTCAGTTTGACTTCTGTGCCAGGAAGGATAATGGAGCAAATAATTAAGAAATCCATTTGCAAACATCTATAAAATAACAAAGTGATAACAGTCAGAATGGATCTATAAAGAAAAAAGATGTCAAACCAACCTGATAGCTTTCTTTGAAAGGGTAACTAGTCTTGTGGATAAGGGAGAAGTGGTAAGTGGTAAGGAGTAGAGGTGGTATTTCTTGACTTTAGCAAGGCATATTATACAGTCTTGCATGACTTTCACATTAACAAATTAGGGAAATACAACTTACATGGGGCTACTATAAGGTGGATACATAAATGGTTGGATAACCATTCCTCGAGTGTAGTTATCAATCATTCACAGTCATGCTGGAAGGGTATAACAAGTGGGGTTCCACAAGGATCACTTTTGGGTCCGGTTTTCTTCATCAATATCTTCATCAACAGTTTAGATTATGGTAGAGGAGCATGCTTATGAAATTTGCAGATGATTATCATTCAAAATGATCTAGACAAACTAGAGAAATGGTCTGAGGTAAATAGTATGATTAAGGACAAATGCAAAGTACTTCAATTAGGAAGGAACAATCAGTTTCACACATACAGAATGGGAAGTGACTGTCTAGGAAGGAGTACTGCAGAAAAGTATCTAGGGGTCATAGTGGACCACAACAGTGTATTGCACTGTGAAAAAAAAATAAACATAATTTTGTACTGATTAAGCCTCAACTAAAGATATTAAGTATTGGGTAATTGACTAATTGAATAGTCGATGCGTTTTGCATTGACTATTTGATTAGTCAATAGGGCGCCTCCGTCTTTGAAGTGTAGCAACAGCCCTAGGGACAAAAGTGCCATGTGGAGCTCAGGGTCAGCTGGGGACTCTTCCTCTGACCCCAGGCTACATGAGGCACTGCTGCTTTGAAACACCTCAGCAACATTTCAAAGTGGCAGTGCCGCATGGAGCCCAGGGTCAGCTGGGGAATCCCCAGATGATCCTGGGCTCCATGTAGCACTGTCGCTTTGAAAAGCTGTGTGCAGCCTGGGGCCAGCTGGGGTGGCTCCAAGCTGCACACAGCTTTTCAAAGAGGCAGTGCTGCATGGAGCCCGGGGTCTGGCCGCCGGCTTCAAGCAGCGCTGCCACTTTGAAGTACTCCTCCTTCTTCTTCCACCCTTGCTGCCTCTATCAGATAGAGGGTACAGGGTACAGGGGACAAATGAGGAGTAAATCCACTGATCTCACTGGGGTTAGAATAGTGTAAATGAGATCAGAATTAGGACCTGTCACTGTACACTGGAACGCAGAAAGCATCTGAAATATGTACTGAGAACAGCCTGAATGACTATGAGTGAGGTGTCCATAATGTATAATCAGATAAAATGATAAACGTAATAGGATCTAATGGTGAAATAACTCTGGCATGCTGTGTGATTGAAATGACTATGAAGATCTCAAGCTGAGAGTGCCTGTTGTATGATGTGACTATTAACTGGGTGAAAAATGGCCTTAATGTATATGTAATATCTTTCCTTGTGTCATTAGGATGAGCTGTGATTTCTGTATGACTCAGAGTACTTACAGGTCTGTGTAGTATTAAAGTTTTGACTATGGAGAGATCTGGATATTAGAATTTCAATTAACTTTACCCGGCTTTGGATCAGGTCCTAAAACTACTATACAACTTTTATATAGTCTAATGCATTATTTCCTGCAACTACATTTGACTGGATTTGGTTTGGTGTAGTTTTTGTGTGGAGATGGTTGTTGGTTTAAATGTTGAGCCAAACAAACCCCGAAGTGCTGACTGAGGACTAACTTATGACATCTAGTGTGAAGCTGTATCATCCCCATAGGAGCTTACAGAGGAATTATATGTTAGAGAAAGTTCTACCTAGCACCTTTCTGCAGACTGGTGTGGAAGAGGAGCGCATCATCCCCTTTGAGACAATTTGTGTTCGGGGGCATTTGGAGATGGATCAGTGGACCCCCCAAGTGAACAGACTATGTCCATCTTTTGCTTTCCCTCCTCTACCTTGGGTGACCAGAACACTCCTAGAGCCTCCATGTCACCTCTTGCCCTCCAGGCCCTCTGAGGCCCGCCTAGCTCTGCCACCTCTCCTAATGCTCTGGCGTTGCACCACCCATTCTTCCAAGGCCTCTCTCCTGTGCCACACTCCTGCCCTCCAAGACCCCCATATCCCTTCTTGCTCTTTGCCCCAGTCCCCTCACAAACTCTCTTATGGCAGTAAAAAGTGGGAGGACCATGGTTCCCTGGCCTGATGCTCCCTGCCCTCCCTGCCAATTTTATCTCTCATGCAAATGATCAGAATATAACAATTTTATTCAGTCAGACCTTCCATTAGCACTATTGTTATAACATTTTCCCCCTAAACTGAGAATTCAACAACAAAAATTAGTGCGCAAACATAGAAAAAAACCCCAGTAAACAAAAAAATAAGTAACCACATCAGAAGAATTATGGATCATTGCGATAAAACTGGGCAGAAAAGGGCTGGTGTATTAATGTAGATGGAATATATAGGCCCAAAGACTTAAAGGAATTAACATGATTCAGTCACATTAAACATTAAACAGTTTTAAGCAAGGTTCATGGTTTGCTATATAGAGACTTCAGCCTGGTTAGCACAATGGCAAACAAGCCATTGAAAATTATTCTATCTGCTATTAAAAATAAAGGGAAAAAAAAGGAAAACAATTAAAATGTTTGCAATGTAATATACTAAGCAATAATTTCTTTTTAACAATATCCTTTTCCCTTTAGCTGGAAAGAATATTTAGAAAGAAAACAAGTCTTCATTTGACAGTCTTTCAGATGGAGTCAAAGAAGATACTAACTGTCCATTTGGGAGAAAGGTGAAGCTAGTTGAGATGGGCTGAAACTGTTTTTATTACTCTTGTTAAAATCTGATCCCATTTCCTGGAAGGCAAAACCAGACAAACATACACAAAAGGGGAAGGAAGAGAACAGCTAAGACAGAAAATGCAGCTTCCAACTATGATATCGATTCTCACTTGCTGGAAAGACACAGGCATAGTACACAATCTTATCGGCCACTCTGAGAGCTCACTAATTTGTGCCAGCATTGAGCTGTTTTGGGTATTGTACTTAGCTGCCTTTCTGTTCACAGGCTTACAGAAGTGTTGCAAAATATGTAATCTTGGCTAGTTAAATCAGACCATTATTAGACAGATGCAGGCCCACTGACAGGGAGGGGCAAGAGGGCAGTTGCCTGGGGCCTGGTGATTCAAAGGGTGCCAGGGCTCCCAGCTGCTGCTCTGAGCCCATAAAGTGTTGCTGGAGTATATGTTGCCTGGTGTGTGAAAGAAGCTGAGACAGGGACAGCCAAGGCCCCGCTCCTTTCTGGAGCACAGAGCTGCCTCCTTCCACCTTACCCAGGAGCCAGTCAGCTCTGCTGGATAGATGAAAAAATATGACAGAAAAGAGAAGAAATAAGGTAGAAAGGAAAGGACGTATTTCAAGGCGGAAGAATTTTGAGAGGGAAGATGAAATCTTATATCTTAGGTGGTGTTTTGAATGTAGCGGAGCTAAAGGAGGGGACAATGCTATTTGTTTCCCTCTCTTTGGCCCATTCTGCTCAGGATATCTTTTAGGATTAGATGAAAAAGATCTGGGGTGCCAGGAGACACTAGGGGTGGCAACCATGATGGTAATGCTCACTCCTTCTCTCCTCAATTTTTTAGAGAGCTAGCATTTACTATAGCCAGCTTCCCTCTTCCCTGCTAAAAAAGCCAACAAAACAACAACAGCTTATTAAAAACAAGAAAAAAATTCCAAATGGGAGACATGGGTAAACTAGCCCCCTTCTCATTATTTTATCTGCTAATTAGGTCTAATTTCCACCTCTTGACACACAAATTTTGGTTAGTTGATTTCCTCTCTCACACTGTTCTTGTTTACCAGGCATAATCTTGACACAGTCCTGAGTTATATCAGTAGATTTTATGGTTTCAGCTAATTCAGTCTCGGTCTCTTTTTCACACCTTTTTCCATCAGCATTTATTGCTATGGGTTATTGTGATATTTTATGAACTCTCTTTTGCACAGTTGAGCTCACAATTAGGCTAAATTTATAGACTTAGTTATTACAACAGGACATATTACAGTTGCAGATTTCTGAGATATTTATTTTTCTGAAAGAGTAGTGCAGGTGAATCATAAATTTTGTATTTGCAAATAACCTTACAAAAGAAACCTATCAATATTTTATCACAATTTCTGACTGTTTTATGAACTTATTTGTGAATATTCAAGTAACTATGCTGTAACTCACAACAATCATGGACAACAAGAAGATCAGGAATAGTTATGTGTACTAGTTTTGCTCTGTAATTGCACTTGGCCTTTTGCATGGGAATGTACAGTAAAAGGGATAGATGAGAAATCTGCTTGGTGTGTCTAGACTACAGGGTTTTTTTGAAAAAAAGTGGCCTTTTTTCGAAAAAACTTCCCCAGCATCTAGACTGCTGCCGTGTTCTTTTGAAAGTAAATTGAAAGAATGTGGCAGTTTTTTCGACAGTGGAAAACTTCATTTTATAAGGAACAACGCCTTTTTTCGAAAGTGCTCTTTCGGAAAAAGGTGTTAGGTAATGCAAACTGTGCTTTTTCGAAAGAGAGCATCTAGACTGTCTGGGTGCTTTCTTTCGAAAAAGTGGCTTGCTTTTTCGAAAGTACTGGCTGTAGTCTAGACGCTCTCTTTCAAAAATACTTAGATATACCCCTTGTGTGTGCCCCTTGTGTCCTCCTCAGTAGGGGCCCATATATTCCCAGAAAAGGTCTCTCACAGCTGTTTTGAAAAGTTCTTGTTATTATCTGCACCATACACTTAAATCATTATGGACATTCACAAAGGTTTGCAGAGGGTTTCTTTCCTCTTTATAAGATTTTCATCATTCATTTAGGAACCTCAAACACCAAGGCTATGTCTACACTGCCGGGTTCTTGAGCAAGTACGGCCATTCTTGTGCAAGAACCTGCACAGCTTTCTTGCACAAGAGAGCCTTCACACTGCCATGGGAGCTCTTGTGCAAAAGCACATCTCAAACATGGCAGTGTGGACGCCTTCTTGCACAAGACTTCTTGCACAAGAACCCTTGCGCAAGATGTTCGTGGGCAAGAAGCCGCCAGACATAGCCCAACAAGTGAATGAAATCCACAGTCATTTGGCATAGGTAGAAAATTAGTAAATACTCATAGCAGTCAGTTTACAAATTAAACCATAGCTGAAAAAAAAAAGATTCACTTACTCATAGTGGAGCAATTACAAATAAAGAACACTCTCATAACAATCCTACCTTGATCACCGATAATTAGTAAGCATTGAAAAGGGGATACTAAGTTTATCTGGTAAATAATTGGTCATGTATAATTCAAACAACTTAATATGGTTCCTTGTATGTCCAAAGACCTGGAATTGCAGCATTATGTATGAACAACATTTATTTTATTATCAGTCTTCTTTGTTAATAGTTCAGTTTGTTTAGGTGGCTAATATAAAATGGGATAGTATCTTGAATTTTTACTGAATGGGCTTTATTTTTAGTTTAGTGATGATGCAGCATTTGGGTTCTCATTTCTGAAATGTATTTTTTATCTAACTTTATATATCAATTCAATAGACTACTTTGTTCTCCATAATACACTTCAAACTATTTATTTTGCTTATGGACACAGAAAAAATAACCATAAATTCTCTTGTTTTTCTGTAAAACAGGTCAGAAAGAAGAAAGCAACTCATCATTCTGCAAGATTAGGGCAATGTCTAGTGACTCCCTGAACAACTTAATAGCAAACTTGTTTCATATCTCCAGTCAGTGGTAGTTTCAGTAGATACTATATCGCATCAGTTGTCCTCGAGAGTCATGATTTTTGAGTTCACAACACAGATGTAAATGTAGACAAAAAGTGAGTAGTTTTGTAGCTTGAAGTGTTTATTTTCAAAATCAGCCAAACTTGTTTGATTAAACATGAATAATTTGCATTGATCAAATTTGTACTACTCTTTAATTCACTTACTGTGAATATTTGTATATCAAAAATTTGATTTACAGAAAGGGAGGGTGTTATAAATAGCTTCACAATGTGGAAATAAGTAGGATTTTCAAAAGTGTCCAAAGGAGTTAGGTATCAAAGTCCTATTGACTCCCTGAGATGCTTGGCCAGGACATTTAGAAAATAAAATGCATTCCTGTGCCCGTATTTGAGCTTTATAAACTTTACCCTTTAATGCGGCAGGAAGGTGTGGTTAACATTTTCCTTCCTCACCAACAGATCTAAACCATTTATTTGAGTTCAGTGTGGTGCTACATCATAGTAAAATCTAAAAGATGCCGATATCTTCCGAAGTTTTATGGCATTATATTATATTATTAATTGCCTTCTGTTTGTGGTTGTTAGTAGTTATCAGAGTCAGGGTCTGAGTCAGGGCTCCTATGGGAAAGGAGAAAGGAAGTTACCAGGCTGGTCAGTCAAGAAAGAGGTCATACAGAGGATAGATCCCCTTTTGAGTGGGAGCCTGCTGGATACGGAAAGTGCAGCTTGTGGTTGGATTTTTAAGGTAAGCTGAAGGGAAATATTTAAATGAAATATGGAGGTCATTTATCTGAACTTCTTGAACTTTTAAATATCATTAGAACAAAAACATCTTGCTTTAATAGTCTCAGTTTACCCTTCCCAATGAGATAGTATGTATGTATCAGCTTATACATACAACAAAATCTCTCCTGATTTTGTGGCTGCTATAACTGAATAACATTAAATAGAAGACTAAAACCCTAAAAATGTCAATCCTTCTTACTTTATGCAACAGCACTGCACCAGAGTATAAATGAAATTAACGTATTCTCTCAGTCAAATTTAAGCCACTAGGTCTAGTTCTACCAGAGCAGGAAAGCTTGAGGAAACTGAAAGTGGACTGAATATCCAGATGATATTTCTAAGGTATCCAAGACACTATTTAATAATGTAAAAAATATGTTGGTATTTCATCCACGACAGCACATAGATTTTCTCAATTTCATCTAATTACCTGCTACAGATATGTGAAAAGCTGAATGTATCTATCAAATGCTGGAATTTCTAGGAGCTACAACCTGTCCACAAGAAAGCTATATTTCCAAACTATACTTTGAAGTCCCATGATACTGGGAAAGGATCTGGGGCTTTTATATTATACCTCAGAGCAGCACAAAGCTCTGAATATACTTCAGCTGTTTCCAGTCTTGCTTCCCTTCTGACTATCCATATTTAGCACTTTTGTAGAAACGGTTTTGTAGACCCAAATTCCTCAGTTCAGTAGCAATGGCCAGTCTTCAAAGAGTGAAGTCTCAAGCAACAAATGCTCAGAACATTGTAAGTGGTTTCCTAAGTCTGGATCCTCATTCAAAGCTTAGCCAAATTTCACTACCAATCACCTACACTCAGACTACGTCTAGACGGCATCCCTCTGCCAACAGAGGGATGCAAATCAAGCACTTCGGAAGTGCAAATGA
>CM057846.1:25526957-25537830 GCA_030068395.1 Apalone spinifera
AGTTCACCTGGAGGAGAATCAGACAGACTCTCTCTTGTCCCCTCCACTGCCCCTGTGGCATTTCCCTGCCCCTCTGGGATTTCAGTACAAGACCCTTCTCACCAGGAGCGACCCTAGACAAGCTGCCGGCAACTGGCACCCTATGCGAAACGCGCGATCGGCGCGCGATCGGCGCCCCTGCCTCCAAGACCCTCAATGGCTGTTTATCTTGGCACCCTAGGCGACAGCCTAGTTCGCCTGTATTGACGGGCCACCACTGATTCTCACTGCTGACAATCCCAGGGATGGACTCAGCCACATCAAAAAAGTTTATTTATTTTCCCAAAATAAATGGCACAAAATTCTCAGGCACAGCATCAACAGTTAACTCAGCCTGCTTACACCCAGTTTGTACCTGTACCCTGGCCGAAAAAGTGGAATCATCTTATGACCACCAACTAATTCTAATTCAGCTGAATTCCCAAGGAGGAAATCTTGCTCCTTAAGCAAATCCCTCTGGACTACAGAAATGTCTGCACCACTGTCCTCTCAGGCAGAAATATCCTGACCATTCAACCTGACAGACTTCACATGCTCACAGCCTGGCTTAGAATTAGCCAGCTTTACAAATGTTGTGTGAAAAGTAGCCACTGCGTGGGAAGCAGCACCCTCAGTAGTTACTTGCTGCCTATTTTCCTCCAACTATGGGTATTTGTTCCTGAGGTGATCAGAAGAGTTACCATGATAACATCTCTTTGGCTATGTCTACATTCCAAAATAACATAGTCCGCATCCACTCGGCAAGCAATTATTTTGACATAATGTCGAGCTGGAGGACTTCTTACTCCAACTTCTGTAACCCTAATTGTACGAAGAGTAAAGAAAGTTGCAGGAAGAGTGCTCTCTCTCAGATTTGCTGCTGTGTAGATAGTGCCAAATCCAAAACAAGGTATTTTGACTTAAACTATGCAATTTGTGTAGCTCAAGCTATGTAGCTTATTTCAGCTTTACCCCCTGCTGTGTAGACATGCCCCTTGGCTCCTTTGTCTGTATAGGAGTCCTGGGATGGGTAACAGGCGAGTGTTCTTGGGAAGTATTTCCAGCCTTCCAGCCAGCCTCCCTCTTCCCAGGGGTAAATCAGGGACTCTGCCTCCCTCCAGGAGTAAACCCCTTTCTTTGAGATTTTCCCTGTTTAGATGTTTGAGATTGCTTGAATTGATCAGCAAAGTGAGCAAGAAGCTTTACATTCTCAGCAGATTTGTCACATGAATATTTCTTTACATTATCATCAACCATGTTCAGGAATTGTTCCTGAACAATCAGATTACACATGCTCTCAGAGCCTGTGATCTCTCTTCTCCTCACTCACTCGTCTAGTGGATCCCTCATTTGGTTAACATAAGCCACATTACTTAGTCTGACCCCTCTCTTAAGGGTTCTAAATTTCACCCTGTAAGTTTCTGGTGTAATCTGAAACTGTCTTAAAACCAAATCTTTGAATTTACCATAGTCTGAAGCATCAGCAATTGACATCCTATTGAATATGTCCAAGGCTTTCCCTTTCAATTTTTCAACCAGAATGGACATTTTCTGTTCCTCAGGAATTGAATGGATTGTGCACAGTCTCTCAAAGGTGATGAAATATATGGCAGTATCTCCAGATTCATCATAAGGAGGGCACAGTCAGTCCCATTCTTGGATTTTTGGAGAGGAGCAGACAGGAGAGTCTTTCAACACTAAGGTGTTTATTTTAGAAGTCAAGTACAGACAATTCATGTAGCCTTTTTTCCCCCCTCTCCCTTGATCAGCCTTTTGGGCTTGTAGCATAAACTCTTTAAATTCCAAAACACTCTCATGAGCAGCTTTATCCCGGGTAGCCTGGGCTTCTATCTCAAGCCTTTTTAACTCCATTTGCCTCTTATATTCTGCCTCCCTGTCTGCTGCAGATTCTGTACAACTCCAGTTTCTTCTGAACCTTTCTCTCACTCATTTTCCTGCCTCTTTTTCCCTTACCCAAAATAAGCAAACAGAAAATAACAACCAACTGTGCATATTTATTTTGCTTGCTGCTCCACTGTGATGGGGTGAGGTCACAGAAAACCCCGAGGAAGTCCTTCCCAGACTGCTGACAAAGCCACTGACCTCTTTGCCTCTTTGCTCTCTGGGGCTTCTCACTACCCTGTCCTGCTTGGCCAGCTCACCTGGTCTCCCTCAGCCAAGGCACAGAGATAAGATCATTACTCCCACCCCTGAGGATCAGTGCAGACACTGAGGGTATGTCTAGACTGCATTCCTCTGCTGACAGAGGGATGCAGTCTAAACATACCCTGAAACTCTTCAGGTCTGAAGAAAATGCAGTTTAGGGCCAAACTTCCAAGGAAACCACTCCCCAAATGGTGTTAGAAGCCCAAATGAATTATTTAGGTAAGCCCCCTTTAACAATGAAAGGGGGATGTACATATCGATTGCTCCGCCAGGTAACAGTTATTTACACCGAGCTTGATAGTAAATAAAAGCAATTTGATTAAGTACAAGCAGTAGGATTTAAGAGGTTGCAAGTGAAAACAGGCAGAGCAAAGTAGATTACAAATTTAAAATAATAGAAAATGCTTAGTTAATTCTAACACTAAAATCTCAATACAAACTTATTACAAACTCTCCTTAAAATTGTTCTTATTCTAGCTAAGCCTACAAACCAGGGAAGTCTCACTCCACAGGGTCTCTGGTTCACTTTCTTGGGTGTGCCATGCAAGCCAAAAACAAAGAAGCCGGTGCCCATTGTTTTATAGATTCCACCTTTGGGAGAGAATTCTGTTTCTATGTTCCACCCTTACATGGAAAAATCACAGCTCGTCAGACCCTACCAATTGGGGGGGAGGGGTCACCTGACTTCCTAGGACCAACCACTGCTAAGCCTTAAAGAACAAAGGAGGCTTTGTTGACTGGACCTTGCGGAAAATATCCTTGGTGGCTTGTCTTTGCCCTATTAAAACCATAAAGCATTCCATACTCCATATATCTAACTTTACACCCAAGAATGATACATATACTAAAATAAAATATACAGACCCAGGGGATTAGGACATTAAGATTGAGTTATGCACATTTGTGTCTATATGTCCATTTCATAAACATGGGGGAGGGCAGGGTGTCCATCACAACCTGCACAATCATTTCATGCTAAAGCCAGATTTCCCAGATGGTCTGATTTTGAATCACAATCAGGAGAAGATCATTTGCCCTATTGGGAGTAGGGAGCATTGAATGCTTGGCAAGTGTATTGTTGATTATTTGTTAGAAATACAAGGTAAGGGTATTACTATGTAAGTCTTGTAAGAAGGAGAAAGGTCCTGCCTCCTGTGTACCTCTGGAATATTTCTGATGCTAAATGGGATTAATAAAAAACAATTTTCCAAAATTGGGTTATAAACATAGGGCCAAATCCTCAGCAGGTTTAAATCAGTGTAGACTTAGTGAAATGGAGTTTTGCAAATTTAAACCTGCTGACCCAATGTGAATTTAATATTCTTACTGCAAAGATGTAATGTTTCAGTTCTGCCCCAAACCAGTAGAACTTAGCAGTCGAAGTGAAGAGAATTCATGGGCACCAGCTATTTTTGCTGTAATTTCTTTCAATGACAGATGAATACATCTTTCCTACTTTCTCATTCAACTGCTTAAGATCTAAGCAAATTTTATTCTTGGGTTCTCTCTTGTCACAGGAACCATTGGTGCACATCAATCAGCTGTCGTAGAAACGTCCTCTTTTATGCCCACATTTTTCACATTGGAAAGCAATGAAATGGCACTAGGCCAGGAGAAAGCAACACTACAGGCACTAGCATTATCTTTAAGTTAATTTTTCAATGGCTCATTTAACTAATCCAATATCCCCAAAGACATTTAGATGTAGTACATCCTCTATGCACAAAACTCATTTCAGAACCATGCTCTGGGCCCAGTCAATTGTTCATACATGTAATTGTATCATGAAGTCACTAATTCAATTGATAGTCTTTTTCACTGCATGTTTTGTCTTTGCCATCACCTTTTCTAGATACTGTAATTTCCCTGAATTAGTTAAAAAATGAACCACCATAGACTTTAGCTATATTTGCTGTGTAAGGTTCTGTTATCTTTTCTAATTTTATATTTAAATCTACTCTTCTGTGAATCTGGAAAACCACTGTTTTGCCAAACAGCTGTTGTTCCACATGACAAAATGTATCTGCATTCTTTTCATATTTAATCAGTCCAAAAATGTTTCTTGTTACTTTCTACTTTTAACTACTTCACTTCCCATCTTTGCATAGTCAGCCACATGAAAGTGCCCAGTTTGTCTGTTGTATTTCTAGTTTGGTGTTGAGATTTTTTTCCCCAGGCTGTGCATGTAACTGCAGTCAACACATGGCACAACCTAGCCTTAAGTTAGTTCCCCATCTTTCATTTTTCCAGAACTTCTCTCCCTCTTTCTCTCTCTTGCTTTGATTAAATTGACTAATAAACATCATCAACCAGCTGTTCCCATGCTTCTATTTTGCTACTTAATAAGTTTCCATTAGCAAGTCATTCTACCAGCTTTCTCCAGTGTTAGTTTTGATTTGATCTGTAACTTGAGTTGTACTTCCTTGCAATACCAATTTCAAACACCTCCCTAATTTGCACTTCTATATGTATCTGGAAATCTCCCATGGGCTTTGTGTGTGTTCCGGGACAAGTCACTTAATCTTTCTTTGCCTCACTATAAAAGGACAGTATTTCTTTTTTACACACCATTTTTCTCTCTTGTCTATTTAGACTGACAGTTGTGCAACCCAGCAGTTTTATCTTAGTATCTATTTATACAGTGGCTCACATGATGGATCTGAAATCTCAGCTGGGACCTATAGACAGTAGGGTAATAACTGCTACTATAATACATATAATTAATGCTAATAAGCTGGCATAATGGGCACAGATTTTCTCTGACTGACATTATGGGACTGATCTAAAGCCCACTGAAGTCAATGGAAAAAAGCTCACTGACTTTTACTGGCTTTGCATCAACCCCTATATCACTAGTCCCAGCTGAAATGTCACTGTTGAACAAGAAAGCAGAGAGTGAAGTTAGCCCTGCATTTCCTCTTCCCACATATTAGAAGACCTTTCTTAGTACTGCTAAACAGGCAGACAAGGCTTCTTTTCCCTATTCACTGCTCCTGGTGATGACTGAATGGTCTCCACTGTACCTTTTCCTCTAGCAATTTAAAGCAGGCTTTCTGAAAGAAAGAGGAAGCTTTCATCTTCTATTTCCTACTCATGTATCCTTCCAGAATATGTAGCTTGAAAACAGAAGCAGTGTATACTGCCATCAGTAAGAATTCATAGGGAGGGACATTGCATACATGTGAATGGGAGACACAGGACCTGACACAGAAACAGTGTTAGGAGAGATATCGAGTGGGTTGAATAATATTGGGAGAGGGGGACAAAACCAGGACATGACAAAAAATGAAGAGAAAGAGAAAATCTGAAAGGGAAGATTAGGAGAAAGTGCACCAGACTCTTGCAGGTGATGGAAAGATGAAGATCAGATGGTGGGCAAAAAAAGAGATTGTGATGGATAGGAGGACTTTTGGCCAGCATTTAGTGACCAAAAGGAGTTAATCTCAGGTAGCGGTAGTTAGGGGTTGTTGTCAGGGAGCCAGAATAACCAATGGCATACAGTGCTGAAATTTTAATTGAAAAGATATGCCTGCCTGCTGTTCTCTTTGGGTACGTCTACACAGCAGAGCTAAAGTCAGAATAAACTGCTCAACTTAAGCTACACCCTCCCTATGTGACATAGCAAGGTGAAAATAGCCTCAGAGCAAGGTGAAATGTTCATCTCCAGGAAAGACTTGTACAACAAGGAGGAGGGATGGGAGAATGTCCCTGTGAGACTAGGGGGAGGTAATCTTCGGGCACAGGAGCAGAGGGTGGTAGCCAAGCCTCTCCCCTGCTGCTATCCTTAAGGCATGTAGACCTCTTACTAAGAGTGAGATGGAGTTCTTCCTACAGATGAAGCATGAGGAAGTGGAAATGTTGTGTTTAGAAGTTGAACTGGAGAAAGCTAAGAAGCTGGGCACTCCAAATACACCGACTAACCACCTTGCTACAATTAATGCTCCCAACCCCAAGAAATACATGTTGTATCAGAAGGAAAAACTATGTAGCACTTTAAAGACTAACAAGATGGTTTAATAGGTGATGGTCTGGCCCACGAAAGCTCATTACCTATTAAACCATCTTGTTAGTCTTTACAGTGCTGCATAGTTTTTCCTTTTGTTTTAGTAAGATCAGACTAAGATGGCTACCTCTCTTTTACTGTTGTATCAGGTAGGAGATGATGTAGAGGCCTTTTTAGAGAATTTTGAATGGGGATGTTGTACCCAGGACATCCCCTAAGACCAGTAAATTTCACTGGAGACCACCGCAGAGTTACACTTATCTGGTTTTATTAAATGAGGAATTAACAATTCACTTGTAGGGTAAAATTGTCCTAGGAAGGCCATGATATCTCACTAAGTCACCCTGTTCAAATTCTGAAGTCCGGTATAGGCCTCTAACCTCTAAACCCTGCAAACCTCACAGATGGGCAGTTAGCATGAGTTAGCATGGTCACCCTGGCAACCTCATTCCAAGGGGTCGCACCAGATAAAACACAGACTGGTACCAAAACAACCTTGCTAATGTAATAAGTGTGATATGCTTTCATTGTTTTGCTTTAATCCTAGATTATGGGCCCATAAACCCATGGATCACATCAGCGTGAGGCACCATCAGCTTTTCAATAGACTTATCATAACTCAGTTAGACAAAGTTGCTATTAAATTGTCTGTTTTGTTTATGTTGGCTTACTTAGCTTGTTAAGGATAATCACCTGTATTAGAGATAAGGTGTTTTGCTGACAATGGGTGGAGATGCCATGTAACCTTTCTTAGCTTATTGGCTTACGTGCTCATTTTGTCTTGCTGCTAGAACCTATCAAATTGTTCCCCCTCTGCCCATCAGTCCCCTATATAATCTATTGTAATGTTTTGCATAAGCAGTGTTAACCAGCTTAACCAGCTTGGTGACACTCCACCAGCTCTGTGTGTAATAAATCCTCTTGTTTTCCAGAGTGTCCAGACTTATTTCCAACACTACAGGGTTAAACTCAAGGGGATTGAGCTATCTCTATCACCCACACAAACACAAATACACACATGCATTCATCCATTCACACCCACATTCATTCATGCCCTCAGGCCCTCACACATTTACACAGGCAAAAGGTTGCAGAGCAAGCCAAGGCATATTGACTCTGGAAGTTTGCCTCTAGCCATGGTTCCTGGCTGGAGAGCTGATCAGAAAGAGGGCTTCTGCCACCTGCTCTCTCCTTTTATAAGAACTGGGTGGCTCCTGTCACACACGCAGGGTCCTACCTCCACGTACTTCACCAAGGAGCATGCCCAGACTTCCCTCGATCTGGATCCTTTGTTTGCTTAGAGCAGTGTCGTCTCTTTAATTAGTCACCGCCTGGCTCCTGGCTCCACATGTTTAGCCTTGCTATTTCCTTCACCCCAAACATGCTCCATTCACACACACTCTTATCACAGGGTGGAATGCAACTTAGAACAAGTTACAGCAAAGTGGCTGTGAGTTACAAAGATGGCAAAGTTGCAAGGCTCAACAATCACCAAGCTTACATTAGGTTTCTGAACTTATAGAGCAACCTGGCTGAGCGGTACAAAGTTGCAATGCTCAACAAGGTGCAGAATTTAAAAGCAATGTAGCTGAAATTTACAAAGAAACAATTACAAAGCTTCAAAGCTCAATGTTTACAAAGATACCTTCCAAAGCATAGAACCTCTTCAGCTAAAACCTCTCCAACGTATCATCAGTGATCTACAACCCATCCTGGACAATGATCTCTCACTTTCACAGGCCTTGGGAGGCAGGCCAGTCCTCACCCACAGACAACCCGCCAACCTGAAGCAAATTCTCACCAGCAACTATACACTGCACCACAATAATGCTAACTCAGGAACTAATCCATGCAACAAAACTCGGTGCCACCTCTGCCCACATATATACACCAGCGACACCATCACAGGACCTAACCAGATCAGCCACACCATCACTGGTTCATTCACCTGCATATCTACCAATGTAATATACGCCATCATGTGCCAGCAATGCACCTCTGCTATATACATCAGCCAAACTGGACAGTCCTTACATAAAAGAATAAATGGAGAGAAATCAGATATTAGGAATGGCAATATATAAAAACCTGTAGGAGAACACTTCAATCTCCCTGGACACACAGTAGCAGATTTAAAGGTAGCCATCCTGCAGCAAAACAACTTCAAGACCAGACTTCAAAGAGAAACTGCTGAGCTACAGTTCATCTGCAAATTTGACACCATCAACTCAGGATTAAACAAAGACTGTGAATGGCTAGCCAACTACAAAAGCAGTTTCTCCTCTCTTGTTGGTCACACCTCCAGATCAGCTGCTAGAAGTGGGCCTTAGCCTCCCTGACTGAATTAACCTCGTTATCTCTATCCTTATTCTGGCCTGCATATTTATACCTGCCTCTGGAAATTTCCACTACATGCATCAGATGAAGTGGGTCTTTGCCCATGAAAGCTTATGCTCCAATACATCTGTTAGACTATAAGGTGCCACAGGACTCCTTGTCACTTTTCCAAAGTATAGCATCTGACTGAGAACAATTTCCATCTACAAATCATCAGTAATAAAATGACTTAGAAGATAACTGCCCCCCTTAAACAGTGTTCACAGCAATGCAGCCAGCAGCAGGTTTTATCATTCTCTAAGTCATTTGTTGGCAGGACCTTACAGTTTAATGCGTTTCCAGAAAATTTATGTGTAAATCAAGTAATAACTTGGGTGGAGGCTTTATGCAACGAGTGGACCCTTAAAATAAGTGGCAGGTGACATGCCTGGGGAACACATGAAAAACTACAAACTTTTAAAGCTAGAGGCCTGACTTTAGGATGAGGCCTACTTCCGAACAGGTCTGTTGCCATTTCAGAGCTGTAAGGTGGAACTTGGACATGGCATTGGCCCAATATGCCTATGAGATTAAAAAGAATTGGAAAGCCTGGCTATCAGGAGCAGGTGTTAAGACTATGGAAGAGCTCTCTCTCCTGATGCAAATGGAAAAGTTCCTAGGGGACCTTCCTATAAAGCTATACATCTGAGATGGGAAGCCTAAAACCATAACAGAGGTGGGGAAAATAGGAGCCGGGTGGTTGGAGGTGATGAAGGGAAACAAAACTGCCAGCCATTTGAGGGAGTATCAGAAGGGGTGCCCAGAGATGGCATCCCACCACTGGGGGCAATCCAAGGGCCTACCTTGCAGGGTGGAACCCTCTGAACCCCAAAGGATGCCACAGACACTGTCTCATTCCACAACCCCATTCTCTAGCAATCTACCCCACTCTAGTGACAAGCCATCTGGGAGATGTTTTAAATGTAATGAGCTGGAGCATGTGAAGGCCAACTGCCCCAAGAGCACCAGCAGAGTGCAGTTCATTACACAGGGGTCACACCAAGGGTATGTCTAGACTACATGCCTCTGCTGACAGTGGCATATAAAATAGGCTACCCGACATAATCAATGAAGCCGGGATTTAAATATCCCCAGCTTCATTCAAATAAAAATGGCCACCGCACTGTGCTGGCTCAGCTGATCGTCGGCACAGCACGTGAGTCAAGACGCGGATCGGTCGACAAGCGAAGCATTTGTCGACCACTCCCTTATGCCTAGTTTCACGAGGTTTACAGGAGTGGTCGACAAAGGCTTCCCTTGTCGACCGATCCGCGTCTTGACTCACGTGCTGTGCCGACGATCAGCTGAGCCTGCACAGTGCAGTGGCCATTTTTATTTGAATGAAGTCGGGGATATTTAAATCCCGACTTCATTGACTATGTCAGGTAGCCTATTTTATATGCCTCTGTCGGCAGAGGCATGTATTCTAGACAAACCTGAAGAGTCCTCAGGCCCAGATGTCCCTCAGACACCTCCAGAGCAAAGGGAAACAGTGAGTGTGGGTGAGAAGAAGGTTATTGCATGGAGAGACAATGGAGCACAGGTATTTGCAATCCACCAATCCCTAGTGGATCCTGAACTCATGAATCCAGAGGCCCAAATAATAGTTTACCTTTCAAGGCAGGCCCCCACCTTCTGCCCTCAGAGTACCAGAGTGGGGGACAGCTTTGACAGAGACAATCATGGAAGGGGGCGTGAGGAAAAGAAGACCAACTCTGTGATGCAGGGACTGTCTTTGTGTCATGGCTCTGTAAAATGCCCTGAACAAAGGGGTCATGATTCCTGACAGGGTTTTCTAGCTAATAGCACTTCAAGAAGAGTGGTAAAGAAGATAATGGAATAAATGAAATTCAACCAAACAAACAAGCAAAGAGGGGATGATTTAATGAAGATATAGCACACGTAAGTTCTATGAAGAGACTCATTTTTGTTCCCTATCATGTCACATGATATAGGTCAAGGTTAATGAAGCCAAGCCATGTCACATCTGATGGCATCAGAAATTATTGTTAGAAGGGGTTGTTTGTTTAGTGATTCATGAAACTGAGAGTCAGGAGTCCTAGCTGTACCAGAGTATGTCTACACTTGCCCCCTAACTCGGACTAGGGAGGCTACACTTGCCCCCTAGTTCGGACTAGGGAGGCAAATGAAGCATACCGAAGTTGCTAATGAAGCATGGGATTTAAATATCCCGCGCTTGATTAGCGTATTCACAGCCGATCACCATTTTAAAATGCCAATAGCCCGAATTAACTTGCCGCATGTAGACACGGTAGTCCGATCCAAAACCCTTCCCTTGAATTAACTGTT
>CM057846.1:25537930-25556933 GCA_030068395.1 Apalone spinifera
GCATGTAGACACGGTAGTCCGATCCAAAACCCTTCCCTTGAATTAACTGTTACTACTTGTGAAATGAGGGTTACAGGGGTCAGAGTAAGAAATCCTCCACCTCAACCTTATTTTGAGATAATGGCTTCAGTGTAGATACATGTTTTGTTATTTTAGAATAATGTCAGTTATTCCGAAATAACACTGCTGTGTAGACATAGCTGTTGTATCTTTGATTGGAAATTTTTATGTACCATTAGCCTTAATCTATTAGTAGTAGGAATTGGAAAACTGAATCTGAAAAGCTTGTTCCACTCACTCAACCATTCCATAGAAAACTGTCACTCAAAAAGTTAAGTGTCACTGAGATAGATTTTGGAAGCCAACAAGTACTCATTAAACATCCTTATCATAACAACATAATTATTTTACTTGCTTTTTTCATATGCAAAACTATTGGATGGCCTCAAATCCTTTCATCATGGCAGCTGTAGCTGGTTGAAAAAAATTCTATTTTCCCTCAAAAAGATTTGTTTTCTTTCAATTTTCTCATGGAACACTTCAGTTGTTCAGTTGAATGAAAACTGAAAAATGTCCAAGTTCACAAAAAGCAGAATCCATTATATAAACTTAACAGATCCATCTTCCATGAAGTATAAAAACTTTATTTCAAAGAATTGAGAGCAACTGATCAGTGTAAAACAGGACTCTATCCAATCAAGAAAAAAGAATGGTTTTTAAATAGTATTTTTACAAGACAAAGCTGAACGAATACAATCAACTTGTGCAAGAAGACTTGATGAATATAAGGAATGTCTTGAGGCAATGGAATATTTCACAGACATCATTAAAGAGATTGTATAGACTTTTAAAGTCAGAAGGGATCATTAGATTTTTTAGTCTGACTTCCTGTACATAATAGAATATTAAATTTCACCCCTATAATAATGACAATGACTTTAGTTAGATTAAGCACTTCATTCCACCAAAGACTGAATAATATGTGCTACAGTCAGAAATGGAGAGGGACCAAGCTGCCATTGCTGAAACCAAAAATGTAGACACTGTATAGATTCAAGCAGGAGGTTTTATTACACACAGCGCTGGTGGAGTGCCACTTTGCTGCTTGGACTCAGTGAACACTGCCAAGCAAATAATTACAATAGGCTATAAAGGGAGTGATGGGTGGAGAGAAACAATGGGGTGGGGCATTCTCAAGTTCCTGGATAGGTTCTAGCAGCAAGATATCATGAGCCAATAAGCCAAAAAAATCTAAAAGATTACATAGTAACTCCACCCATGGCTCAGACTAACACAATTGCTAAACACAAGTATATGCCTCCCCATCCCCTCAAGAAGTGTGATACATAGTACATTCTGATCAGGATGCGTAGGAGTGATAATGGTGCCCTCCTGATAGGTGATAGGTGTGGTCCATAGGTACTTGTAGAGGGGTATAAAGCAAAAAAAACCAAAACAGAGTGAGACATGCAGCCAGCAATTATTTAAAATATACCTTAGTAGATTAGCAAGTTGGGCTTGTTAAAGGGGGGCACTATCTCTAGTTCCTTAGCAACAATTCGTGGTTGCCTTGAGAAGGCAGCTGTTGTTTCTTTCTTAGGAGAATGGCATACTTTGAGGCCTCTTCCAGGGCTCTGGCCTTTCATGGGTGTGTGAAACTCAGTTATGGCTCCCTATCTAATGTTATGCTTCTTTGGCTCTCTACTTTAGGATAAACAGGCAGAGTTGCTTTCCTGTGGTCGTCCTGTTTTCCCACTGAAATCAAGGCTTCAGCTAGGCCAGCTAAGCCTTATGGGTCTTAGGCCAACTGAACAGAAGGCCTCTAAAAAGCTTAGCCAGAGACCATAGTTTGAGGTTTTACCTACATATCAGTGGGCTACTTCTACAGTAGGTTAAAAACCTGTTCCTATACCACCAATAACCAAGACTCCTGCCATAGAAGTGAAGTTATTAAGTGAGTCGGGCCAAGATGATCCTAGCAGGTGATACATGCCCCTTGCATCAGAAGGTCCAGAAGAATTCCCCACGTTCTTACCAGTCTGACCAATGGGAAAATTGCTAGATATGGGATCAGAAAGTGTAGGGGTTAATTGCGGAAGAACTCTGTACATGTGAAGTATAGGGGTGATGAGGCATGCATTCCCCTCCCCCTTTCCCCTATAGCTGATGAGCCAGAAGCAAGCCTCTAGGAACACACACCATTTAAGATAAGCAGTGGTGCCATTGTAGCAAGAACAAGTTATAGATAAAGGCAGGAACATATAACAATCTTGTTTACCCAGATGTACTGATCATGTAAACAAGGTCAAAGGATAAGTAGCACCAGATCAATAGTTAACAGCTGAGCCATACATTAGCAGGTAATACGTAGACCCCAGAAATTTCCAAACTGCAAAACGAGGTAGAGACACTGTTTTTAAAGCTGCACCACAGTATAGCCATTTGAACCTCACTGATGGACTTTGGTACTGGTGCCTCGGAAGCCTAGACGACCTCCTGCTTGTTCGCAGCTGAAACGGGGTTCCCAGCTTGCAGAAGGGATGTAAGACGCCACTTTTCCTCTAACGTTGTTCTTTTAGTTAAGGGGTACAGCTGAAAACTGTCAGGAAATAAACTGCTTGTGTTTGACAGATACTTGTGCAGCATGTTTTGTTCTTAGAGAACCTGGTATCAGACCTGAGACTTACTCTTGCCAGCAACAGAAAGAAATCATTTTCCCTCCTGAACCACGAACAAGACTAAATAACCAGGCATAAATGGGATTCTCTGTATCATCTCAGAGCACTGGTCTGTCCTATCCAGTGTCCTATCACCCGATGAACCAATTCTTGATGCTTCAGATGAAAGGCTGGAGAGGGGTTAGCCCAGATTACATCTGGTCAATTATGCACAAGGGAAAAACCCTGAAGCATGTGATTGCCTTCTAAAAATTATCCTAATACAAAGTCACAAGTGTTATAAGCATCTTGAGAGCAATTCAGGCAACTTTACCATGTCCCCTGGTAATCTGTTCCAAATTGTAATTACCCTTACTGCTAAGAAATTGCATCTTATTTAAAGGTTGAATTTGTCTGACTTCAACTTCCAGCCACTCTATCTTGTTATACCTTCAGCACAAGGTTGTAAAGTGACCCCACCGTAATTAGTTTTCAGTGTTTGATACAGTGATCATGTCCCCCCCCAAGATTTTCTTTGATAAGCTGAAGAGGTTGAGCTCTTTAAACCTCACATCATAAAGCCTTTGTTTACCTCCTAGATCATTTTTGTGGTCTCTTTGGAATTTGCTCGAGTATTTCTACATCCTTCCTGAAGTGTGGACACCAGAACTAGAGCTAGAATTCTAGTAGTGGTCATACCAATGCTCTGTGCAGATCACTTCCCTACTTCTATTTGATACTCCCCTTATTATATAGAAGAACCTGAGAATTACAAACACCTGACTCACAAACCACACGCCTAATTTGCAACTGGAAATATGCAATCAAGAAGCAGAATCCTCTCTTTCTCCCAAAAAAGTAAATACAGTACAGTACAGTACTGTGTTAAACATAAACTCCAAAAAATTAAAAACAAAAGATTTGACAGATTACGGAAATTGTTTTTTTCTGCCTGTTTCATTTAAATTGAGAAGGTCAGAAGTAGCACATTTCTTCTGCAGAGTAAAGTTTCAAAGCCGTATTAAGCCAATGTTCAGATGTAAACTTTTGAAAAAGAATCATAATATTCTATTTAGAGTTGCAAACATTTCAGAGTTAAGAACAAACTCTATCCTGAGGTGTTTGTTATTCTGAAATGGTACTCTACTCATTACAGGATTGCATTAGTTCTTTTTTGCCTGAACATTAGTACTGAGCTTGTGTTGAGGTGATCTATAATGACCTCTATGTCTGTTTCTGAATCACTGCTTCCCTAACTTGTAAGCTGAATTCTTTACTCCTAAATATATTACCTTGCATTTGGCTGTATTGAAGTTATTTTGTCGAACTGTGACCATGTAATCAGATAATTTGTATCATTCTGTAATAGTAATCCCCCATCTTTCCCATTTACTAACACAACAATCTTCATGTCATCTGAAATCTTTTTAAGTTTTAGGTTGGATTTCATGTAATTGTTTAGATCATTGCTAAAAATATAAAATAGTGTTGTGCTGAGAACTTGTCCCGGGGGTACTGCTAGAAATGGTGCAGTTAATTTATAGCTCCCCATTGACATCTACATTGTGAGGTCTATTAGGGTAAGTCTACACAGCAGGGCAAAAGTCATATTAAGCTACATAACTTCAGGTATGTCAATTGGGTAGCTGAAGTCGAAATAGCTTAATTCGGCTTTTGGCGCTGTCTATATACTCTTCCTTCAACTTCCCTTACTCCTTATGAAATGAGAGTTACAGAAGCCAGAGTAAGAAGTCCTCCAGCTCGACATTATTTCAAAATAATGGCTTGCTGTGCAGATGTGCTTTTTGTTATTTCAGAATAATATCAATTATTCCAAAATAATGCTGCTATGTAGATGTACTCTTAGGGACCCATGTAATGTGGACCCTGTTAATTTCAAATAATGTATGGTGTATTTTTTTAATCAAAATGTCATGAGGTACCAACTCAAGTGCCTTGGAGAAATCCAACTATACTCTATTGACATAGCTATTTATTAACCAGACCTGTAATTTTGTCTAAAAGAGACAATGGGCTTCTTTAACACAACCTACCTTCCACGAAACAATGCTCACTGGCATTCATTATGTTATAGCCACTAATCCTTTATTGATAGAGTCCCAAACTAACCATTCCATTTTTCTACCTAGGATTGATATCAGATCTATAATGACCTATAATTGTCTGTGTCCGAACCTTCATTAAATCATGAAACTACATTTTCAGTCCTCCAGTCTTTGGCATTTCCTGAAATTTCCAAAACTTGTTAAAAAACAAGAACAAAACAGAAACTTTAGTGGTTCAAAAAGCATCTCAGCTAGTTCCTTTAAAACTCATTGATTACCTGGGCTTGTTCATTTGAAAATATTTAATTTTAGCAGATACTGCCTTACATTCTCTTTGTTACAGTTGGTAATATTTCTTTTCTATCTATAATATCATATGTCAGGGCTATTCAACTTTGGAAGTTCCAGGGGTCACAGTTATACTCACAGCGCATGCGGAGGGTTGCATATACATACAAATATATATGCAAACAGCTTCTTTCACAGTGACGGGCATGAAGACAAACATTAAGGCAAGACTACACAACACGCAGGCCCCATTTAAGTCAGTTCTGCTGATAGTAATAAAATGTAATATTTACCAGATTTCCACCCATATGACAGCAACTTTAATGAGCAATGACAGTCCAGGAAATTAACTACTAAATGCATATCGACAGAAGACCATTATACTGACTACTTTTTTGTTTCAGCTCCCAGCTGCATGTTGAGTCCCACATAAACCCAAACTGCATCGCGGAGCGCAAACAAATGGGCCACAGGATGCATGCAACTCACAGGCCACGTGTTGAGTAGTCCTGTCATGTGTGATACATTCATCCTCATTTTAAATCGAAATACAGAACAGAAATATCTATTGAGCTTTACATCCTTTTCTAAATTCCAGTTTTCAGTAGAACCATATATACCTAATAATGCATCTAGCTGATAGATTCAGTTGGGAACTTTTCAACACAAAGACCAAAAAAATAGCAGAAAAATCAAGAGTTTTGTGTTCTAAGAATTGTTAGAATGCCTCAGTTTAAAAACAAAACAAAAAAGTGTGATTTTTTAAAAATTGAAGAAACAAGAAAGCAATGTGGGATTTTTTGCTGTTGTTGCAAATTATGCTGTTAATTTACCTTCCTGTTGCTTGCAAAAAAAATCAAGTGATAAAAACTGAGGTTGAAGCATACCCATTCTCAACTCACATTCATGGGAATAAATCAGCAGTGTCTCTCTTGCGTTTGGCACAATGTAAAAGCAGCGTAAAGAATCAGGTTCTTGGAATGTAGATCAGGTATTCAGCAAGAATTTGTGAGCAGCACTGCATCTCATTAGGGGTCACAGAGTGCAACTTGTGAATCCTGAGTCATCTCTTAGGAAGCACTCTAACTCGTCTATTAAATACTAATAAAAATGAGAAGCATTAGGCATTTTTATCATCTGTAGTACAGTAGAGTCTACAGGTCCCAAAATACGTGGGAGGCTGGGCAAGATGCTATTCTGCAAGGCACTGACCTCAAACACATGAAGATATGGTTCTTGCCTACTAAACTTTAATTTAAAAAGTTGAGACAGAGACAGGGTGAGAGGAAGGAAGTAGTAATATCCACACTGTGCAGAGTGGGAGATGAGGCACACACAATAAGGAGAAAATTTTCAAAGAGATTTTCAAAGTGAGAGTTAAGCACTTAAATATTATTTCATTTTCTTTGGTGCCTGTCATTTGTGCTTTTGAAATATCCCCAAAGATCACAGAAATCCATGGAAGAGGCAAGAATGGAAGCGAGTCTGCTTAACTCCCAGCTGGGACTTACCTTACTGTAAGGCAGCTGGCCAGCATGCTTCCTATTATCCACTTCTTTCTCAAAATAAAAGGCTCAGTCTTTCAGTCCTACTTCCAAACAGGCACTAGCCATCCACTAATACCTCTTAGGATGGTTTTATAGCTTCTGACAAACTCAACCACATAACAGATGAGTGGCTCATCATTCCACTCCCACAGACAGACAATAAATCCTAAATCTACCAGGAAAGTGTGCATAGTTTCTCCAAGAAAAATCCTACTGCAATCCCAAAGGTACCTTATAAGCCCATTTATCTGACCAAGAATGAAAGGGGGGAACCTTGCCCCTTTTTAAAGGCAAAGGAGCAAGAAGAATTATTGTCATGCAAGAAACTGAACCAGATGATTTTTACAAGACTATAAAAAAAATGCTGAGAACGTTAAGGCAAAAAATGATAGGGATCCAGTCATGTCACCAGAGACACAGAAGGGACGGAAAACACTAATTGTCAGAGCTATAGACACATATATTAGGGAGATGAAATAGGAAGTTATTTTCCTTGTTATGACATTGATACTGTAAAGTTTGGATGATAGACTAAAGCTAAGAAAATATGAAATCTAAAGTTTCCAACAGTGGATAGACACAAGTGCTTCACAACAAAACCTTAACATAACATTTTTAAATAAGTAGCATATACAGTCTATGTATTGGCAGATTCCAAGAAAACTATGATTAAAACTGTATGTTTGCCATGATTATTTTGTATGAAAATCTGAGGACAATGCACTTGTCTCTAAATAAGATGTATTTATCCAAAAAAAGAGGAATCTTTGTTATTTGTAATTCTCACATAGGATCTGTAGGATCCTTTCAGATCCATTCCATTTCTATTCGGTGTAACTATAAAAGAAATCACATCCATAGCTCAAAAAGGAGAAAGAGTCCCTGAGGGCACATCTACACAGCAGCATTATTTTGGAATAAAGCTGGATAACATCCATTATTCCAAAATAAAAAGAACACATTGCAAGTCATTATTCTGAAATAATGTCAAGTTGGAGGACTTCTTAGTTCAACTTCTGTAACCTTCATTTTACAAGGAGTAAGGGAAGTTGAAGGAAGAGTGTTCTTCTTCTACTTCCTTCTGTGCAGACAGCGCCAAAAGCTGAATTAAGCTATTTTGACTTCAGCTATGCAATTGACATAGCTGAAGTTGCGTAGCTTGATTCAACTTTTGCCATGCTGTGTACATGTACCCTATTACAAAGGTGAAATATATTACACAAATCCCAAACAGCTAAACTTTCCCAATAAAGTTGATGAACATATTTAGCGTACAACTATATCCTTTCTCTTTCCTCAAATTCATAAGCACGTACAAAAGCACATGCAAATATTCTGTGGCTAGAGTGTTTTGTAATAATGAATCTCAGTTAACAATTGAGATGGTAGTCTAACAAAGTGCAACTGTGTTTCAATCGAACCACTTCCTTGCAATCTGCTATTGCAGTAAATTTGGTCTAATGACTTGTCACCCCATATTTACTGCTAAAATGCCTTGCCTCCCACATACCTGTCTATCCTGTGAATTAAAATTGAGTAGAAGCTCTGTGTATAGCATATTGTAATTTTATCTTTACTGCAACAAAGCTGAAGTGGAACTTCATTGCAGTGAAAGGTATTTGATATATAAATTTAGGAATATTTCAGTGAAGTATTAAAATACATTTTAGCTTTTATATGCTTCTTTAATTGATTTGCTTTCTGGAGCCAATTGCAGAGCAGTCTGATAAATCAGCCTAGAAATTCTTGTATAGCTGTAGTAAAAGAAGAAACAAACCAAAAATCCTAGTACATTAAAAGTGTCAATTGTGCTCTTGGGATGAAATTTTGTTTTGTATGGTAGGTATTTTTTTAAAAATACATAATCATGATTCAATAAAGTAAATGGTCAATCATTCATTCTTAGGTATTCTCCTTTGTGTATTCTATTACAGAAATACATTTTTCTATAATATGATACAATTATATTGAAGAAAATAGGAAAATTAGTTCAATTTTATCCCTGTTTAATACCCAGTGAAATCAGCAGATTTGAATCTGCAGATATTTTGATTCTTCGCATTTTTCTAATTTTAGCATTCATATATATCTTAGCATGGAAAAGTGTCTCTTTTAAGTGTAGTAGGAGTCAGTGTTGTGTTAATATGTGCTTGCTCTGAATACAGAGAGCAGCATCAGTAAGGAGTTATTGTCACTGTGGTTTTAGTGAACCTACAAAGCCGCCAAAGCTAGAATAAATGTGTTAAAAATTATACAGACATAAAGAGTACATCTACACTGCCCCCCCCCCCAAAAAAAAGAAGAGTCTCAGAGCCCAAGTCAAATGACTAGGGCTGACATGCTTAGAGTAAAAATAACACTTTTGCTGTCATTGCTAGGGCTGCAGACTGGGCTCTGAGACCTGGTGCACAGGGAGGGTGTCACAAACCAGATTCCATCTGGTCTGAGCATATCTACCCTGCTTTTTTTTAGCCCCATAGTACAAACCTGAGTCAGTTGAATCTGGCTCTGTGACTCACTGCTGTGTGTTTTTTTTTCTTCAGGGTAGACATTCATAACCCAAATTGTTAGATAGTAAATCTGTCCACAACTACTGTACAGTCAGATAGTGCTGACAGGGAAGCCAGCGGAGCTGTGTAGTCAGGAGTCACTGTCATACGCAGATAGAGGATTTAGAGGACAAGGAATAGGCTTCCAAGTGAAAGTACCAATTTATCTGCCTCTGACAATATTGAGTCTGCTGAAAACAGCATGAGGTTGGACAGCCTAGGCAAATGACAAAGAAATCATGAGGAGAGGAAGACTGAAAGGAGAAGGGGGAAGTATGGACAATACTCTTGGAATGAAAATGAAGGTTAATTGAACAGTCAATGCAGCCAAGGTACAGAAAGAAAACCCAACAGAACACAAGAACAAAGAAAAGGGAAATGTATTCTTTTTTCTGCTGCTAAGTAGACAGGTTTGTTACCATGATAAAGTGTACAAAACCCCCAGATTTTATCTCTAGTCTAGTTGTAGGTTAGTAAGAGGTGCTATGTGATATGCATTCTAGTATGAATTCAGCCTCTGTGGTTGTGTATTTCACACTGAAAAATAACAGATTATAAAAAGTTTGTAAAGACCATGTGTTACATTTCCTTATTATGAAAATACATTGTGTGCAGAGAAGTGGCTTAACAGCTGTGCAGCATATGAGGTTCTTAGTCTTTTCCCCTTTAGGACTGACCTTTTGACTGAAGGATTTCCAGTGGCATGCATAAGCCAACTGTATGCTGTCTGCTTCATTGATCTGTAGATTACTGATAACAGGCCTAATAAGATAGCAATATATGCTAGGCAAGGGTGGAGCACATATCTGGGAGGACAGATAATTTAAAACTTAAAGTTAATATTAATCAGTTATACCTTAAAATCTTATTTTTTTGTATCTGTAGTCAGTGCATTATTGTTTATGTTAATGTTAAGGAACTAAGGAAAACAGTTCATATTTGAGTATAAAAGTTAGGAATAAAACCTATTTACAGGCTGAAAAAAAGACATGAGCTTAAAAACAATTCCAAGGTAGCGAGGAGCAGAACAAAAAGAACAACATGGAATGTATTGCTAACTCGTGACACTAACCAACTTGAGTAAGTATTTTCTGATGTTAATGTCCTGGTGAAAAATACAGATTTCAAACCTGAAGGGTTTGTAAAATAATTGTTTCATGGGCCATTTTTTTTTAGAATTTGTCCAAAAAGTGAGATATCTGAATAAGAGTTACAAATAACTTTGTCAGAGGAAGGAGGGGTTTTGAGAAGGAGCAATGTTCAGACTGCCTGAGTTGTAGTTCAAGTGGATGAGGGTCATAAAAGATTCTCGCTGACCTACAAGAGTACAAAGAAAACTCTCAGGAGGTCTTACGCACTTTGATGCTCACAAAATCCATCCAAACAGTGGATGAAATATTCAGCAGCTATCCCACACGTCTCTTGGTCATTGTCTTGTCTTATAGTGGGTCAGGGACCAAAAGTAGTTGAATCCATAATTAAATCTGAGGGGTGCTTAGCTTCAGGACAAGAGCTGAAGCAAGATAAGTAGGGGAAGGCTTATTCTGGCCCCAGCCCCTCATCTGTTGAATTTGCACACTACTGTATTATGTTAGGAGGCATACTTGGATATACTTCATGATGCAATGCTAAATACAAACACAACAGGCAGGGTGTGACAGGCTCACTGCTAAGACAGCTATTTCACATTCTGGTATCATCTGCACAATTTGAAATGGTGGCAACAACTTTAACCTTCTTATCTGAACAGAGACAAGAGCATCCCCCTGAGCCTTAATATTGGTGTCAGTGGAGAAATGTATTATGAACTTTCGCTATCCTGATCATCTATAGAGCCCTTTTTTTTAAATGCCTTCGCTGGAGGCATTTGCCTCTCTAGCCTGACAATGAACAGGTTTTGGGCCAAACACCAGAGCAAAGGAGTGTAAGAAAGATAGAAAGGATTAGGGATTATAGAGTCAGTCAGTCAATAACTAGATTAAATGACACTTGTCTGACACTGCAATTGAGGAGTGAGCAGTCAGTGCTGGGAATGATCAGATTTACGATGAGCCAGTATACAGTGAAAGAGCTGATTAACTCAGGCTAAAGCTAAACTGCCTGTTGTACACACAAGACTATTTAGTCCTGTGCTTGATGGATAAGAAAGACAGTGAGACGGTCACAGAAGAGAGGTTGCATCAGGAGCATCTGCACTCCCAGCATCAATCCACAGAACTGCGGATATTGCTGAAAGACAGAGGGCTCCTCCGAGTCAGAGCTCCATCTCCAGTGAATCACCTCAGATCTAAATTATGCAGCAGTGGATACAAACTCATTAAGGGTGAATAGGTTTTTTATCATATTCTACCAGGTCAGACCAGTGTGGCAGCTCTTATGTTCTTATGATAAATTGAATACATTGTGTAATAAATTATTTTGCATCCCTTTAAAATATTTTGCTCTTATCAGGGCCAGGTGACAATCCAGGTGGTCAAAAAAGGAAAAGAACTAAAGTAAGAAATAATCAAGTTCTGGACTAAGGTTTTCACAGAAAAATGGGTGCCTGACATCTGTCTTCTTGACTGGCACCAGGGATCAAATTGGAGATCTCTAAATTGAAATTCTTACATTTTTACAGATAAAAGTCAGGCTTTATTGGTGAGGCTATCTTAGGCTAACGTCCTCTATGGATCTGACACAGAAGGGGCACATCACACATACTGAGCGGCGAGTTACGGATGTATTCTTAAAATGTTGTGTAGGAAAAATCAGCACACGTTGGCAGCAACAACAATATGAACAGATTGAAGTGTAACAGATTTGTTAGCTGTAAACTCTGAGGGTAGGGTTGAAATTGGAATTAGGAGGGGGTGAAATGGAAAGAGAAGAAGATCCCTTTTCTGAACAAAACAAAAGTGAGTTGATGTTCCCACTGATTGTCTGCATTACAGAGTTTTGTCAGAAAAACGTCCGTTTTTCCGACAAAACTTAAGGAATGTCCACACTGCAATTGCGTTCTTCCACAAGAAAATAAAAAAAACAGAGGGGTTTTTCTGGCATTGGTAATCCTCATTCTATGAGGAAGCAACCTTTTTGCAAAAGAGATCTTTTGCAAAAAGGTGTGCACGGACAGGGAAGAGGGAGTTCTTTCGGAAGAAGAGGAAAGAGGAAAAAGTACAGGTGCCCTGGTGGCCATTCCATCCATAGCAATCACAGCTCACATGCAAGAGAATATCCATTCAGTCTGGACATTCTCTTTCAAAAAAGCAGATTGCTTTTTTGATGCACTTTTGCAGTGTAGATGCTCTCTTTCGGAAGAAGTTTTTTTGGAAGATTTCTTCCGAAAAAAGTTTCTTCTGAAAGAAGCCTGCAGTCTAGACATAGCCTCAGTGATCAACTAATCTGTGAGGAAGAGAAAAAATTAAGAGTATGGGATCTTTCGAAAAAGGGGTTTTTTCCCCGAAAGTACTGCGTCTAGACTGTAGTTTCACTTTCAAAATGCCCTTTTTCGAAACAGTGATTGGATGCGAATATGCAAATGAAGCACAGGATATTTAAATCCACGCTTAATTTGCACTTTATATCTGCCTAATTTACATCCCTCTTTTCGAAAGAGGGATGTAGTCTAGACATAGCCACAGTAGGGAAATCACAATACAGAAAAAGAATAGCAAGTATAACTTCACATTCAAAATAAGATTATTAGGGTCTCATTTTCACTCCCTTGCACCTAGTTTAGTTATCTACATCTGAGCAAAATGTGTGTCAAATGCTGGCATCCTAATTTTCTTTCCATAGCCATTTCTTTTCACCAGTCTATTCTGCTCTAAACCCTGGCAGGGAGATGACTATAATGCAACCTTCATGTTTCAAAAGTGAGTGTATATCAGGGAGAGTTGCCACTGTAATTAATCCAAGTCGTTTGTAGGACCTTTGTGTTTAATAGTCTCTTGCTGCAGAAATGTGCAGGCATGACACAGATAATGGGTGGTAATCTGTCTACCTTTCTTCTTATCACTCCAATGCCTTTCTCGGGAGCAGAAGAACTTTTAAAAATGACTCTTTTAGTCCCTGAACCATGTATCTTAGACAGATACTACATTCAGGTAGGTATGAGTAGCTTTGTTGTTGTTGTTGGTTTTGAATTACATTTCCACAATGACAGAATTAAATCTTACTGAACATCTTTCATATACCCCTCAGCAACAGGGCCATTCTTATAGTGAATATCCAGGACTGGGGTGCCTTATTGTTATTCTATTAGTATTGTAGAATAGCAACAGTGATAAGAGCCCTCTCGTGCTAAGCAGTGCACATATACATAGTAAGATACATGGAATCATAGAGTACTAGAATTGAAGGGACCTCAAGAGGTCATCGAGACCAGTCCTCTGCCCCCATGGCAGGTCCGAACACCTTCTAGATCATTTCTGATAGCTGTCTATCCAACCTGCTCTTAAATATATCCAGTGATGGAGATTCCACAACCTTCCTAGGCAATTTATTCCCGTGTTTAACCACCCTGACAGTTAGGAATTTTTTCCCAATGTCCATCCTAAACCTCCCTTGCTGCAATTTAAGCTCATTGCTTCTTGTCCTATCATCAGAGGCCAAGGAGAACAATTTTTCTCCCTCCTCCTTGTAATGCCCTTTTAGATACTTGAAAATTGGTATCATGTCCCCTCTCACTCTTCTCTTTTCTAAACTAAACAATCCCAATTCTTTCAGCTTTCCTCATAGGTCAAGTTTTCTAAACCTTTAATCATTCTTGTTGCTCTTCTCTGGACCTTCTCCAGCTTCTCCACATCTTTCTTGAATTTTGGTGCCTAGAACTGGACACAAAACTCCAGCTGAGGCCCAATCAGTCTCAGAGTAGAGCAGAAAAATGACTTCTTGTGTCTTGCTCACCACACTCTTCACCACACATTTCCTACTCCAAATAGTTCTGGAGCTGCTTCTACTTCTACTACCTCTGCTGTCCTTCTTTCCTTCATAAACAAAGGAAATTACTCTCTTATTTGAAAGCTTGTCTCTTCTACCAACAGAAGTTGGTCCCATAAAAGATATTTCCTCACCCACTTTGCCTGATCTGTCAGTCAGGCAACTCTCATGACAATTAATTTCATTTAAGAGGGAGAAAAGTGACAGACAGCAATGAAAGAACCTTAGAGGAATTTATTCACTTGATCCCCATAATGAGATGCTATTGAGTCCATTTTTCCCAATTAACACTCTGCCATTTCTGAAAATGAAGAGTGTGGCTATCCCTTTTTTCTAGACAATAATGATTCCGTCAGAAACAGCTTTATGCCACGCCTGCAACTATGAGACCTGAATAAGGGTTATGGAACAAGTTTTATTCTCATTGAGAATGAAGCACAAGTGACAGAAATAGCAATGAATGATAAAGTGATAAATGATAAAGTGACTAAAAGGTTTTTATAGTTTGAAATATAGGTTTGGTACGGTCTGTCTTTTACTTTGATCTGTTTTGGAGAACATGTCTCTGAAACTGCAGCAGTGCGAGATGATCTCTTGCTATGTCTGTTGAGCTGAATGCTTACCACTTAACCTCAAGGTTAGCTATTGACTAACGCATCACTTGCTTTAAGTGACCTCTTTGTGTCATCTTCTGTCAATGTACCTCTGCTTCTTAGCTTTAAAAGACCACAAAATATGAAAAAGTAGCAATCTTCATACCAGCGGAAGACTACATGACATTTGCAGTGTATATATGTACTCTTATAATAACCTCCATTTTCCTGTTATTGATGAAAATTTTGCCTTATTCAAAATTAACACACTAAGGGCCAGATTCTTACCTGTCATTGTGAGCATGCATATGGAAGAATAAAGGAAGGAATTACTGGGACCATGAAGTGGGAACTATTTCCCAAGGGTTGCACTCAAGGTAAGAGAGAAATGGACCAGATGCAGGATGGTATGGCTTTGTATACTCCCCATGCATATAGCGAGGTTTAGGAAGGACCTGTTCCTCTCAGAGGCAAAATCTCAACTAAAGCATCCCACAAGGGCAAGAGCCTTCATAGATTAATATTATGAGACTGCTGGAATTTTTAGGAAAGATAAAGGTAAATATTTTTTAAAACAAATCTGTAATTTGAAGGAATTTTTTTTCTGGTATCTACGAACTTTAATTTCCATATGCATTAAAATTTCATAAAATCCTTCTGTGCTTTATAACTCTAATCTCCTTTGAGAAAAGACATAGAAACCCTAACTCTGAAGTCACCTTAAATAAAAAAAAAACTTTTGTATATAATGTTTTTCCAACCAGGTGGAAGTCATAAAAGATCAAGTCAAGGTTATCTGGAAAACTTACGCAAAACAATTAGACCAATGACCTTAATGTTGAGTTTTTAATACATCCTCAACATCTGCCTAACTCTGGTCCTACTGAAATTAATAGTATCTCTCATTTTCTTCACTGCAAGCAGTTAGGCCAACACTGAACACTTTGGAAAATCCCACTTTACATGCACTGATCCTTCTTTCTGTCAGTTCACATAACTTAATGCACAATGGTTCAAATTCATTTATGGTAAAAATCAATGGAGTTACACAAAGGATGTATGTGATTGATTATTCTAGCATGACTTTTTGTGCCATAACAGAACAATATGGTGTAAACAGTACAGCAATGTGATATTTGTTGCTGTGTAGTCATAATCTTATCTTCTTTGATTGAATTATCAAAAGGCAATTTAAAAGAGAAAAGGAGCATGAAACAATTTTATATGCTATCTATGTTTTGAAATGTATTTGACAAACGTCTCTGACCAAGTAAAGTTAAATATTTATGCATTCGCAGTGCTTCTTATAACCTGGTAATCAGCACGTGGAATGGATTTGTGTCACACTGACATTCAAGGCTATAGCCTTGCATTTTCATGCATTTAAGTTAACCATTGACTCATGGAATACAATTTATTTTCACTGGGGCTGTCTCATCAGAACAAAATGAATAACAATGGCATTAGAACTGTTGACAAATTCATGTAATGCTTTTTTTTAGCTGCTCCAACTTGAGCTGTCAAGACCCTGTCACTTATTCTCTGAGCCGATGTTGCAAGGATCTCAGAGTAGAAAGGACCAAAGAAGTTGCTAATCAGATTTGAATAGTTAAGACAGAAAGCAAGAAAGAAAGTTTTAAAATAAAATGTGCAGATAAGGCTGAACTGGAATTACAAACCAGCACACCAGAGTACTCCGAAGCACAAAATTAAATTGGAAATCAGAGCCAAACTTTAATGGGAGCAATGTTTCATTTTTATTTGAATCCCAATTACAAGAAAGATAGGGGTCTACTTTATGTTTCACTTCCTGTGAAGCTCCACTTGGATCATTCTCCTTTCTCTAAAAGGCATTCCCAACCACCAAGTGTCCCCTCAAGCCAGCTCCTAAACCTCAATTCTTATTCAGTGCCGGCTCACAACATTTTGGCACCTGAGGCGGGGAGCTCAAATGACACCGCCATGGCCTCTCGCTTGGGCCAAAACTTTAAAAGGTCTCAATTCTGCCTTCTTCCTGTTCTACTTCTGTCATGGTACTGTTCATCTAGAGCAGACAGAATACGTATGCATCAGCAGCAGACACAATTTTCTACACTCTGGGTCCTAGTGGCGCCCCCCACAGTCTGGCACCTGAGGCAGCCGCTTCAGTTCGCCTCATGGTAAGGCCAGCCCTGTTCTCATTGAATGAAATTTGAGACCCAAAAGTCCTGTGACAGGGTCAGGCTGGAGAACTACAACACATGGAGAGAAAGGCAGTTCTTAGGCAGCAACAGCCCTGGTTAATCAAGAGCAGGGATAGAGCTGCTGTAAATCAATCAGAGCCAGCTGATCTCACCTGAGGCTGTAGTGGAGCCTTTTAAAAGGAAGCCCTCCTTGCAGGAGGGGAAGAGAGAGAGGATGTGGAGTGAGAGGGGACCAGAGCAGACTAAGAAAGGTAACAGCAACATTGCCAGAGATAGCAAAATGGGGGTGAGGAGCCCCAGACAGGGATTTTAGGTCCTCCTTCTTCTGGCAGACTGAGAGCTCAGCTGGGAGTTGGAAAGGACTATTTTTGCAGCTTAGGTACTGGCTCCAATGCCTTTGTAGCTAAGGGATCAGAGCTTGAACCCTGCCAAGGGGTAATAATTCAGGACTGAGACTGCCCAAGAAAGGACTGAGAAGGGAACTGGAACCCAGGAGTGGGGTTACTCTGCCACAGTCCACAATCTTTAGTTACCTCAAGCCCCTTTTCATACTTCTGTTCAACCTGCAATCTCCCCAGCTCCTCCCACTCCTTAGTCCCACCATCTGGTCTTCATATTCTCCCAATCTTCCTGGTTCTAGCTGTCCTTTCTGGCTCTGCTACTCTAATTTTAGAGCATCTGGATACAGTTCCTCAAACCCTGCAAAGCCCTTCTTCCAGCTTCAGTTCTGCAAACCATCCACACACAATCTCCGGTCTCCATCTAACCTCCTGGCCTATAGCCCTTACCAAAGTACCATTCTGGTTTCCATTAGAGCCATTAAAGAACTGGATGATAGTAATCTTCCTTAGAACTATTCTCGGACCATGTGAAATGTATGTTTAAATCCTCCTAGCAAGCTTGAAAAACTGTTCTTTTTCCATCTCTGAGGTTGGTGACATACCATGGATTTAAAGTTGTAATTATTTTATATATAGAAAATCTGTTGCTGAAGGAGGATTGAATCTGCCCATACTGAGACTGATGAAAGTGTAATCTTGGGGAAGAAATTCCACTTTTTCAGGGAAGAGGAAGAAACATTTGTCTTTTGCTTTTTTTAAATAATAGCTGCATGAAGCTGTTCAATGGTTTAGAATGTTAGTGTAAATGCCGTTGAGGTTAATTTATGGATGGAGGACAAATAAAATGGACATAGGTGGATGATGAATAAATTTATCACATCTTTGTAATGTAATACCTGGCTTTCACTTTCACATGTGACATGTGTAAGCATATGCTACATACCTCTTGAGGAAAGCTATATCCCTTTTTTGTAATTCAGCTATTGTAATAGCAACAAAAGCACACTTTGACAAAAATGTGTAATGTCACCTTCACTAAGAAGGCTATGCCACAGACACGCAGAATGTGATCATCCATGATAAAAGAAAATGAACCACATATGACAGATGTAAGTCATAGAATCATAGTATCATAGAATACTAGAACTGGAAGGGACCTCGAGGGGTCATTGAGTCCAGTCCCCTGCCCTCATGGCAGGACCAAGTACTGTCTAGACCATCCTTGATAGACATTTATCTAACCTACTCTTAAATATCTCCACAGATGGAGATTCCGCAACCTCCCTGGGCAATTTATTCCAGTGTTTGACCACCCTGACAATTAGGAACTTTTTCCTAATGTCTAACTTAAACCTCCCTTGCTACAGTTTAAACCCACTGCTTCTTGTTCTATCCTCAGAGGCCAAGATGAACAAGTTTTCTCTCTCCTTCTTATGACACCCTTTTAGATATTTGAAAACTGCTATCATGTCCCCCCTCAATCTTCTCTTTTCTAAACTAAACAAGCCCAATTCTTTCAGCCTTCCTTCATAGGTCATGTTCTCTAGACCTTTAATCATTCTTGTTGCTCTTCTCCAATTTCTCCACATCTTTCTTAAAATGTGGTGCCCAGAACTGGGCACAATTCTCCAACTGAGTATTGTCACATCATGTGGTATTGGAAGATATTTGGCTGGCATGAAAACATATATAGAGTAATATAAATTAGACCAGACTATAACCAATTCCCTTTTAAACTAATGGGAATGGTTTATCTGATTGAAAATCACTCATCAAAAACCTAAGGTAGTCTTCCTTGTTTGTGTATACATTTAGGCTGCGTCTAGACTGGCCAGTTTTTGCGGAAAATCATCTGC
>CM057846.1:25566927-25582690 GCA_030068395.1 Apalone spinifera
GAAAAATTTTTCCGTTAAAAGCATTTGCAGAAAATCATGCCAGTCTAGACGTAGACAGGGAGTGCAGCATCAGTGGGGCTGCCAGCAGCTGGTGAACCCTGTCCCCAGGGAGTTCAAGCCAGGCAGGGCATCAGTAGGGCTGGAAAGCCCTGTCTCCAGGGAATGCAGCAGCAGCAGGGCTGCCAGCAGCCAGTGAGCCCCATCCCTAGGGAGCCCAAGCCAGGTGGAGCAGCAGTGGGGCCACCAGCAACCAATGAGCCCCATCCTCGAGGAGCCCCAGCTAGATGGGGCATCAAGCACATCTGCAGTAGTTGGAGAGCTCCATATCTGGAGAGATCCAGTCAAGCCTCTGTGCCTGAGCTTGGAAGCAGTGGGGCTGGAGCAGAGACAGCCACAGAAAGAGGCAGTGGGCTGGGAGGCTGGTGGCAGGGGACCTCCCCTAAATTGGCAAATTCCCTCATTCAGGACAGGTCAGATCCTGAGGGTGCCGGACTGGGGAAGTCCATCCTGTAATGCAATATTTTCCTGATGGCTTTGAGGTTTGTTGTTCCCTTTTCCCCCTTCCTCTAAACATGGAAACAAAGAATGTGCTCCCTGACTTTTTGTAATCAGCCATTCTGAAGTGATGAGAGCTTTCTTTTTATAGTTCACTATTTCTGTTTACTCTGTATATATGTATAAATTTCTTGAGGAAAAAAAGATTAAGGCACATAACATAGTGGGCATGTCAGGCCACATTCTCCATTGCCCTTCATCTTATGCAGCCAACTACATCTATTTGAAATGAGCTCAAAGTGGGTGAAAATTTACATTCTGATTTAGTGGCATTTTGCATCCACTTTGCTCTGATGTAAATGAACAAGGTGGAGGTCAATGAAGAGACTGGACTCTCTTCCAGAACTTAATGACTTGACATACAGGGGAATTATCCAGGGAAGAAGCTGAAACAGGCCAAATAGAAAAAGGGGGTGGGGGGAAGCCAAGCAAAGGAGTGCATAAAAAGGCTATACAACATGGATTGCCACAACATACTTTTGTTCCATTAAAAATGTTTCTGAAGGCTGCTTGTTTTTGAGCTGTCATGTTATTGTATTCTGATCCACTTGATAGATAGAATGCTTGCAGTTTATTTCTGGCTGACCTGGTTATGTACCTATCCAACTACAATTTAATCTAGCTAGGTTCTCATTTTGGTAATCAACACTGCAGCTTAAATAATGACAACAATATTTGGTTTAGCTAATAGCATTTGGATGACATACAGGAGTTTCAGCTCAATATTAGGGAACTCTATGAAGGGACAGATCTTATATTATAAAATGGAAAAACATGGGAAGTTACTTCAATAGGGGTATGTCTACGCTACAGAAGATTTTTTTTTCAGAAAAATGGCCATTTTTTCCAAAAAAACTTCATTACATCCACATTGCAATCGTGTTCTTTTGAAAGAAAATTGAAAGAATAGAGGGGATTTTCTGACATTGTTAAACCTATTTCTATGAGGAAGAAGCCTTTTTCCGAAAGTGATCTTTCAGAAAAAGGCGTGTGTGGATGGGCAAGAGTGAGTTTTTTCACAAGAAGAGGAAAGAAGAAAAAGCACAGATGCCTTGGTGGCCATACTGCCCATAGTAATCACAGCTTACATGTGCGAGAGCATCCATTTAGTCTGGATGCTCTCTTTAAAAAAAGCAGATTGCTTTTTCGATGAGCTTTGGCAGTGTGGACGCTCTCTTTCGAAAGAAGTTTTTTCAGAAGATCTCTTCCAGAAAAGCTTCTTCCGAAAGAAGCCTGTAGTCTAGGTATAGCCTAGGGTATCTGGGAAAAGAAAATGAGGACTGCCCAGCCTTCTCCATTCCCCTGACATTTTCTGTGTGGAAACTGGAGTAAAAGTTATTTGGTGAAGATGGTAACTCTAATTTCCTATGCAGTTCAGGCATCACACTAGATGTTTTGATAGAGCACAGACAGAAATCTTTAAGAGACCTTGGAAACAAAGAAAGAGTTTATTAATTAGACTGCAAAATTAGCTTCATATGAAGATTCTAGAGCTAAGCACCAATGACATTGTGCCGATAGAGTTTAAGATTCTTTTTGCTTTTGCCAAATAGCTGACCTGTGAGACTAAGAAGTAGGACAGATCCTGAGGTAGTAAGTGATTTAAAAAAGATTCCAGCAGCAAGCAAACTAATATGTGAATTATGTATCACAGAGCCTTCCTGACCTAAAATTTCTTGATATACCCATTGACTCCAATTTGTTTTAACTATGTTATATTCCAGATAAATATGTTCTGACACCAATACCTTCACATTCCAATCTCACATTTTAAAGGCATAGAAACAAAGATGATGATAATTACAAGGGAAATTATTTTCATTTTGAGCGTTCCTTTGTTTTTATGAAAATGTATATGAAGTCAGAATATATAATGACAAGACAATGAGGTGAATTCTGATGTTAATTCTTCCAACCCTTCTTCCCCAAGAAAAGAAGGAACTGTTATGAGTTCAAATTCTGCTTGCCTTGCCCATGGGAACAATCCTGCTGAAGGCTATTCACTTAGGGCATGTCTACACTGGGGTGCTATTTCGAAATAACAAGGCGAGTGTCCACACTACCAAGACCGTTATTTCAAAATAACCGACTTATTTCAAAATAATAACTTGTGCTTGTGAAGAGGAATAATTCTTATTTTGAAATTTTTATTTCAAAATGGTGTTAGTTGGATTCTCAGCTGCTGTTATTTCAAAATAGTTGGCCTCCAGAGGCTTCTTACAGCTGCTCTTGTGGCCACACACCTGAAAGCTCCATTGCTCCCCTTCTCCAGTAGAGTTTAAAGCTGTAGGCAGAAGGGAAAGGGCTTGTGGAACCACAACAGTCCTGCCAGCCCAATGCCACACATCAGCCTTCAGAGGAGCCATGTCTGAGCCAGCACTGTCTTTTCACCCCCCTCAGCTGCCAGATGTTTACAGCTACCTCAGAAGCCCCTGACCTGAGGCAAAACAGGGCACCGGCCTGGACTGGTGCAGAGATTCTGGATCTCATTAAGGTCTAGGGCTAGGAGACCAATATCCAGGATATCTGCACCAAGAGGCAAAATGCCGAGGTTTATGGCTGTATGGCCACCAGCCTGGCCCACAAGGGGCACAGCCATACCAGGTGCGAAGGAAATTAAAGAGTGCTGGAAGTCCTACACCAAGGCCAGGGAAGAAAATGGACACTCTGGGGTGCCACCTCACACATGCCGCTATTGTGACCAGCTGGATGCCATCCTGGAAGTTCGGATGGTCACCTCCCCTGCCTCATCATCAACTCCAACAAGGACAGGCCTGTCATCAGCCTCCAAGATGGTGGGGTTGTGGCGAAGGACGATGATGATGATGACAGAGAAGAATAAGGAGCAGGCTAGCCAGGAAGTCATCACTAGCCTAGAGCTGGTTCCCCCTCCCTCCTCCCCCCTCCCCCCCCACATATGCACCACAGGATGTTTCCCTCAGTCGTTCTCACAAGGTTCCTGCACAGGCTTGCCTTACTCTGGACTCTCGGGTGGGACACCTTTCCATGACAAGCCACCACTAAGAAGGTTGGCATCATGGAAACAGACAGCAGTACCGCACATGGCACAGGCTCATACCCATACACTCAGGCAGCATTCGCTCCTGGTCAAGTATGGTGATGCAGAGGAGACCAATTCCTTGCGTGTGAACTTGCCCGGGGCAGGAAGTGGAGGGGACCACAATAGCACTCTCCCCAGAAAGAGGCATCTGCCATTCACCCACCCCTCCCTGAACTCTCTCCCACTTCCTCCAGTGGGCAAGGATAGAAGTTCTCTCTCCCCAGGACACCATCAGTGCTGGACCCAGGGTGTGTGAGGGACATGGAAGGACGCCAAGACTCCCATCCCTCTCTCCTGCCCACAGGCTCCTGGCCTGGCAGGCACCATGCCTCCTTGTCCCTGGCACATGGGGGTAGCAAGGCTGCCCTGGGACATCTTTGCCACTGATGGAATGTGCCCGCTGTCTAGGTAACACATGGCCTTTCTTGAAGCACATTACCATCGTCTGAACCAAAACTTCAGTGTTGGCTCAGAGATTAGGGCTAGGCTTCCTGCACACTGTCTCCTGGGATGACTGCCCTTGTTACTTTTCTTCACAGCTGGGCCAGCTACAAGTGTGGTGCATCCAGCACCTCCCATGCCCTCTTCCCAACCCCATGAGAGCCACACGAGGAGGCAAATCTGTGAGGACCTGGTGTGAAAACACCTAGACTGCCTCCATTCCCTCAGCCACAGCTTTGACAAGGACTGCCAGGAGCACCAGGCTGACTGGAAGCTGAGGAGGGACATACGGGAGCACAAGGCCATGTGCTCCTCCATTACATCTGTCATCAAGTGCATGGTTGTGTGTATGGAGCAGTCCACCAGCCACTACCCTGCACCTCCACCCCCAAATTTCTACTCCTCTCAACTCCCTGCCTAACTTCCTGCCCCCCCAACTCCCTGCCCAACTCCCAGCACACACACTTGCCCTCCTGGATTCTCCTTTTAGCTTCTTCCAGGGGCTGCCATTCTCCGTGAACATGTGGCAGTGTGACTTCTCAGGCAGCTGAAGCCTCCTGAGGTACCTAAGGCAGATGTCTGTCCCAGCCTCATTCCTGAGCCTTCCTCCCCCCTCCTCCCACTCATCCCCATTCTTCCATTCCAGGTTCTTTCCCCAATCCCTGTCCTGTTATATAGTCCCCTAATAACAAATACCGGCGGGGGGGGGAGGGAAGGTGTTCAAACAGAAGTGCTTTTTTATTTGGTCTGTAGGGGAAGGGGAAAGGAGAGAAGGTAGGACAAGAGAAGGAAGGGATTAGGGAGAAAAGGAATACAGCGGCAATGCAGACACCTTGTGGGGAGGCCCTGGGGAGAGTCTCACAGGTGAACTTGACTGAAACGCTCCTTCAAGGCCTCCCAGATGAACACAGCCCCCTGACATGCTTGCTAAATGGCAGTGGTGTCCCGCTGCTCAAAATCCCTGGCCAGCCACTCTGCCTCTGGCTCCCAACCTGGCAGGAAAGTCTCTCCCTTACTCTCACATATATTGCGGAGCACACAGCAGGCCATTGCCACCTGGGGGATATTTCACTCACTGAGGTACAGGCGGGTGAGAAGACTCTGGAACCTCCCCTTGAGGCAACTGAAGGCATCCTTCACCACCATGAAGCACCTGCTGAGCCTGGTGTTGAAGGTCTCTTTGGTGGAGTCCAGGCTGCCCACGTAGGGCTTCATCAGCCAGGGGAGCAAGCAGAAGACTGTCCAGGATACACATGGGCATGTTCATGTCCCCGACCCTGATGGTGCAGTGAGGGAAAAAAAAGTTCCGGCATCCATCCTGTAGAAGAGGCACAAGTTCTGGAAGACGCAGGCATCATACACCTTCCCCGAGCACCCTACATAAACATCCATGAACCATCCCTTGTGGTCCATAAGGGTCTGCTATACCATTGAAAAGCACCCCTTTCTATTTATATATTCAAAGGCACGGTAGTTGGGGGCCAGTTTGTGGATGTGGGTGACATCAATGTCCCCCTCACACAGTTGGGGAAGCCCATGACAGCAAAGCCAGTGATGATAAGGTCAACATGGCCTAGGATGACAACCCTCCGAAGCAGGATGGCATTGATGGCCTTGACCAACTATAGAAACATAGAATCAAATTGTTGCAAGAGCCTTCAGGAGGTCACTGAGTCCAACCCCCTTCCGAAAGTAGAACCAACCCCAACTAATCCGTCCCAAGCAGGGCTTTGTCAAACTGGGACAAAAACCTCTAGAGATGGAGATTTGGAACACCTCCCTAGCTAACTCATTTTAGTACTTCACCACCCTCTTGGTAAAATAATAAAAGAGTCAAACCTGTATGAGCATGGCCCTGACCATTGATTTCCCCATGCCGGACTGGTTCCCAATGGAGCGGTAGCTATTCAGTGTGGCAAGCTTCCATAGCGTGATGGCAACATGCTTCTGAAGGAGGAAGACAGGTCACAGCCCAGTGTCCTGTCTTGCAGAGCTGCAAGAATGTGGCCTTCCACATGCGGAAGTTCTCTAGCCACTGCTGGTTATCCCACCAATCCATGATGATGTGGTCCCTCTAGTCAGAACTGGTCTCCTTCCACCAGAAGCAGTGTTTCACGATATGCAAAGGAGGATGGAGGGGAATTTGGTGCATGACGAGTGCCAGGATCTGAGTCAAAAGGTCTCCCAGTCCGGGTTGGTCATCATGTTCTTGCAGCACCATGTGGGCAGTCTACATGAACTGTACCATGAGACTCAGCACAAGGCCCAAGAGCCTGGCACTGCTTTGCAACAGCTCCAGTTCCATGACGAGAGTGCTGTGGCATCCGCAAGGGCAACCAGAGCATGCAGCATGAGTTTGGTGTCCTTTGAGGGGAAAGTCAGTGGAGAAGAGGACTGTGAGACACGACTGTAGAGAGGAGTCCCTTTAAACAGGAGTCTCAGCTAGCCTCGGGAAGCAGCTACAGGAAGTGACTGCTCTCCTGAAATCCTCCCCAAAGTGCTTCCCAGGAGCTTTAAGTGTGATTCAGGCCCCAATGAGTTCGGACACGTTATTTTGATATAATTCTGCATTATTTTGATGGTGCCTTGTAGTGTGGATGTGCTATTTCAAAATAGTTATTTTGGGAGTTATTATTTTGAAATAGCTTATTTCAAAATAATTTCCCACTGTGTACATAGCCTTGAAGACTACCTGTTCTTTTTTACTCCCTCTAGGGCATCTGGCATTGGCCACTGTTGGAAGATAGGATTTTGTGCTAGATGGACCTTTGGTTGTTCTTATGAGGGCTAGAGGTAAAGCACAAGCAATGGAAGAAAGGCAAAGAACATTCATTGTATGAATGAGCTAGAGCTGGATCTTCCTTGCTTGACATCTCAAACGGGGAAGCATGGAGCTATTGTTATGACTTCTTTCCCCTTCTACATCAACAAGGGGAACAGCGCAGATGCACCTTTGCCCTAGGTCATGGCTCCCATTCTGGCATCCATTCTTTTAGGCTTGCTGCAGATCTTTTGAATGAGTCATATTGCCTTTAGAGGACACTGCTCAGATGGCTCATTCCACATCCCTATTTGGCCAATGTGAGTTCTAAGAGCAAAAAGCAATAATTAGGTTGCATATTCAATAGGAGACGTACATCATGGTTAGTCAGGTTCCTGTGGCTCTTTCAGGGTGAAATATATTCTGATTGTCACTGTCAAATCCCAATCCACAACTGTGCGTTAGGAAAATTGCTGTGTTCCATATTGACATTATTCTAGTCGTTACCTATGTGCCCATAACAAGATAGAAATATCTGGAATACTGCATAAAGATGTAGGTCTTTTTACTGTTAATAAAACAACACAATTCCTTGACCTCTTACTGTGCTATTTATCAATAGATCTCAAAGGAAATAAGTATTGTTCTCCTAATATTACAGATGTGAAACTGAGCCACATAAGTGAATTTCCTTGTCCCTAATACCATCTAATACAAGAGTGGCAAAGCTTGGCACAGAACCCATCTCCTAGATCCCAATCCATTGCTCTCCCCATTTGATCACACTGTCTCCCTAAGTTACTCTTAGATCAGCTGGTTGAATCATCAGAACGTAAGAACGGCCATAGTGTGTCAGACCAAACACCCATCTATTCTAGTATCTTGTCTTTCAACAGTAGCCAATGCCAGGTGTCCCAGAGGGAATGAACAGAACAGGTCATCATGAAGTGTTGCCCAATTACGAGAAACAGAAGCTAGGGACACCATCTTTGTCTATCCTAGCTAATAGACTTTGATGGATGAATTCTCCATGATACTATCTACTTTTTTTAACTCCGTTATGGTCTTGGTCCTCACAAAATCCTCAAGCCATGAATTCACTCATTCTATTTGGACATCTCTATCCTTGGCTAAGATGTTGAGTTATTACTGCTAATTCATGTTGATGGGTGAATCCTGTTAGCTATATCTATAATGTAAGGGTGATGGTGTTTTTCTCTGTGGTATGGGGAATTAAGAACTTAAATACAGAAGATCCTGTAGGGAAATTTTAATAAGAGCATGCAGAGAAAGCCTATTTTGTTATTTTCATTTAAGTTAGCAATAAATTGTGACCTCAGGAAGTGGATATGTTTGGACTACATATTATGCTATTTTCATGGTATGGTGGAACATTAATTACAATACCAGTATATGAAATATGTCACAATGATATTTTGCTCAATTTAATTATTTGTTCATATAATTTAGCTATTGTATATTGTTTTGAATATTTAATATAGAAACCCTCTTCAAAGGTGATATGAGATTAAATAAGAATATGAAAGAAATTTCTACATATCTCCTCAGATTGAGTCTGTGGCCTAAAGAAACCATTCAGGCAAAAAGGAGCACTCTGTTAATTTCACCTAGCTTATTTGGAAAGATGTCCAAATGACTCTGAAATTCTGTGGATACTATTCTTCAAATGCACCCATCTGGAAAAATCCTAATATTAATGCTAATAAAATTCTGTTATTCAAGATACTATATGGCTGAAGGAAAAAAGCATAATGCTTATAATTCTACATTGATAATGTCAGAAGAACAAATATAACGCAGCAACCAAAATTAAAATTAATTATGCAGTTCTAGCTTTAAAAAGCCAAATTAGCATCTCATAGCTGCAAAGATAATTGTATGGGTTTTTTTGCTGAACAGTTAGTTTTATCACCTTTATAGCAAAATATAATATAGTCAAAGATGGTGTTTGCTGATTTCAATGGTCCTTGGAGGCAAAAAAAAAAAAAAAAAGCTTAAAAATTCAATTTCAGTAAAAATGTTTGGGGCTTTACCAGAATTAGCTGGCAGAATCTCTGTGATTGCATAGCATACTTGAATGTTTAAACCTGCAACAGATCACAATCACAGCCTTTGTAAGGTTACTTGTGTATTATAGGAGGCTATGAGAGTACAAATATCAAAGCATTAGAAAAATAGGTATATTTTAGTTTGTAATCAAAGAAAAAATTCATGACCCTCTCTCCCTCTATGTTGGAAGTGGGATGAAAGACCTACCTGATTACCTAGAAGCCCCATTCATAGACAAGGACTTCATCGTAATAGACATTATGGGTTAGATTCAAGAAAAGAGCTTAGACATCTATTTGTAGCTTTTAGCTCCTAAATCTTTGAACGAGGCCCCATTCGGATTTACAGTTCCTTACCCCCATTCTTAGCAGCCCACCCCTCTATCCTATAGAGACCTAAACTCATGGCGCCTACAGGTTCACAGTAAAATTTCCATAACCACATGTGTTCATATCTCTATAGCCCTATACCAGCTGTCTGGGTGCCTTAGCCCCCAAAGGATGAAAGAATCAAGGGAAAATAGTTTTTTCTTCTAACTCACTTGAGGGGTCCAATCTATAAGAAAAGCACTGAGCCCATCCGCTGGATTTCATCCCTGTAGATAAATTTACCAAAAATGCCTGGAAAAGAAGGGGAAGAGCCTCCCTCATATAATATATAAAGGAGAATGTTTGTATGTTTGTGCTCTAATAACTTGGACACTATGGGTGTTTCTAGACTACAGGGTTTTGTTGACAAAAGTGACAAAATTCAAGGAGCTATTAGAAATTACTCAGATATTACAGTGATGAGAATGGGACAAGAACATGTATAGAATAGAATAGAATAGAATTATAGTAAGGATGAGTGAGTGTCCATTTGCTCTAAAACACACATTTGAGGTTATATATTTGTTTTGAATGGAACAACACTGGATTATCCAATCTGACAAAACAATTGTAGGTTTCTACTATCCCAATTCTATGCTTCCTAATGGCAAATATGAAAACCGTTTGTTTAAAGTGATTTAGATTATGGGTTGCCCAAATAAAGTTCAATTTTTCTGCTCCAAAACATTAGGCTGAAAGTTTTGAAATGGTAGTGTCCAGGCACCAGACTTTCAATGGGCACAACAACAACAACAAAAATCTTTTGTAGGTACAATTGCTACTATTATCATTACAAGCACTATAATGTTCAATATTTGGTCACTCCAAGGGTATGTCTTCACAGCAGCACGAGCTCAAAATAAGCTACTCAATTTGAGCTACGCAAATTGCGTGGCTCATTTCAAGCTTAATTCAAGATCATTTATTTTGAAATTTAGTGCTGTCTACACAGCGCCAAATTTCAAAATAGACTGTTATTCCAACAAGTCCTTTATCCTCATGGAACGCTATTTTGGGATACCAGGAAAATGCCAGGATACCAGAGGTATCCCAAAATAGCATCACTGTCTAGATGTACCCCAAGTGACTATTGTATGTCTGAAAGTAACTGAATTTTAGGCCAGTTTTCTTGTCTAACTTTTTTGTTGCACATATAATGAAAAAAAGTTATAAACTTTTTTATTGAGCTTTCAAAGCACGGTAAAAATGTGAGCAAGTGAAAATGCTAATTAATTCTGCTGTTAAAATAGAGGTTAATTAATTGTGATAGACTAATTGGACTCTCCTTTTCTTTCTCTTTGAAAGCGATTTTTGTGATGAGATCATGACACCTATTAATGCACATCAAAGTTTCATAAATAAAGAGCAGCTGAGGATTTCAATATGATATTCCATAGAGAGATGGGCGGAATAAAAACAGATAAATTCCATACTCATGGACAAATGATCTGATGATGTATCTAGCCCCTGAAATAAATGAATACCATATATTTGATGACACAGTATAGGTGAGGTAATATCATTTATTGATCATTTTCTGTGGGTGGAAGAGACACACTTTTGAGTTTCACAGTATGCTTCATCTAATCTGAGGAAAGTAATCAGCTAACTACAAGTCTGAGCTAACTACAAATTGACACAGATTGTTAAGTAGAAAGGGCTGACACATACTGTGGAATACCACTTCAAATGAAGTGGGCAATTAAAAATTAGTATTCAGTAGGATATAATGAACCAAAACCAATGTCTCTATTTAGTCCATGTGTTTTAGTAACAATGTAAAAACAGCCATCCTGAGTCAGATCAGTGGTTCATCTAGCCCATTGTACTGTCTTCCAGTAGAGGACAGTACTAGATACAATGGAGGGAATGAACAGACAGGGCAATTGTCAAGTAATCTTTCCCCTGTCATCCAGTACCAGCTTCTGAAAGTCTGAGGTTTAGGGGAACTCAACCAAAGGGCTGCATCTCTGGCCATGATGGCTAATATCTATTGATGGACCTAATCTCCATGAATTTGTCTAATTATTTTATGAACCCAGTTATGCTTTTGAACCCATGGCAATGAGTTCACTATATTGACTGTGTGAAATGTGAAAAAGTACTTTCTTCTGGTTAATTTAATACACCTGTTTTCTATTAATTTCTTTGGATGACAGTTCTTATGTATATTTATATAAAAGGGTAAATATTACTTCCTTATTTATTTTCTCCACATCATTCATGATTTTATTGAGATGAAATGGAGAAACTACCCAGTAGCATAGCAGGGGGGGGAAGGAGAACCTTTGGTCCCATCTAGCCCTACCCTGCTATACCTGCAACCAAATGGCAAGCCTGAGGGGGAGATAAGGAGAGAGATGGATACAGTTCAGAGCTGATTGGTGAAGAGGCTGGTGCTAACTACTACCTTGCCTGAAAGGAAGACTCACTGGCTTGCCATGTCAGGGAGGAAACATGGTTGTCTTCAACAACTGATGTGAATGACTAAGAGAGAGAAACATTCTAGGGGTTAGCATCACTGAAATTACAGCTGCTGTACTGAAAAAAACCCAGGGCCATCTCAGAGTCAACACATAGGTTACTATGGGAGGTAAGCCCCACTCCAGAAAATTGGACTATGGGTAGTGATAGTCCAATTCACTATGAAATAGTTCATTCGAATTAAGCTAATTCGAATTAACACATCTACACACAAAAACTATTTCGAAATAGTGTTTTGCTATTTTGAAATAGCATGTTCATGCTGAGTGGACCCTAAACCGAAGTTAAGGTTGGCCGGAATCAGTGCCGGCAGGGCATCAGGTTAGGACTTAGTGTGTGGGGCTGGTCCGTACTTAAAGGGACCCTACCCCCACCCCAGACAGACAGTTCTCAGGGTTCCCCACTTGCTTGTCTACCTCAATGAGTGACAGCAAAGCAGTCCTGTCTTGGAGTGCCCCGAGTGCCCGGACTTGGGATACCACAGCACTCGGCCACATGGAGCCAGAGTTGCCCCTGGGCACGCCAGTGTGTCTCGTGGGGTCGTTGCCATCAGCCCGGCTGCACTTGCTGCAGGCTGCCATCCAGAGGGTTCATCAAGGGGCTGTCAGGATCCAGGAGGCCCTGCGGGAGAGCGTTCACCCCGAGGAGCCCTTAGAGCCACCCCGGTCCTCTCCACCAGGGGCTCATGCTCCATTCCTCCATCACATCTGTGACGGGCTGATCCCGGCCCGCACTCAGGGGGGAGCTGCGGCTTTAGCCCCCTGGAAAATGCTGGCGGCGCACTGCGGTGGAACTCCTGCAGGGACACCGCATCCCCCACATCCAATGGGGGCAGGGACAGGCAGCATTACCCGGCCGTGCCGGCGAGTCCTAGCGCGCCAGGAGTAGGGCCAGCCAGCGCGTAGCCCCGCCCCCTGCGTCGCTACGTAGGGAGGCAGGGCACGCCGAGGACAGAAGAGACGCCAGAAACGCCAGCCCCGGCGGCCCATTTAAACCCCTGGCCGGGGCCAGATCAAGGGGAAAGACGCCAGGCAGGCGGTCTCTCCCACCCCGGTTGAGGAGCAAGCCCTGAATGACGGAGGAGGACAGAGGCAGCCAGGCACAGGCCACCGTGAGGGAGGTAAGCGCCCCGAGGTTGTGTTCCCGCCAGATCAGCGGGAGGGGGAAGGCTAGGAAGCAGCCTGGGGCAGGGCCATTCTGGTGCCCATGGGCTGATGAGTTACGGGGTGGGACCCCGTCAGCCGGGTAAGGGCTAAAAGCCCCAAACCCTTAGGGCCCCAGGCTGGGACCCGGTGGAGAGGGAGGGTCCGGGTCCCCCTAGCCCCCTATTCCCCTCCTGCACTTCCTGAACTTAACCGAACGGTGCACGACCCCGAACTAACTAATAGGCGGTGGGTTCGCAGGGCCATGACCCCTCTGAGGGAGGGTCACGTTCTCGCACCTGAATTGGGAACCATCACACCTGGTGGAGAATGTGAGTAGCGTAATGAGGCGCACCCCATGGGGAACTTATTAGTAAATTAAAGTAAAAGACGCCTTCAATCTAGGGGACCCGAGGAGAGCGAGCAGCACGATGGAGCCCCAGCAACTGCTGGCTTGGATCGGGGAGACCCAGAAGCTGCAGCAACAGCAGCAGGCCCAGCTCCTGCAGCAACTGGCCACATAGTTTCAGGACCAGCAGCGGCAGCTGGTCCAGGAATTAGGCCCCCAGCAGGAACGATGGGTGAAGACAGCACAGCAGGCGGACCCGATGGCACCGGGAGGGACACTGCCGCTACGATTGACCAAAATGGGGCCGCAGGACGACCCAGAGGCCTTCTTAACTACCTTCGAGAGGGTGGATACGGCGGCTCAATGGCCGGAGGACCAGTGGGCCACCCTCCTAGCCCCATACCTAACCGGACCCACTCAACTCGCCTACCGGAGTTTGGCAGCGAAGGACGCCCTGCACTACTTTAAGGTGAAGGAAGCCATACTAGACCAGCTGGGAGTCACTCCAGAATCCTGCCGTCAACGATTCTGCCAGGAGTGGTTCGGGCCCAAAGAGAGACCTCGGGCCGTGGCCCAGAGGTTACGGGAATGGGCCTGAAAATGGATCAAGCCAGAGCAGAAGACGGCCGGGCAGGTGATAGAGCTGGTGATCCTGGAACAGTTTATAAATATCCTGCCCCGGGAAGGCCAAAAGTGGGTCAAAAGGAATCAACTGACGATGGTGAATGAAGCAGTGACTTTAATGGAGGCCTACATGGCCGCGGAAGAAGCGGAGAACAGCAGCCCTAGGCCGACCCGCCCCGGACCGCGGAAAGAGGGACCCCGAACAGGGGGCAGGTCCCAGGTAAGGGGGCCACTCGGGAATCCACAGGGGGGTGGAAGGACGGGCCGCAAGCTGGCCCCAGTATGGCCCGAGCGGCCACTAGAAGGGATGGAAACTGAGGACGGCCATGAGGGAGGGGCCGAGGAGAAGAAGGCTCCACCCCGTGGCGCGTGCTTCCAGTGCGGCCAGGAAGGCCACTATAAGAGGGATTGCCCGCTGATGGACTGCACTCTGGGGCAGAGCGAGGGGCCTCGGGTGATGCAGCCCGGGTTAGGAACCCCCGTCATGGCCTCGATAAAGGTGGAGAGGGAAATGGTAGAGGCCCTGGTGGACCCGGGTCAGCAGTTACTTTGGTGCGGGGAGACTTTGTCCCGGCGGGATGAAGGGAGGGAAGCCCCATGCGGATGCGGTGTGTCCATGGCGAGGTCTGAGACTACCCATCAGTGCGAGTATGGCTGGTGGATGAATGGGCAGAAAGAAAATGGAGGGTGGGGAAAGTCCCCACCCTGCCCTACTCCATGCTGCTGGGAAGGGACTGGCCGGGCTTCACCAGAATGCTTCGGGGGGAAGACCAAACCCCCGTCACAGGAGGGGATCAGAGCCCAACCACCCTGGAAGGGCTTCTGGCCCCAGGGGAGGACGACGCCCAGGGCGGCGGGGCCCAGGACTAGCGGACCAACACGCCTGTGAAGAACGAGGAGGCGGAGATCGGGCAGACTGAAGACTTCGTGAGGGAGCAGTGGGAGGACCCGACATTGCACCATGCCTGGGACCAGGTGGAGGGCGAAGAGGACAACGCCGGAGATGACCCCAAGTGACCCCAAGGACCCTATTTTAAGGTACAGAGGGACCAGTTATACCGAGTGACTCAAGAGCTGGGGGAGGGAAGCGAAAGACGACAGCTAGTGGTGCCTCTCCAGCTCCGGTGATCGGTGCTACGGTTGGCCCACGACAACCCCTGGGCTGGACACTTGGGATGGGAAAAGACAGTAGCCTGGGTAACCCAGAGGTTTTTTTGGCCGGGGGTTTATAAAACGGTCGCGGACTTTTGAGCCTCCTGCCCTGAGCGCCAGAGGGCAGCCCCAGCAGGGGTGGCTCGTGCGCCCCTCATTCCCCTCCCAGTTATAGAAACGCCCTTCAAGCGCATAGCCTTTGACTTGGTTGGCCCCCTAGAAGCCTCCCGTACGGGCCGGCAGTATATAATGGTGGTGGTAGACTATGCGACCCGATACCCAGAGGCGGTGGCCCTCCGGAATATGAAGGCACCCACGCTAGCGCAAGAGTTGGTAAAAATCTTCTCGCGGGTGGGGTTTCCAAAAGAGGTTTTGATGGACCAAGGGCCCAACGATACGTCTTGAGTGATGAGAGAGCTGTGCTGGATGTTGAAGATCAAGTGGATCCAGACCTCAGTTTACCATCCTCAGACGGACGGCCTGGTGGAACGCTTCAATAAGACCCTGAAGGAGAAGCTCCGGCAGTTTGTGAGGGACGACCCCCGAGGTTGGGAAGATCTGTTGCCTGCCCTGTTATTTGCCATTCGGGAGGTTCTGCAGGCCACGACGGGTTCTCCCCATTCGAGCTCCTATATGGGAGGCAGCCCCGGGGGATCCTGGACCTCCTCAAAGAGGATTGGGAAGAGCACACCACCACCTGCTGGGGAACGGCCCAATATGTGCTTTGGTTGAGAGAAAAGCTGAAGCGGGTCGGGG
>CM057846.1:25584867-25607864 GCA_030068395.1 Apalone spinifera
CTCGCCGGACCAACTTGATTTTCATGAAAACCTGCTCCTGGGTTCACATGTGGCTATCGTGCCATAGACGGCCGCATTCCTAGTTGGGAATGGGATTATGTTTTCCAATGTGCATTATTTTGCACTTATCAACAATGAATTTCATCTGTGATTTTGTTGCCTTCACACAGTTTGGTGAGATCCCCTTGTTACTTTTCATAATCAGCTTTGAATTTAACTTTCTTGAGTAATTTTGTATGTCCTGAAAATTTTGCTACCCTTTCCCATTTCCAGATCATTAAAGAATATGTTGAACAAAACTGATCTAATACAGATCCTCTAGCTCTCTCTTGGCTGTGTAAAATGACCATTTATTCTTACCTTTGTTTCAATCAGGTACTGATCATTAGAGTACCTTACCTTATCCCATGAGTCCTTACTTTTCTTAAGAGCTTTTGGTGTGGAATCTTATCAAGCTCTTTCTCAAAGTCCCAGTATACTATTTAATCTGGATTACCTGTTTGCTCACACTCTCAAAAAAATGTAATAGCATGATGAGGCGTGATTTTCTTTTACATGGGCCATATGGACTCTTCCTATGCATATCACGGTCATCTGTATTACTGACAATGCTTACCAGAGTTATGAACTTATATTTCCAGGTTTGTCTTTTGAAGGTATCACACAGATTTCTTTTGAGGACGAGGACAGAGTTCTGATGTTGACTAATTATTTTGTGAAAAGTGTTTGATCATGGATGATTCAATATTTCTGTTTTATTTTTTCTGAGTTGAATCACAAGTGTAGTAATTGGCTTTGTCCACATTGTTATTGCTGGTTCATTTGATGCTCTGAATGAGGTACACCATGTTGTGACAGGCAAGTTTAATGCCTATGGATCTTGAAAAGTATATCGTGCTGTTCTTATCATTGTAGCAGTGGAGATGTGTCTGTAGGTTTTGCATAGATTATTTTTCTGGTGGGATCTGGTGCTGTTTTGAGTTGGTGTGTCCTGGTCTGTAGGGAACTTGCTTCTGATGATGATCTTAGTGAGGTTAGAGGGTTGTTTGAAGACCAGGAGGAAGAGAGGGTTTTGGAAATATTTCTTTCAGAAAGAAATTCTCATCAAGCATGGGTTGCAATTGTTTGATGATACCTATGTGGGTTCCAGTGTGGAGTGGCAGATGACAACTGGGGGAGTACCATTGGTAGGGCACATGCCAGCATTTGTTTCAAAAGGTGATTCATGGCACTTGCATTTTCAGGAAGCATCAGCGCCTTATAGTTTCAGGCCCTTTGATTGTAAGTTATTATTTTACATATTGTGTAAAAACCTATGTATATCTGTGATGCTGCTAATAATAGAACTACTCATAATGAAGTACCAGTAGTGCTGTCTGTGTTCAGCACTTTTTCAGAAATATTTCTCCTTCCATATAGTATTTAAAAAACAACAGGCTGAGATTACAGCTGAATCTTAAGATTTGAAGGAATTGTAATGCTTCTGGAACAGCTAGCTAGATCCCCCTTCTACTGCCACCATAATCATGAATGGGTCAATTATCCATGATGTTATGCATGGTTTGTACTTTACCACAGTCACAATTTGGTGATTCTTTGGTTTTCTGTTGTGTAGGAAATAGCCACACTTTCTGTGTTTTTCCATATGCAAGTCAGTGCCTTCCACTGTAGGCCTATTTGGGACATCAGATGTCGAGTGGCATAATGCCCACCAAGACTAGGAGCCACATTTTGGCATTGATTTAGGAGATCTGATAACAATTCTGAACACAGCATGAACTTCAGTATGAATGAGACAGGTGTGGGAACTCCTGCACCATACTCTGTGGTTGACCAGGGCTACTGATGTTTGAAACATGCATGCACCACAGTGCCAGAGAGCTTCTAGATGATGTTGAGCCTTGTCTTTATCATCCTCTTTACATACTCTTGAGGTACTGAAGAGCATCTATAACTGCAAAGTGTTGTGGATCACAGTCATGAAAAAGAAGATCACTAAAAGTCACCTTCAGCAACATTTTGGCCTCGTGGTAATTCAAGTGGAAAACCAATTGCTTTTTAAGTGCTGTGAAATATATCTCAAGATTCCACAAGTTGCTGTTTACAGCCTTTTCTGTGGCCTTCAAAGAGGTTGCTTGTGCTGTTAGCACCATTTAGCAGTCAGTAGATGTATTTATGGGATATTATGACCAGAATGTCACTAATATAGAGACTGAACAGTGCAGGTGCTAGTATGGATGCCTGTGATATGATGTTTTTCATTGAGTGTAATTTGATGGCAGATTCACCAAGGTATATTTTTAATCTTATGTTACTTAGCATCTGGATGATGAGTCTATGTTAATAGACATGGGAAAGCCAAGGTTAATTTCAGCAGGAAAGCTTTGCACCATACATTATCATATGTAGAAGAAAGATCAGTAAATGCTGCTGCTTTTAAAAATGTTGTTAGTAACTGGATTCTACCTAGCAGGTTAAATTGTGATCTGTTCACAGCCTGCTCTTTGGAGACCAGTTGCTCTAACAAAAGCTGTTATCTCTAAAGTAGGAGCTGCTCCAACAATTTATAATAATTGCTAGGAGGGAGATAAAAGTTGATGTTGGGGAGATGGAACAAACTAGGAGGGCCATAAAGGTGACGCCAAACAACCAAAGCCATGAAGGCAGAAGGAGAAAACAAAAGCAATGCAGAACCCTTCCACTGTTCTACAGTGTGAATGCATCAAGTCCAGGTATGGCACTACCTACCATTAGAACTGGATAAAACCTGAAAAAATGCAGTTATGGATGAAATATCCTGAATTTCAAATTCTGGAAAAATGAGAAATTTACCTAATTGAATCCCAACTTCTCATTGATCTTTGATTATTTGAAAGTGAAATCCTGGTAGAGCACAAAGCACCTGAGAAGTTAGTTTGCACATTCAGCCTCATGTGGACATGAATGAGGAAAGAAATCAATCTTAGGCCCAGTCTGCATCAGCCAGTGCACAACCATTGTGCAGCCACTATTGGCTAGAATAGTAATCATAAGCCTGCTCCTGTCCCATCTCCTTATGCATCCTTCTGAGACAGAGGAACCCCACCATTCACAAGCTTCCTGGTTCAGTTACTACCGATACTCTTCCCTTTTGTTGTGTAAAAGGACCCCTGAAAGTGGTGTTCCATGCTGCACAAAAGGCAGAGGCTCCCTCTGTATGGTACATTTTTGCTGCTGTGGTTGATGACAAAGCACATTTCACAGCTCTGATTTCACTAAATAACTGAAAATAAAATCATTTGATTAAATACTCACATTCCATACAATCCAATTTTATAACATAGACCAAATATAGACATATCAGTTTTCATATGCAGACTTCCAAAGGAAGAAAAAACAGTAGTCAGCAGTATCCACTAAAACCAAAATCCCTTTTAGCAGAACAAATCAAAACACCTGGAGAGACAATCCAACAGCTTACATTCTCAACATTTATGTTTACTCAGGACAACTAGAATGAATACTGATGGAAAAAAGATTAGACCATTATGGATTCAGAAGGGCACAAGATAAAGGGACTGCAGCCCTTTTCTACCTCTTTGCTGTTCAAAGCTATCAATAATTTCAAAACAAAAATGAAAAATTCAACAAATTCAGTTTCTTTCACTGATTTGTTTCTTCTATATTCTAATAGGTTGGCACTAACTAAACATAGGGATAACTTAATTATCACATATTAAGATACCCACTTATAGTTGCTGAGTGCTTCATAAATGCATAAGAGTTCCTGTAGAATAGCTTTAAAAGAACTGTTTTAAAGTGACGATTTTAGGTTTCCATATTAATTTGCATATCTTCTTGCATAATCCAATTAAATTTAATTTAATTTAATTTAATCTTTAAAAATTCCTGTTCTTCAACTGTTTCTCAAGTGGTTTCTCTCCCTACTCCCAGTTCAGTGATTAGTTGCTTAGATATGTTGGGAGACAAAATCATTTCACTGTCCCTTGTAGAAATGCATTTAACTGCTTCATTGCTAGTTGGTACATAGGACAAAATATACGTACGTTCAAAACTATATTAATCATCCTGCTGCAGAATACCATTATATCAAAGCATTTGGACTTTCCAACATTTTCAAAGCAAGTCACAGGAATGTAGCTGTATAGCTCCAGTTAAACTCTTCCTTGTAGTTATATGAGTAAATCTCTACACATTGCTTTCAAAATGTAGTGGTTCTGCATTATAAAAAACTAATATGCCACCGTATGAAGGATGATATTTAAAATTAAGTTTGCATTCTTTTTAATTGGATTAATTTTACATTAAATAAGCTCAATTTCTGTCATTAAATTACTTCAGAAGTGTCAGCTGCAAGAACACTTGACTTTTACTGAGGTCCCAGAAAAGTATTTCAGGCAAATATTTCATCTGGGAATGAGTAACAAAAATCGTTTAAAAATGTCTTATGATGAATTGTTCAATAATAAATGACTCAAGTAGAATACTTTTCTTTGAAGGAACTATAATACACTTCAGGCCCTGAATTTAGTACATATTAATATTGCTTTAGGCCAGTGGGGAATTTGCTCTGGGTTTTAAAACAATATACTAAATGACTGAGGAAAAAGTCAAATAATAAACTTTTGGATCCTTATAACTTCCCCATGCCCACCAACATCTTGGGATGATTCTATAGCAGTAATTCATGGACACAGTGATTCTCAACCTTACTGAACCTACAGGCCTCACACTATTTTTTTCCCAAAGAAGCAGACATACTTGTAATATATTTTTGTACATACGAACGTAAGAACAGCCATACTGGTTCAGACCAAATGTCCATCTAGCCCAATATCCTGTCTTCAGATAGTGACCAATGCCAGATGCTTGCAGAGGGAATGAACAGAACAAGTAATCACCAAGCGATCTCACCCCTGTCAACCATTCTCAGCCTCTGACAAACAGAGGCTAGGGACACCATTCCTACCTATCTGAATTGTAATTTTAATCAAGTATCAGTTGTACAGTTCAAGAAACCCTGGCCATGAGTAAATTTTTTTCCAGGACTTGACTGACAATGTAAAGTTGTTTGTGTAATCTGTATGGACAATCACACAGTATTTTACCAAGGAAAGGATAATGCCCTAATGGGAGGGTCCAGGAGACCTCTATCCCATTTTCAATATATTTGAAAATATATGATATTTGGTGCTATCTTATTACATAGTCAAAAGGTACATATTTTATATTAGTGCTTTGGAAGCAAATTCCTTACCATTCAAGGAGAAACATTTCCCTCTCTTTCTTTTTTTTATTTTAATTTGCTTACCTAGAGTTAATTGACTAATTTTGAATGTCCTAATATGCAGTTGTATAGTGTGGGAAAGAGCACTAGGATGTCTTTCCCTCATCTCCTTCCATAGGCCACGTAAGGAGAATGCAGAATTGTAGCCCCTATGATCTGAATCTAACTCACTGCATGGGAGTCAGATAATGTAGACCGTTGCAATGTGCAAAAAGTTCAATGGGTTCAAAATGAAATCTAACTATATAAATCCATCTAATGTATAGGATGCTGAATTGGTAAAGTGAATGTAAATTTAAAGTTTCTATCTTGTATAGCATGTGCATAACTAGGCTAAACAAACCTGTATTTGTCCAATACTTACCAATTTGTACTTACACATGTAGGTTTTGCAGTTGTAATTTTTGAAGGTCTTTTAAAAATCAGGTTGATAGTACAGATATTTATATTTATTTTTTTCCCCTCTCAACTTTTTTAGCTGCTTCTTATCATACTAATGTATGGATTCCCACTCCTCCATTATCTTTTAAAACAAGAGTCCACAAAATCAATGTTGTAATAACAGAATGAAATCATTTGACTTTAATTAGACATAAATATATAAGGTAAGTTAATAATCAGGGAAGTAGCAAATTCTGTTTGCTTGTTTTTTTTTTTTTTTTTTAACAAAAGTAATTCAAATGTTCACATTCTATATGTGTCCGTAGTCTTACGCAGATTGGGAATGGGGTGGGTGCTGATCTGTGCATAGGCCTGAGTCCCTGGACTGAGGCAGTTGGCTTACCTGTGGTGGAGAATGTGGGCAAGACCCAACACCTGAAGTAAGGGGATTAGGGACCGCCCATTTACAGAAAGAAGTGGGGGAAAAAGATCCAGGGATGGATCTAGACAAATTCTTTATATTCTTGGCCAAAAGCCAACAACAGCAACATCAACAAATGCTGCAGAAGATGGGGGTGCAACAACAGCAGCTGATGCAACAGATAGGGAAATAGCAGCAGAAACTCCTACAACAGCCGGAAAGCCAGCAATAAGAGCTCCATCAGCAATGCTTCCACCAGCAGGTAACCCTCTGGCCACAGTGACCAGTGGTCAGGCCCCATGACCTGCTAGGGAACCCCTACTGTACCCCCCACCAGTCCACTTCTCCAAGATGGGTCCAGACGATGATCCTGAGCCTTCCTAGAGACCTTTGAGTGGGTGGCTATGGTGGCAGGGTGGGCACAAGACCAGTGGGCTGCCCTGCTGGCCCCCTACTTAATGGGGACCAAATGGCCTACTGGGGACTCCTGATTGAGTGAGCCCAGAATTATGCATAGGTAAAGTCGGCCACTTTAGATGCCATAGATATTAAGCCAGAGACCTTCTGGTGATGGGTCTAGACTGTAAGTTATGCAACTACAGCTCAACCCCAAGTGGTGGCCCATGAGATTAGGGATCTCTGCGGGTGATGGTTGCACCCAGAACAGCACTTGGTGGAGGAGATTGTTGAGAAAATTGCACTCAAGTAATTCACCAAGTCCTCCTGCCCCACGGTCAGGTGTGGCTATTCCAACACCACCCCATGACACTAAGCAAGGCTGTCAGCTTGATAGAGGACTTTCTGACCACTGGGAACCCCGTCAGATGGGGGTTCATGCCACAACCCTGATACCAAGATCGGTAGGTACATCGCCAACCCTAATACCTTGACAACAAGCTGCCAAGACACACACAGACCCTCTGCAGCCCAAAAAAGTGAGTCCAGGATGCTGCTCGGCCAGGATGGCCAAGAGCCTGGAACCTCTGGTGAGCTCTTGCCCAGGGGGCTGGGAAGAGCAACATGGTTCCCCACCAGATGAACTTGCCCAATCGGCTTGCCCCAAGCTGGGGCCCTGCTTTGCCTGCAGCTGTATGGGCCATTTACAGCAGGACAGTCCTGAGATGGACTGTAGCTTCTGCCAGGTTTGCACTGCAGAAGCCCGTGCCCACCAACCGGCCCCAGCAAAGCTCACAACCCCTGTAGGGGTTATTGCATGAAGTCATGGCCCTTCTTGACTCAGGTGGGGGAAAGCCCTTGTATAGAGGGGGCTTATTCTCAGCCCAATAGTGATGGAAGGAGAACTCCAATTACAGTGCACTCATGGAGATGTAAAGACTTACCTGTGTATTAGGATGCCCCGCCAATAAATGGGGTCATGGAGCAGATGGTAATGGTGGTCCCACATTAGCCTACCCCCTCATCCTTGGCTGGAACTGGCCCTGGTTTAATGATCTCCTCTGGGAATCCAGGCTCAGGGATATGCCTGCCCAGGTTGCCCTGGAAGGGTACTCCATTAAAAGAAGTCAAGCTAACTGTTGGGGCAAGGAACCCTCTGGAGAAGAAAAAGAGGAACCCTCTGTAATAGACCCCAAGATAATCCTTTGATACACCTGGAGAGGACTCCGGGGCAGCAAATCTGGTGAACTTCCCATGAGATCAGTAGGAAGACTTGACGTCTCGGTTTGCCTACAACTGAGTGACCCATATTAACAGGGCCGCAAAGAACCCACAGAGAACCAAGTCATGGCCCCACTTTGAGCTGGTATTGGACTGCCTTTCTCATGTATTCTGAGATCTGCAGACCCAGGAAGACTGATCCCAGCTACTGGCCCTACCTGAGCCATGCCACCGGAGAGCTGTCCTAAGACTGGACCATAACATCTCTGTGGCTGGTCATTTGGGGAAAGATAAAACCATGGCCTGGGTTCTCTCTTGATTTTGTTCGCCAGGGTCCACAAGGAGATAAGAGGCCACTGATGCTCCTGTCCCGAGTACCAGCTATCTGCTTAACCAGGGGTTCAGAAAGTCCCACTGGTCCCCTTACCAGTGGTTGGTACCCCCTTTGAGCACATTGCCCTTGACCTGGTGTGGCTGCTATCAAAGAATAAAGTGGGGTTTTGCAGGGTTTTCCTTGTCCTCATTGACTATGCTACCCACATTCCTGAGGCCATCCTGCTACAAAACATTGGCACCCCTACTAGTGCCTCTGCATTAGTGAATTTTTTTGACCAATCAAGTGACCAAGTTCACCTTCCAGCAGCTCCACCAGTTGTGTGCCCTGCTCAGCATCCAGAAACTGAAGACCTTGGTGTACCATGCCCAGATCAATGGGTGGTTGAGAAGGTCAACCAGACACTGAAAGGGATGTTGAGAAAGTTCCCTCTCTCTGAGTTGTAGCAGTTGGACCAGCTACTCTCACCACTGCTGTTAGTTGTCAGGGAGGTACCCCAAACATCCACCCACTTCTCACCCTTCAAGTTCCTATATGGGCGCCAACTCTGTGTTGTCAGGGAGGTACCCCAAACATCCACCCACTACTCACCCTTCAAGTTCCTATATGGGCGCCAACTCTGTGGTGGGCTCGATTTGATGTGGGAGACATGGGAACATGTCCCCCCCCCACCTCACAGGGCCTGCTGCAGTATGTCTTTCAGCTACAAGAGCAGCTTGACTGGGCAAGAACCTTGGCTCAGAATCTCCAGACTGTCCAGGGGATCCAGGAAAGGTATTACCACCAGGGAGCATGAGAGAGAACCTTTGAGCCTCGGGATCAGATACTCCTCCTACTTTCCTCAGAGGAGTCAAAGCTCCTTGCTCACTGGCAGGGCCCTCATGAGGTCTCCCACCAGGTAGGACTAGTCATCTATGAAATACATCAACCCGACTGAAGGAAGAAGTGGCAGATCTACAACATCGATCTCCTGAAGCTGTGGCAAGCGCATGAAAGGCTGCTGATCGCCCCATACTCTCCTGAGCTGGTGCTAAGTCCCCAGGTGCCTGATCTAGATGAGGGGGAAGAAACACAACTGGCTGACATACTGGCTGAGGACCAGCAAAAGCAGGGTAAAAATCTGCTGGAAGCCTTTAAGAAAACCATTACGGCATGGCACAGCCTGATTACATTCGGATCCCACACTATTCAGATGCCTCCCAGCCAAGTAGTTCGAGAGGGTAACCACCTCCTCCCATGATGAAGGAGGGAAATCGTGGAGAAAGAGGTACAAATCATGTTGGAACTAGGAATAATCAAGTGGTCCAGAAGTGAGTGGCAGAGCCCCCTGGTACTTGTCCCAAATTCTGATGGAAGTGTCTGATTCTGCATCAATTTTTGTAAGGTAAATGCAATCTTGAAGTTTGATGCATACCCAGTGCCCCGAATGGAGGAGCTTCTAGAATGTCTTGGGACTGAAAACTACATCATCACCCTTGATCTGACCAAAGGGCGTAGGCAGATCGTCCTGGATCAGAGATCCCAGGAAAAGACCGTGTTTACTACCATATCCAGAAAATTCTACTTCATCTGGATACCTTTCAGCCTCCATGGGGCCCTGGCTACCTTCCAGCATATGATGGACCATTTTCTGAGTCCCCACACGGCGTACACTGCAGCCTACATAGATGACATAGTCATGTATAGTCAAAACTGGAATAACACTGGGCCCACAACATGCTGACTCACTATAATAAAATCAAGTCAGCCTGATTCTCATCGGCTTCCCCATGGCCACTACTGGACGCCCCCTCTGGGTATACTTGGCTCCATGGCAGATCCTCAGGGTGCTCATGGTCTGAACCCTCAGGTACAGTTAGCAGGGTTTTCTCATTGGATTCAGGGGCCAGCGGTCCAGGCCAGTCCTCAGCGGCCTCCCAGCGTGGGAGCACAGGGCAGACCTCTGCTTTCTCCGGCGGCTAGGTCTTAACTGAACTCCTGGCCTGGGTTTTTATACAGGTAGTCCCACCCTCTGACTTCTTGGCAGGTAAAGGGAAAGTGCTAGGTCCACCAGGGCTTGGAGAAGGGCTTTTCCCCTTCTTGGTCTGTGAGCGGCCACCCCTGCTCACTACAGTCATTAATCGTAATTAGACTAGTCAAGAGATTTTTGTAGGATATGTGTGATGGAACCAGATTAAGCAAGTTTATACTGACATCAGCATGAGGCCATTATTTTTGTCTCATATTATCATATTGTATGAACAAGCAGACAATATGATAATGAATGATAATTAAGGTTAGATATTATATTTGTTGTCAAAAAGATTTATGAAGCACATCTTTCTTTCTTTCTTTTTTTTAGGATGTTATGTGGGCTAGTGCTTAATGTGATCAAAGTGAACAAACATATTTTTAATGGCCTGTAATGTATTTGCCCCTTGCCTAAACTAATCCATTGTTATCACTGACAGTGTATTAGTACAGGCAGTACATTAACTGACTGTAATATGATCACTGAAGACAAATATAAGATGGGATATTCAAAAATGAACTTTTGCTCTCTGCTGTTGCTGTTGTTATTACAATGTAGAGTTGTAGAGAAAATGCAATAAACAGATCCATAATGAAATGTAACACAGGGATCGCTCCATCCACCGGGGAGTATAATAAGTATCTCAGCTCACATAACTTTGATTAAGTGAATTATTTTTTTCTTCCAGTGGTCTTTATGTTGTTTACATTTTTTTCAAGACCTTAAAAACCTATACATGTTCTTCCATTGTTGCATAGGGGTTTCACCTTACCTCTCCAGCTCAACATTTGTTTTTTCAGAATTTCCATTTGGTAAGACATCTTAGCTTCTTAGCTGATTCAAAAACTTCCCCAAAATGTATGAATTTCCCATGGAATGGAAATTCTGGTTCCCAATCAAGTCTAGATTGAATCTAACATTTGCTAAAGTGAATACTGTATGGTCTGTGGTCCAGGACAGCAGTACCAGTACTTTTAAAATGGTTAAAGATGTAATGATGTATGTCGGAGATCACTATATATTTCAACTCATTAAGGGTGTGTCTACACAGCAATATTATTTCCAAATAACTAGCATTATTTCAAAATAACTTGATCCATGTCTACACAGAAGGCAGTTATTTCGAAGTAATGTCGAAATATTATCAAACTGGAGGACTTCTTACTCCATTTCCTGTAACCCTCATTATACAAGGAGTAAGGGAAATTGGAGGAAGAGTGCTCTATTTTGAAATAAGTGCTGTGTAGACGCTCCAAATTTCAAAATCAGCTATTTCAAAATAAGCTACACAATTGACATACCTTCATTTGCATAGCTTATTTTGAGTTAAGCCCTGATGTGTAGTTGTATCCTAAGATGAATGTATACCTTCAGAGATAATTTTTTCTTATATGTTTGTAATATGATAGTGAATGTTGACGGCTATGCAAGTCTCTGATCCATGGCGCCAGGACGGGTCAGACATTTGATTGTGTGTGTGTGTGTGTGTGTGTGTGCACGCGCGCGCACGTGTTCTCTATTGAACCAAATCATCCACTACCCACTATCTCAGTCATAACCATTACCTTTTAACAATATAAGGGCTGAAAAAAAAATCTACCTTAATGCTCATAAATATATCAGTAGTACGTATGCATAATTCTGATTCACTTGATACCAGTTCTACTAAAAGATTTAAAAAAAACCCCACAAGATTCTGAGAAATGTCTCATATTGTTCCAGAAAATACTTACTATATTTCCCATCAGATATTAGATTGTATATTGGTTCAGAACTTGTGTGGGATATGTGTAAAGAAACATCTAAGAGCCTGTAGGAAATGTTTTTGACAAGACAAAAAGTTGCATTTGTCCCTCTGGCCTGGAACTTATTTAGTATCACAGTGTGGTACCAGACTTAAAAGATGTATATTTCAAAAGAGATATGCAATTGTCCTAATCAGTTAATGGCCAATTATAGTTACTAAAGCAATCATGAAGCTTTTAACAAAGTCACTTGAACCAAATTTCAAATTAAGTAATTGCCTTTTATTTATGTACATATGCTGGCATTTTTGTCAATGTATTCATATTTGTTTCTGGTAAATCCTTCTGCAATAGGAGCAGGATCTTAATTGGCCTTGATGCACTTCAAAAAAAGCTGTATCTCGGGGCGGGTGAAGGTCCATCCCAAGGGCAGTCCATGTTGGCTGCCCAGTCACTGCCTAAATGGTCAGAGATGGAGCCCACCACCTTGTGCTCCAGAGGCTGATGACCTGTCCCACAGTTCACTGGAGATCCCACTGCACCTCCCTTCCTTCAGTGGGTCCCTTATCCTGCCTTCTAAATTAATATAATCTTAAATCAATTGCTTTAAAGTACATTTGAGAGGTGCTAAATAGGTGCAAGATACTTATTAGATACCTAGGTACTTTCTTTCCTGATTCATTTTCAACTATTTAAACACTTGAACATTTGAACTTTAAATTTTCCATTTTACAGTTTGTTTTAATGAGGAGTTACAAATTATGTTAATGAAGAATATATGTATTATTGAGAAACAAGAAGTAATTCTTCCACTCTACTTCATGCAGATAAGGCTACCATTGGAGAAATGTGTCCAGTTCTGGATGCCACATTTCAGGAAAGATGTGGACAAATTGGTAAAAGTCCATAGAAGAACAACAAAAATGATTAGAAGTATAGAAAACGTGAGCTATGAGAGAAGACTGAAAGAAGTGCATTTGTTAATTTGGAAAAGAGAAGACTGAAAAAGGACACAATAACTGTTTTCAAGTACCTAAAAAGTTGTTGCAAGAGGGAGGAAGAAAAATTATTCTCCTTAATTCTTGATGATAGAAGAGCAAGCAATGGGCTTAAATTGCAGCAAGGGAATGGACATTAGGAAAAACTTTAGGTTGGACATTAGGAAAAACTTCCTAACTGTCAGTATGGTTAAGCACTGGAATAAATTGCCTAAAAGGATGTGGAACCGCAGTCATTAGAAATTTTTAAGAGCAGGTTAGATAAACAATTCCCAGGGATGGTCCAGATGGTTCTTGGTCCATGAGTGCAGGGGACCAGACTTGACCTCCCAAAGTACCTTCCAATCCTATGATTTTATGATTTATTATTCCTGAGGATTATAGAAAGACTTGGCTCCCAAAGTCATTCACTCATTTATCTGGGAGTTGGTAAGAATCAGATATGACAAACACAAGTGAACAAACTACCTCACAATAGATTTTAGAACAACCAGACAAGAGATTGGCAGAGGAAGCCCTGAACGGCTTCTCTTTCGGATGGACTGGAGTTTCTCCAAGTGTACTCATCTCATATCTTTATCCACTCTCTAAGTAATTATGCCCCAGTTCTGCTCACACTAAAGTCAATGTAAGTTTTGCTATTGATTTCAGTCAGTATTAGGAGGAACAGGCACATAGTAAAATATCATTATTTTGTGATTTACTCTGTTTACTTCTCCGTGTGATCTTCAGGTAGAAGATGAGATGACCCACTCTGAATCAGTAATGATTCCCCCACACCTCTCCCCACCTTTCTCTGTGGCCTTTTCATCCTCTAGAGGGAAGAGTAAGTCTTAGTGAAAATTCTGTCGGACCAGCCGCTTTCATGGTATTTTCAGTAAAAGGATTCTGAAACAAACCTCTCACACACTGAATGATGTCTAGCAGGCAGGAAGAAAAGTATGGTAATAATCCTGTCAATTCTGAAACCTGGACTAGCTGTAAAGATATTTTATAGCTATCTTGATATATATATGGAGCATGTCAAGATGGAAGAGTTCTGGGAAGGCAATTTTGTGCTACGAGAAGCAGTATTAAAAGAGTAGAATTACCATGCTAAGAAAGCAGAAGATTTATACAGTTCTTTGTTTTGGTGCTATCTACATATGTAGGGGCTTATAGGTGCGTGTTGGATGCCCGTGGGGGGAGAATAGAACTTGGAGAAGGATGGATTATTACAGGCAGTGAAACTTTTTATGATTCTATTTACTGTGTGTTTATTAGTTTAGGAACATGTTTTTCCCCATCTCTCTTGTTGTACCTTGACCCACCAGCCTGACTCTGGCAGAAGGTTCTTCTAGACGGAGGGTTGGACTCGATGCTATCTAAAGAGAAAGTTGATGATAGATGATTAATTGTAAGGGTTAAAAATCCACTGAGAGTTGTTAAAAACTTTTGTTAGGGAGGGCTTGGAATATTTTTGTCAAGTATATAATTGATTGGCATCTTGCATACGTGCAAATAACAATTGGAAATAGCAATACAAAATGAGTCTAATATTGTTCAGGTTCACATTTCGGGGATCTTATTAGGTACACACCTGTTCCCAGATACTCCAACAGCAGCAGTGGTCAAGATTAGTTTTTATGATTTGTACCTGTGTGCACGCTACATGCAGCCGGGATCTGAAACTCAATTTGCCCTAGGGCCAGTGCCAGTCTTCAAATGCTCCTAATGGGACAACAGGCACTCCCATCTGGCAGGGCTCCTCAGGGAGGATCCTCCATGCACTTCCCCCACCCTGCATGTCTCCTGGCCCTGTCCGCTCCTCCCCCCTTGTGTATCCCCAATCCCGCCTGCCACCTCCAAGCAATTTTAAACCCGCCAGCGGTCCCTGCTGACAGCACCAACCCTGGCTTCCAGCTGCTAGCTCTGCACTTTCATTCCTGTGGCCCAGAGAAGGTCTGTGCAGAGAATCTTGTCCATGGATGAAAGCTGTGAAACTATTAACTCATTTTGCAAAACTGATTTGATTACAAGCCTTCAGATAAATGGGGCTATTTTATTCTCAAGAGCCCCAGTCATGTCCTCACGCTGGGATCCCCCCAACCCCCCATTTAGTATAACTGAAAACTAAATGCACTGACCCCTCCCTGCAGGCTGCAGAAACACTTCAGCTTGGGTGGCTCCCTAGCCAGTGCAGGTCACATTGTGGCGGAGGCAGCCAACATGGCTTCCAAGACTGAGTTCTGCCCTCTGTGGCCAGGATCGTGTGAGCACTGGTGTCCTGGGTTGTGCTGCTGGGAGCTGTGCATGTGTATAAGTCCCTGTACACTGTCCAACCACCCCTGAGCTGGCAGCCATGTAGGCCTGATTAAATAACTTTTTCAAAACTTTTCACAGGCCGGACTGGGGAAGAATTCAGGTCGTAGCTGGCTTGTAGGCTGGGAGTTTGATACCCCGACATAGAGTTACATCTTCAGGAGACTTGGAATCTGAAGCAAGTGTAGAATGCAGCCCTTTTTTATTGAGCAGTAATTTGTAGCAAGAGCATATTACACCAGCATTCAAAGGTTTGCAAGCTTAGGTATTGATTTTTCCCTTTAACACTATAATTAGCTTGGTCCTTTGTTATCTCTTGTCTCTTGAAGTGATACCACAACACTAGCCATTAGATTCAGCATACATGTCCCTTCTTTGAAAGAAAAAGGGGGGAGTGAGCACTGTTTTCTGGAAGTTGCCTCCTTTATTTTAACAGTACCCGAATCTGTTAATCTTTCCTTCCCTATCAGCAAGAAAAAGGGGAGATATTTCAGCTAACTCACTGTGGGGTCTTATTCTTTAAAGAACATTTGGTTTATATGGGGGCATGAAATTACTTGTTGATATAGAGGTATAGTCAAGTAAAGCCAAGGCAGAAATCTGACATGAGGTACAAAATCTGACAAACCAGATAAATGACATAAAATTTCTGGTGCCAATTGTGCCCTGGGATGATATTCTGGTCCACATAAACTTTGTAAGTAAGCCTTACAAACTCAGTTGATGGACATAACGACTGCTGGGATGAGTAACTGCCTTGATTTCATTGTGGCACATAAAGTCAATAGTTTTGAAGATGCCATCACTGTTGCCAAAGAAAAAGTGGAAACTTTAGGAGTTGAGCCTGTCTTCAAGGAAAATGGGAAGAAGAGACAGTTTGGTTAAGGCGACAGAGATGAGGAAGCTCAGAAGAAAAAAAAATAAGAGGGAGATTTTTTGTGATGTGGCTCATTTGTTGGTATTGGTTGAGTGACCCATCAAGGAAAGGTTTGGACAAATGAAGGACCATGAGAAGACCCGGGGGAATTCTGAATGACCGTAGTAAGCTTCTTGAAGGTATGAAAATACTCTTCAACAACTGTACAGACATTTACCACATGGGAAATATTCAAAGGTCAATGATAAAAACTTCTATGTCCAACTGTACAACATCCATCACATATTGCCCCACAAGAAAACATTCTCCACTTCAAGTTCTTCAATTCATTCATGACTGAGAGTTGAAGGACACTGTTCTTAATGTATGGATAGATTTGAGGATTTTGCTAATACTCTCCATCACAGTAATGAGTGGTGAGCACAGCTTTTTAGAACTCAAGCTCATTGAAAACTATCTTTGATCGATGATGGCTAATGAAAGAGTGATGTTGCTTGCTACTTTATTTTAAAATGCCATTTGCCGATTTTTGGACCTCTCCATCATTGTGTTTGTTTGCAAAGCTGAAGGTAAGACAAGTGACCTTTTGAACAAATGGACTTTGTATAACATTCTAAGGCTGTCACCTACTGTAACACTATTTAATACTGGTCTGCTCAATGTTGGTTCACAGTTCAGTTTCTTTACATTAGTACATTTCAGTTATTCTTAAAATTAAAAAAGTTTCTATAAGCATAGAAAAAGCAATTTGTGTTTTTTGTATTATATAAGATATGAATAAAAAGAGATGTACAGGTGTTAGCATGCAATTTAATCATCCTATATGACAAGGATAAATCAAGAATGCAAATTGTACAAAGTCATGAAAGGGGCTATATGTAAAACAAAAATAAGGTTTTCAAAAGCTTAAATGCATGGCGGGATGCTGAAAATACTCCTTATCTGCGGCACCATTTGTCTTAGGGCTGGCCCTGCACTACCTCAATTACCAACGACTCCTTGTAACTCTAGTATACCTTCTAAATCAACCAACTTTTGCCTTCCTAACCAGAAACAAAAATAAGTAGAATAACCTTGAGTTATTGAGATAATAAGCTTGACTATGTTTTCTTTTCAACCAACTGGTAGTTTTCCAAAACACCTAAAGAACAGCATTTTTTCAGTTTACAATGTCTTGTCAGACTTGTAAAACTGTGAGTCCATCTTCTCAACAGGCACAAATTGGTGTTGTGTCATGACTTCAATGGAGTGATGCCTATTTACACCAGCTGAGAACCTGGTTAATTCATTTTCAATTTATTTGGATAAGCTGATTCTTATGTCATTCAAACAAATCCACCCAGCCCTTGGTAAACTCTTTTCAGTATTTCTTTCCTATAAAGCATGTTTTCATTATCCTTCACATTACAATGGAGAGAAGCAACCTTTCAATTACTTGACACTAATCAAACATTTTGCCAATTATTACGCAGAAAAATTTATTTCTTAAGGAAGAATACAGGAATTCAGAAGTATATGTTATGGTTCTGGGTGATTTTTAATGCCTAGTTTGGGAGATAATCTACATTGTAAGAAGCCAGTTTTGATTTAAAGTGATGTTAAATACAATTACTAACAGTGGAGATTTTGACAATCTGCTATAAGTGATCACTGAGACGCTGTGAGGGGCCTATTGCATAAACACAGAAATTATCTTGTGCTTTCTGATTGTCAAAGACAACATCATTAAGTGGAACACTGAAAGCATTTCTAGGAAACATAGCCATTAAATTTGTAGAAGAGAAAGTAAAACTGGCATTTGATGGATACTAAACATTTAAAAATTGAAGTTCTTGTCAAATTGTCAATGTCCATAAAACATGAAAGTCTTCATAAAAGTTAATTTAGCATTTATATTTTTTCCTTATGTGAAAGGCTAATTTTGCACATTTAAAAACAGCACCTGGTGTTTACAATGAAATTGTTTAATCAGTGTGAGGACATATCATAGAAGAAGTTTGTTAAACACAATTAAAAGAATAACATTTCCAAGAATGTAAGGATTTTCCCTACAGGCACATGTGAAAATTCAGCACCCCACTTCCATATGTACTTTTGAAAAACTCTCTCTCCTAGCCACTTTAGCTGTCTTATTGGATTTTTTTTCCCACCATGAATGATTCAAAATACAGAATGAGTCAAACATAGGTCAGCTAGAGGAATTTGGTATGTAGTCTCCCTCAAAATTTATCCATTTTCTAATATTCAAACCATGTGCTCATCAGGGGACAAAACATGATGAAGTCTGAAGAAATCATCCAGCCACAGGGGAAATGTATACAATTGTCATGAAATCCACTGGCACCAATACAATTTTTCTGCGTGGAAACACTGTATCATCATTTATTTTGAATACTATTGTCACTTTTTTGTTAAGGTTACGATACTTATTGGTATGTGAGGACGATGGGGTGAGAATAAACATTAATAAGAGGAACTCCGAATTGAAATTGATTATTGTCCTCTTCCCCCTTACTAGATCTCTCCTTTAGCCAATAAGCTTTAAGTCTGGGTGTATTTCAAGCGTCAAAGGGCCAGAATGTTTTCTGCCTATGATACCCCAGCTGTACTACTATTTTTAGCATGCTAGCTTGATGAAAGCTAGTGTAAAAAGGTGTACATGAGCTGGGACTCACATCCCTTGCTCTCAAGTATAGACGTAACATCTGTTGTGTTTCAAGAAACATGTAACCAACTGGGAGGGTAGGTGAAATAGGATTTGGCCTTGGAAAAGAAGAACAACAACAACAAAAAAAGGAAATAGGAGGTTAAGAACAAACCCTTGAAACACTTCTGTTATTTTTTCAAAAGTACTAGAAACTGATTCAGGTCAACACGTGCACATTCAGGACTTAAAGTTAGGTGACTAAAATAGGTGGCCCCGGGCTTGGAAATTCTCAGCATCCACAGCTTTCACTGAAATCAATGAGAGGAATAGGAGCTCATTATTTGTCAAAACCGGGCCCCCTACATTTACTTGTATTAATAAGGATTTACCTATCTCTGTTTAAAAATATTGACCTGTTTTTAATATAAAAAAGTGAAAAAAGAGGAGAAATGTATTTTAATTCAAAGCTGCACTGGACACACAAGAGGGACACACACACAGCTGATATTTAATATCTTTCTTCTAACCAGTTGTGGTGTAAGTGGTATTTCTGTAGGTAGATCATAAAATGTAAACATATAACTGGATATAGGTAAATGTGCCAGATAGTTTCAAAACTGTGCATGGGGTGCAATGGGAGAATCATAAATAGAAACACTATCTAATATATGATCAGTAAATCCCAATGAGTCCTACTTTTAGCAACCACACATAGGTCGCACAGGAACAATAGATGATTGTCATGAGGGAACCATTAATAACCCATCATCTCGGGGGGAAAAAATATCACACTGGCAAATTTTGCACTCAAACAATTGTTTGATAGGCTCCTCATGCATTGAAATGTGCAAGGAAATTACTTTATCTTTTAAAATGAATCCTGATATTAGCTTCTACAATTAGCCATCCACAGTTATGGGAGTGGGGAGGGAACAGGTATAGGTTTCACAAACTCTAAAATCTGGCTTTGGTCCTATTCAATTACTTACCTCCACCTGTCTTAGTATAGTTAGTAAAATCTAAGCAGTTTGCAGGAGGAAAATAAAGACTGAGGCAGGATCTGTGCTAGGGGAGAAAGTTGACCTACTTCACCTCTCCTGCAGACATTCCTTATTGAGCAATTGTGGGATAAATGGAGAACAACCAAGCACCTTTTGCTTTTATTTATGGCAGTTGAGTTACTAAGGCTCAAATCTGCCTGGTCACAAAAGGAGTTGTGGCCACTCAGCAAGTTCAAAAGGTATTCATCATCTCACAGGATCAGGCTTCTGATTCTTTAACAATCCTGAATGAGGGGCAAAGCAGAGACCTTCTCTCCCTATAGTCTGAAAGGAACTAACAGAGCAGCTGCTCAAAGACAGGAGGCATGTTGTGAAGGTCTCCTTTGTATTTATATGTTCCTGTCCTTCATTCCCACATCAAGAAGCTGTCAGCTTAGTTTTGGAAAGCAGCACTTCCTCCCCTCTCCTGCATCAAGAAAATCCTTAGATCCCTTTCATAGTCTCATTAAAATACCTGCACGGTATTTACGACATTGCCAGCTCTTTGAGAATGCACTCCTCAAAGCTATTGTTAAATACAAATTTGAACCTGTGATGGATAGGAGTACTGGCCCAGTGACTAAAGGGTTAAACTCAGGTAGCTAGCAGGGATGTTGGCAGAAAGCCAACTGGAAAGACGATTGAAATTTGAATTGTATATAGATACCTGGCTGCTTCTTTCTTTGTGTATGTTCGAAATTAAGGGCAGAAAGGAGCAAGATGATTACCAGGCCTACAGGAAATATCGAGCATGGGAGAGAACTGGGCCTTGAAGTATGGATCATCATGGATCGTGAGTAGAGAGAAGAATGTATGTTTAATTGCGATCATGGTATTTTTCTTTGTTTTGGTTAGGGTTGTTTGGTTAAGTTTCTCTGTGTGAAATCCATGTGCTCTCCCTCCCATTCATTATCTAAGCTGTACCCAGAGATACTATGTTCTCTGTGTTTTAATTTGTTTTTCTCGGTTGCTCTGTAAAACCTAACAACCAAGTATGCTTTATTAAGGATATTTTTTTGTTTTTGTTAATAAAATCATCTTTTTAAGTCAATGATTTGATCTTGTGACCTGGAAGGATGCTACCAGACCATTTGTTGGTTTTTTTATTTTCTGTGTTTTCTTTTGTTTCTTTTTCAAGCAGAGCTTGGGATACTCCTGGGGAAGGAATTCAAATGTTTCTTCCTGGTTTTTCAGGGTTCTTTCAAATTACTTGATGGCGGCAGCCTATCTTCCAGAGGCAGTGCATCTGTGACTTTTTTTGTAAGCAGAGCCTATAGGCAAGGTATTTAAGGTCTTTTGTGGACCCCTGTCTCCTGCACTTGGAGTGCCAGAGTGAGGAACAGCCCTGACAGAACCTATATATCCCATTGTTGTGGCCAAGGGTTCAATTTATGGGGTGTAGAGAGACCCCCCCCAAAGTTTGAACCCCTGGATTTCATACTTGAGGTCGGCTTAAAGGCCATACCATGACTCCAAGAGGCAGTTCTTAAATACAACAGAGTTTGATTTGCTTGCAGCTTTGCCTTTGGGGCAGGGAACTTGTTATAAAAAAGAGGGAAGCAGGGTGATTTAAAATAACAAAAGATTGGGCATTCCAGTAATTGAAGGATAGTTAGACCTTGATGAAAACATTTCCTGGTACTCCACTTGAAAGATACGAGGAAAGAAAGAGTAGGAATGAGTGTTGTGCTGACAGGATTTGCACTTAGACCAGTACTGTTAAACATAAAAGTTCTTGAAAAAGTGGTAAACAGTGACTAATCCAAAGCTGACTGTAACACAAGGGCAGATGGAATTCAGTGTTGATAAGTGCAAAGTAATGCACATGGAAAAGCATAATCCTAACTATAGATACAAAAATTATGGGGTCTAAAATAGCTGTTACCACTCAAGAAAGATTCGGAATCATTGTGGATAGTTCCCTGAAAACATCTGTTCAATGTGCAGTGATAGTCTAAAAACTAAAAAGCTAACAGAATATTGGGAATGATTAGGAAAGAAGACAGAAAATATCATATTGCTTCTATATAAAGACACTGTATGCCCACATCTTGAATATTTAATGCAGATCTGGTCACCTCATCTAAAAAAATATGTATTGTATTTGGAAAAAGTGCAGAGAGCAACAGAAATGATTAGGGGTAAGGAACAGCTTCCATGTGAGGCGATATTAATAACATGGGACTTAAAAAAATACATTATTTTTTTCACAACTTGTGGAACTTTGTCAGGAGATGGTGGAAAGTCCCAAACCATAACAGGGTTCCAATGAAAAAAAAAAGTTCAGGGAGGATAGGTCCATCAATGGCTACTAGCCAGAAGTGGAAGTGATGGTGTCCCTAGTTTCTGCTTGTCAGAAGCTGGGAATTGGCAACAGGGGATGAATCTTAACAATTGCCTCTTCTATTTATTCTTTTTGAAGCACCTGGAATTGGCCACTTTTGGAAGACAGGATATCGGGCAGAAGGACCATTGGTCTGACTCGGTATGGCCATTACAATGTTCTTATATATAGCTGACATATATTTGCCACCTGCTGTAACCCACTAGACCCCCACTCTTTCCAGAGCTGAGTTGGAGCCCAGGAATCCTGATGGTATCTCTCTCTCTCTCTCTCCACAGAGTTAGTAACAAAGTCAGAATATATATTAAAATTTTAAGGCTAACCAGTGTCCCTTAAGTGACTTGCCACAAGGTGTCAGAATGTATTAGATCTGAGTTAGTCTGATAGTTATTTAATTTTCTTTCTTTTATATATGAATTAGATACAGTGCTCCTGTTAGCTAACTGCAAAGTTGTCTGTCAGAAAAAGTAGTTTTCCAATGCCTTGGTAGCCCCTGGACAGAGATAATAAGAACATAAGAACGTCCATATCAGGTCAGACCAAAGGTCCATCTAGCCCAGTATCCTGTCTGCTGATAATGGCTAGTGCTAGGTGCCCCAGAGAGGGTGGACCAAAGACAATGATCAAGCAATTTGTCTCCTGCCATCCTTCTCCAGCCTTTGACAAACAGAGGCCAGGGGCATCATTCCTTACCCCCTGGCTAATAGCCTTTTATGGACCTAACCTCTATGAATTTATCTAGCTCTTTTTTAAACTCTGTTATAGTACTAGCCTTCACAGCCTCCTCTGGCAAGGAGTTCCACAGGTAGACTGTGCACTGTGTGAAGAAGAACTTTCTTTTATTAGTTTTAAACCAGCTACCCATTAATTTAATTTGGTGTTCTCTAGTTCTTATATTATGGGAACAAGTAAATAACTTTTCTTTATTCACCCTCTCCGTACCACTCATGATTTTATATACCTCTATCATATCCCCCCTCAGTGTCCTCTTTTT
>CM057846.1:25619762-25630934 GCA_030068395.1 Apalone spinifera
CTCCTTTGCATGCCTTTTCCGGCAAAGGGGGCCAGTCTAGACACAGCCTATGGGTAACTGAGAATATCTACTCACTCCAGACCACTGAAGAAGAGATATAATAGAAGCTATTATTTACTATAAAATACAGATAATATTTTACCAGGCTATCCAACTACTTTGTCTACCCTATTCAGTAGATATCTGTGGTTATGAATATTAATAGAAATACATTTGGCTCTAGAGAAGACTTAACCAAAACTAAAGGTATACCTGTCTGTTATCATTAGAGATGCTTTCTTTATTGGAAAAGAAAGTTATGAGAAAAGATCATAGCTAGAAAATGACATTTTGGGAAAGATATAGGGAGAGAAATATACAGTTGAACTTGAATAGTTTGAAACACCATTGTATTTGTCCTAAGAAAAGAAAGAATTGTCATGTATCACACATTTGCTGGCAATGGAAGGGGTAAAATTTGATCTGAAAGAAAAAAATCATAAGGATGCCATGTCCCACAAGTATACGTTGTAGCCAAAAAGTCTTAAAGATTGTGCTGAAATTCTCTAACCACTCAGAGAAGCATGTGTCTTTCAGACAACTAATACTAAGGGACATCATGGGGGAAATCCACAGAGCAACACGGAAAGTCTTTTGAAGAAATAAAGAGGATCATCACAAATGTTCCATTAAAGAAGTATTACAACTCAGAAGAAAGACTAGTCATACAACATGATGCGTCTGAGTCTGTGAGCATTATTAATGCAAGCAGGCCCTCTAAAAGCAATTATAAGATGAGGCTTGTCAGTTAAGGATCAGTCCCCAATGATGCTGAAGTAAATCATTAACCAAATGACCAGAACAAAAATAATACCAACATGAGTGGATGTTCAAACCCTTTTTTCCTTGAACACAAGATAGACTTCAGACCAGAACTTTTTAAGTTAAAAAGTGAGGATGGAAATAATGTTGAAAATTGGAACTGAAAAATACCACAAAGAGCCACAGAAACTTTTGTATCATCTGGGCACAAATGAACTGTTGTACAGCTACACAGAGAATAGAAAAAAATATGCTGAAGTTGGAAAAACAATAAACAAAAAGAAACATTCCTGCTACAAGAGAAACTAGAGAAACTGATGGGTCAAAGAAGATGGAACTTATTCCTTCCAATAGTGTGATATGTTTAGTTACAGAGGATTACTACTAGAAATTTTTGAAAGGCTGAAGATATGGAGTAAACTAGTGGAGTTGAAGTAAATCAAAGAAGGTCAGATGCAAATTAAGAGCATATTTATGTGAGATATCGTATTCCGGTTATTGATGCTACAGTATAGCACACTTCCGGTAGTTCAGTGCATTTAATGAAAGATGGGTCTTTGATTCTTCCTTTGTCTTCAGGTAAGCCAGGAAGCAGTGGAAAAGAATGTATGGTGAAGCCTGTAATGATGAAAGTGAAAGGATGTGGAACTGCTCCCTAACTAGGAATTAGTGCTCAGAAATTATCAGGTGGAACTTCCTCACCACCACCCCATGGGAGAAGGCAGATTTATCAAAACTAAAATATTCAGTGGCATTAGCCTGATTTCAAAGGTCCAACTTGCTAGGGAGATTTCCTACCAGCTTGCCCACTTGACTCCTCTGCAGTCTGTCTGGTGTGCTGACAGGAATCTGAAAGTTTGGAATCCCTGGGATTGTTATTTTCCAAGCTCCTATGGGTTCGTGGCTCTTCAAGCAGCCAGCTGGACATCATCTGAGCCTGGGATTCTAGGTGCAGCCAGCCAGGCATACTGCTCCTAAGTTATGAAACCCATAGCTTCCATAGAACCTAAGAAGCCCTAGGAAAGCCAGATAGATGGAATGCCAGAGAATCAGAGTCCCCAGGACTTCCAGAGTCTATCATTTGGAGACCATCAACCAGATTAACTGTCCCAGAATTGTAGACATAGCTTTCCTTTTGCAGAGAATTTTGAATTTTTTGAGTTTTGTTCCAAATTAGAATGAACCCAAATTTCAATATACTAATCCCCCACAAAACACACAACTTCATGTGCTTTTTCTCCACACAGCTTTGTTAGCAAAACTATACCTATACTTCACCAGGATTTAAAAGCAGTCTAGCACAAAGACTCATGAGCTGAAGAACATAATTGCTAGTAGCAATCAGTAGAAAGCTACAAGAACTAAGACTACAATTCCATAATACCCAGAACAAAGCACAAGACAATTAAAAGCAGCTAAGCATTTTATTATTGTGGATTTGCCAAGGATCTACCAGTACTCAATAAAACCAATGAGCAAAAACTGCAACTCATAAATAATCATAATATAATGGTGGTGGCAGTGAGCTAAAGTTCTGCAAGCGGACAAAAAAAAAGCTACAAAGACATTATAAAGATAAACTCGTGACATTTAAAAAGGAGCATGGAGAATTCCCAACTAGCAGGAAGAGTCAACAGTTTGGCATATTCAGAGAAAGTTGGAATGCACAGGGAAGAAAATAAATGTGGAACTGCTACCTATCCACCACAACAAAATACCACAGGTTTTGGACCAGCACTCATGTATGGAATATTGTACCTCAGATATTCTTGTTGCACCAGAAGCAAGTTGCATGCATGACACATGGGTAGCATCCATGTCAGGACAGATTGAAACAGAAAAAGCTGATCTGCACCTTGCTGACCCCTGAATGTGGTACTGATGGGTAGACACAACATGAGCCATCACTGCCTGGACCACCCTTAAGGCCTGTTTTCTTTCCCAGGGGGCTCTTGTATCCCAATCCAAAGTTTAGAAGGAAGCCCTGGATTAGGTCCATACTACCTGAAAATTTGGTAAAATTGTAATTCTGGTGATTGTAACATCTGATAATTAAAATCACTAAACTGTTCTTACAGTTCTGAGTTACAGTTCATTAAGGTGTATTTAGTTATGGTGATTCTTAAGAATACAGGCCAGATTGTATACTGAATTTCCTGATAATGCATGCTGTTTCTCTCAAAATATGCAGCACAAGATGAAGGGAGCTAATATAGATTTACATCACCTTTGTGCCATCTGAAAGCAGGTCAGCTGTGTAACCCTAAGGGTCCAAGGGTCTCGGAAACCCTGAGATTTATGAGTACCCACTATCCTATCTCAAACACATCACCTCCTGTCCCTGGAGGGTCTCACTTACCCTGGCACAACTCATGGGATCGGGCTTGTGAGAAAAGACAGCATAGGTCTACTTATGATAGCCCAGTATGGTTCCAATACTGAGAGAATTCTCTCTGACCATTTGCCATTCATTTAAAGCACCTATATGCTACTGAATTGTCATAGATGGGCTGGACCAAGGTGATAGAATCTACCCCTACATTTCCTTTTTTACAGAAACGAAGATGAATCATTCTAGATAATACCTATTGAACATTACTTAAGACTGTCACATTACTATTAAAAAGTTTCCTAGTTTTGCTGGAAAATCTAAACATAGACTCAGTTCCCCTATCCATGCACAGTGCCACAATATACCTTTCATAATGTTAGTTTTATTTCTGGCTTTGCTTTTGCTTGGTGCTATCTAAAATTCATAACATATCAGTTTCATAACATGATTTTCTTTTTGTCATATTTTTTGGATCAGACTGTATTTCCCTTTTTCACACAAGCAGTCACACTGAAATTCTGCTTTCTTTAGTCAACTAATTAATTTAGGTTAGAATTCCCACTTGAATTAGAAGAACATAATCTCTTCTTTTAGTGAGATCTAATACTCTCCATGAAGAATGAGTCTTCTTGGGTGACAGACCAATTATGAGGCTATTCGAGTTACTCCACTTAGATGATAAACATTTTTTCCACAGCTCCAGTCATCATCTAGTTTCATCCCTGGAAAAACTTGAGGCAACTAAATTTAGAGTGATAAACTTTTTTTAAAGTAACTTCGTTTAATCAGCAGTTGACTCATGGTCTCTGAAATGCACGTACAGATTATAGTTTTCTGTATGCTACAGCCGGGTTGGGTTTGTTGACTCTGTTAAACATAGATCCTCATCTGTCATTTAACAACCATCTGGTGTCTGTTGGCAATGCATCATTTTATCATCTGTAGGATATTGTTCATCTGAGGGCTTTACTCCCTAAGCAAATCTTGAGATAATAATATATATAACCTCATCACATCTTTTATCTGCTATCCTTTGTTGAGGATTTCTGGAAACTCCACTTGAGGTATTATTACATCAAAAATATATATTTTAAAGCTTTTTCAAACCTGGTTGCTTAAAGTTAGGCTCCTAAATCTACGTTCAGTCACATAAATAAAAGCAAAGGCCCCATTTTCTGAGGTATCTGAGCAGCAGCAACTCCCACTGAATACAATCAGATTTTTAGGACTGAACCCTCCTACCAAGCAGACCACTGATATGTAAGAATCTGAATATGATTTAAGAGTCTAATTTTAGGCACCTACATTTGAAAACTTTAGGCCTAAATATTTTATTTTTCAAATAACAGATTGACAAATGTCTCTGTAATTTCCAACTGCTGCTCTGGTTTTTTATTATTGTGTAATAGATAATCACTAAGGCACTGGTTTCAATAGGAAAGAAATGATGGTTTCTCAAAATTTGATTTGCTTCCAGAATTTGAAATTATATGCGAGTTCAATATGAAAATTATGCACATGTCTTGCCAAGTGCATACTACTCTAACAGCCTTTTGAAAATCAACCAACTTTAGAACAGAGTCTGATTTCAGATTATTCTTAAACTTTTAGGTGGAGTCACAGACTGGTCTCCTGCTTCCCTAAATTCACTCCTGGGTGCATTGAATGCATACACTGAAAATACAATGTCCTGGCTGAAGTTTCTCTGGGACATAATGTCCCCTACATATTCAGAAGTTCTGATTAAATCTTTCTGGCTGAGGTTCATCTTGTAAGTGGTAAATCCTGGAATTTTTATTTCTAGCCAGTCTGAGTACCAATGATTTTTCCGTGTTTGTGCCCTGGTCTAAGTGTCTCTGAACTATAAATCCATACATTGAAAAGTCTTTCTCTCACTACACTTGTGCATCTGTAATGTTCCCAACATTCTGTCTGCATATTTCCAGGGACAGGAAATCCATAGAGGTCCACTCCGAAAGTTTGCTGCTGGAGACATTCTAGTAAGTAAGGCTTTCCTCTGAACACATTCACATTTCTTTCAAATGCCCTCAGTCATTCTTGAACCAAAATAATTGACTTGGAATGAATTCCTGGGTTCTCTCAGTCTCCAAATATCTGAAACTATCCTTCAGGGATGTCATGGTGAATTCTTTGTACTTTCTTGGTCACATTAATTGCTTCTGATTTAGTAACGTGTTTGCTGTTATTGAGTGCAACATATCATTAATCTGCTTCCATTTACTCCAGTCCCATAATAGCAGTTTAGCCTGTGAAGAGTGGATTTCATTCCTTTCTTTTTCCAATTGTGATATCATGGATGTCACTATCCTGCAGTAATGCCCGTTGCCTGTCAGCAGCATTGAGACAGGTCAGTGGAGACTGACACACTACAGGATAGTTTATGAAGGCTAAGGGAACATTTCAGTGAGCAGACCTAAAAGTTCTGCAAGACATCCCAGAAGATTGCCCTTAGACCTTAACCCAGGGGTGGGCAATAATTTTAAGGGGGTCAGATTTTGGTAAGTGGTCATGGGCCATACTTCTATGGAGGGGATGAGAGGATTGGAATGGAGGTTGGGTCAAAAGGGAGCTTGAGGTAGGTGACTTGGGTGTAAGGGGGGGGGGTGTAGGCTCTGAGAGCGAGTCTGGGTGAAAAAGGTGGTTGTGTGCAGTGTCCAGGAAGGAGAATGGATGCAGGAGAGGATTCTGATGGGGGGGGGTTGCAGGAGGGGTTTCAGGGTCTGGGAGGGAGTTGTGACCTGGGAGAAGGGTGATACAGGGGTGCAGAAGGTTTGGGTGGTGATCTGGGATGGGGAATAGGGTGCAGGATTGGGGAGAGGGTATGGGTGCAGAAGAGGATTCTTGCCTGGGGGATGATTGTAGGAATGGGTGCAAGGACTGGGAGGGAGTTGTGACTGATGAAGGCTGAACTATTTTTTTAAATCTCCTTTTAAAAAAATGATTTGAGGCAGAGCTCTAGCATGAAAAATGAACAGATAAAATTTGGCAAATTTGTAAGTAACTGAAGACAGGGTCTTATAATGAAAAAAATTAGGCAATCTTAAGTAAAAGCCCTATTATAAAATAACTAAATTGTGTTGCAGCACTACAATATCAGTGTTGTCAAAGAATGAGTACCGATGCTACAGGTACTGATGAGGACAACCATGCCCACATCAGTGGCAGATGGCTATCCACTAGTGAAAGAATAAAGTTATACATGTATTATTTTAATTGTGTCCAAAATTGTGTTAGGTACTTCAAAGTCAGAGGACACAGAAAGGCAGAGTCTCTCTTCCATTCCTTCAAAAACCATGCTGCAGTTTGCATGTTCCTTTCCGTTTTGATGTGATCTTGCATAGAATATGCTATGTTTATAATGAGATGTAAGTGTCATGGGGTACTCTAATTACTAGGCCTATTAGAGTACTAGGCAGGTTGGCTTAAGTAAGTCGTCTAGCTACACAAAATGCATAGCTGGATTCAGCTTACCTTAAGTTAAGCTGCCCCAGCATCTACACTGTGGGAGGCACACAGGCTCCCGTTGGCTTCCCTTATTCCTCGCAGAATGAGGAGTATACAATGCCAGTGGGGGCTGCCATCAGTGTTGGATTTGGCCAGCATCTCTCTCTGCCAACTGTCCAGGCAGTCTTCCAATTTACTGTCCCCCACTGGTGCCACTTCCCCAGGCCTTCTCCTGGTTCCAGCCCGGGGCCCATACAAGCAGTGTATAAAGTCTGCACTCTCCCACACCTTGCCGCTGTTTCACTGGATTGTTTCCTAGATTGCCTCTATTAGGTTACTTTCCCACCCTCTTCTGGGCTGGGCTTTCTTCTCTCCCTAGCCTCAGAGAGAGAGAATAACTGCAGATTTCTTTCCTACAGTCCCATTCTGCCATTAGCTACTTGGCTTTATACAAGCCTCACTTATTCCTATCCAGGTGAGCTCCATCCTTTACTCAGACCTTTTTTTTCCCTCCTGTTCCAGACTACATGCTTAATTGGCCCATTTAGCCACCTTAATCCCTTCTAGGACTAGTGTGGGGGTGAAAACCCCTTGATATGAAGTTTTACCTGTCTGTAAGTTTTATTAATTCTTTGCTCACAATTTGTGAGCAAAGAAATCCTCAGGCAAACATGACATTCAAACTAGTAAATATAATCAGCCTGAAGTTTCTGAAAATCTACAAAAGTGATCAACGGAAGCCAAATACTTCTGTTCCTATAACTGAGGTGTTAGGCCCAATGATTTTCCAGAGTTTCTTTGGCAGTTGAGTAATTAATAATGGTACTTTAAACTGGATAAACTTAGTTTCTTGACAGAACATAATTAGCTAAAATCATTTGGATGGTATTTAAATTCTAAATCATCAAATAGTTATATTTGCACCTTTACAATCTCTTTAAATTCCTAAGTGCATAACTGAGTCTTATGAGGGTACTGGGATAAGTAGTCCTTCCATCAGATGCTATGATGCTACTCCTCTCCAGGAAAAGAGTCTTTATAATGTTATGTGCATTTTTTTAATATTTAGGCCTACTACTATTCAGAACCTACACTTATCTGGAGTTCCAAAAGTGTCCTATGTGATTTGTGACAACAGTGAATCAGACTGTAAGTCTGCAGTTCTTTCAGAAGCTACAATTTCCTGAACCCTTTGTGATGTTCTGAATTAGTCACATTCAGAGTATCAGTAACCAACCAGGGTCTTGCTAGGCAAATTGCCTGTTTGCAGATTGTATTTTGTTTTGTAGTGGCAGTAAATAGTAGTCATTACTAATACACATGGTATTACATCTTTGCTATACATTGGGGTCAAAGTTGTAGTGGTCCATCAAAATTTAAAAGGATCTAGTTCATATATGTATTTTACCAGTGATTTACATAGCCATCCTGAAGTGAGACACCATCTCAGTTTGTGCATAATTATCATCAGTTGCAATCATTGTACTGGAACAATAGGCAACTGGCTTCAACTGGCTATCATGACCTTACAATAATACTGCCTTTAGTATTTAGTGAATGGCATCTGTGCTTATTCTAGCTGGCAAATAGACATCATCAAAGATAAGCAATTATGCTGCAGGTATGAATCCTTATCTGAATACCTATTGTTGTGATGTGTTCCATATACACCTAATGATGTTTTCATGACTTGATTCAAGCATAGTATTCTTGTACCAAAAATACTTTTATACATGACCTCATTGGAAACCATAACCTATGTTAGAAAAGCTGGGCAAAGAAAAAGAAGACTGAGGTCAGGACATAGTCTTCAAACACGTAAAAGGTGAGTAAAATGAAGAGAGATCAAGTGTTCTTCATGTACAACAAAGGTAGACAAAAAGTAATCCTTTATTCTGCAGCAAGAGAAATTTAAGTTAGATTTTAGGAACACCTTTCTAATTATAAGGATGATTTAAGCACTGGAAGAAAATTCCAAGGAAGTCATTGAGTTTTTTAAGAACGGGATAGACAAACATCTGTCAGGGATGGTAAAGCTATGTTTGGTCTTGACTCAGCATGGTGGTCGATGAGAAGGCCACTCAAGGTCTTTCCAGCCCAACATTTCTATTATTTAAAAAAGAGAAAATGATCCAACCTTTTAGAAAATGTTATAAAAATGAATTAACTCTAAAAAAGAGAGGACAGGAAGTTGGAAGCAAGTGAGCAAAGTTCAACTCTCTTCTTTTAGATACAAACAAGAATATTTTCCTGTGAAACTATTTACAAGCAAAAGATTGTTATATCTACAGTCTGTTGCCTTGTAGTAAATAATTTATCAATTTATTCAATTAATTTCACTTGCATTTCTTGAATAAGATATTTGCCAAAATTGACTAACTATAAAACTAATTACAGGGATACATTTAGCAAAAAAAATTAAATGAAAAACAATAAAATGTGTTGAATAATATATGCATTGAGTTCCATTAATTCTAAATAGACTAGTTATTCATGGAAGTAATCTCACAAGTCTAACAAAAGCAAAATATGTATACATAGCTATGGAAATTCAGATAAAAATATTCAATAATTCTTACTAACACTTCAAAATACCACCAGAGTACAAATATATTACTGACTTAACCACAAAAGTAAAGCACTTAAATTTGTACGTCACAACATTAATTATCAATTTGATCAGAAGATTTTCTGTGTAGTGAGAATAGATGAATTCTTCAATTGCATTTGATTAGCTTTACTTTTAATAAATGATTCCAATTCTCCAGAATCACAGAAAACATGCAGATTGCATTGACTCCTTTTCTGACATGTATAGAGGGATAAATCTGTACCAAGGTACAAGACTTCTTGATAATCTAGTAAAAAATAACGCCTATGATATTTTTATTACAGTATATATTTTTACTGTATAAAAGAATATTTTGATAACAGATAAAATATGTATTAAAAGATTTAAATTCCACTTGAATAACAATACTTACTGCAGATATTTTTCTAAACAAAATCTAAGGACATTGGCATTTATTTATGAATCCTCAGTTTTTCTGCTATATTTATAATTTTAAAAGTGTTTTGACTTTCCATTCCTTCATAGCTAAACACAGTCGTTCAGATGCACCCCTGCTGCCACTTCAAAGGTTTCCAGCTTTGTTCCCTTGCTAATGTTTCCATCAGTAATAATTTGATATCTTGAGAAAAAGGGTTTAAATCTCCACTGTGTCTAAATGCAGGCTTAATTAAAAAAGGAATTTTACAAATAACCCACAAGACTCTCTCCCACTTTATTAGCAGAACTGGTGAAACTGTATAGCTAGTGAAACTTTGGAATCAGTTGCTAAACTTTTGCTATGATTTTTTAATCTACTTGTCACTGGGACAGTATTGTTAAGTTCAGCTGAATATAAAACAACAACATTAGGTGAGAGCTAAGAAGTTGTCTGTGAAGGCATTTGGCAGGAATAAACCAGGAGGAACTTCTGGATTTCATCATTATTTCTCTGAGTATCTCTCTATGACATACCATCAATTGAAAACTCCGATATGAAGACAGATGACAAAGGTTTAAATGCAGCAGATCTCAGATTAAGATTTAGACTTCTGGAAAAAAATCCCAAATTAGCTCTACAACTGCTTCATTCTAACCCAGATACAGAAATAGGCGGCAACAGGTCTAAGATGCATACGCCTGATCTCTGCCCCAAATGTAGTGTTTCTGACAGGCTGGATGTGTATCTGTCTACATAGTGAATATTCTCATTAGGCTGTATTTCCTTCAGATTTTTTTAGTTATCTTAGGTCAAGCCTTCAGCCTTGCTCATTTTTATGTTGTCCCAGAAATTCTAATTGTGTCTGTCAAGCAAGCATTTCTTTTTCATTGAGTTATATATCTGAAGACTTGATTGTTTCCAATATACCAGACAGACTTGAAATATTCATTTCTGCATTCTCATAGTCTACAATGATAGTCAAGACAGAAACAGACTGTGAAGAACTTCAAAAAGATCTCACCAAACTGAGTGATTGGGCAACAAAATGGCAAATGAAATTTAATGTGGATAAGTGTAAAGTAATGCACATTGGAAAAAATAACCCCAACTATATGTACAGTATGATGGGGGGCTAATTTGGTTATGACAAATCAGCAAAGAGATCTTGGAGTTATTGTGGATCGTTCTCTGAAAACTTCCACTCAGTATACAGTGGCGGTCAAAAAGGCAAATAGGATGTTAGGAATTATTAAGAAAGGGATAGAAAATAACACACAGAATATCTTACTGCCCCTGTATAATACTATGGTACGCCTACATCTTGAATACTGTGTTCAGATGTGATCTCCTCACCTCAAAAAAGATATTTTGGCCTTGGAAAGGGTTCAGAAAAGGGCAACTAAAATGATTAGGGGTTTGGAATGGGTCCCATATGAAGAGAGGCTAAAGAGACTGGGATTTTTCAGTTGAGAAAAGAGGAGACCGAGGGGGGATATGACAGAGGTATATAAAATCATGAGTGGTGTGGGGAAGGTGAATAAGGAAAAGTTATTTATTAGTTCCCATAATAGAAGAACTAGAGGA
>CM057846.1:25705065-25727418 GCA_030068395.1 Apalone spinifera
ATAATGAAAACAATTGCAAACTATCCCATCATAGATGTGAAAAACAGAGTTTTCAGAAAAAAAATCCAGTACTATATTTCAGAATATAAATGTCTTATATTTTCATTTTAAATACAGAACATGTATTATGCAGAAGTACAGAGGTCTTTACAGTATAAACTAAAGTCAAGACCCATTGAATGTAGTGAAAGCTTTTCAATTCATCTCAATGTGTACTGTACAGATCTCCACTATTTGTGAGCTCTATGCAATATTACATATAAGACATTGCAATTTGTGTTATACTTTGTATTACATAGTCATAGATGAAGATAAAAAGAAATACCACATTTTAAGGATTCTAAAATGAGCAGAGTTAAGTTACAATAGTAAGTGTCAATATTTGTAAGACTCTGTAATATGGCTTTATTATCATTAACATTGTATTAATGTTACAGTATTAATGTTACAGTATTGCATGAAAATTTCCTTGGTTGAAAAGGCTTAACAGACATGGTCAGCTCCCATTCTTAGAGTTTTTTAAGGCCAGGTTCAACAGGTACTGATCAAATGTGCACTATGTAGGTGGCTGTCAAGCAGAGTGCTGCAGGGTTCAGTCCTTGGACTGGTTTTATTCAATATATTCATTACTTATCTGGATGATGGGATGGATTTCACCTTTAGCAAATTTGTGGATAACACTAAACTGGGAGGATAACAGTCTATTCCTACAGATAGATTGAAGGGTAGGAATAGGGTCCAGAGTGCACTAGACAAACTGGATAATTGGGTCAAAAGAAAACTGATGAAGTTCAACAAGGCTAAGTGTGAAACCCATGCACTGTTACATACTGAAGATGGACTAAGTGGCAGTTCTGCAGAAAAAGTCCCACAGGATTACAGTGAATGAGAAGGTGGATATGGATCAGCAGTGTGCCCTTGTTGCTAAGAAGGCTAATGGCATATTGGGCTACGTTATTAGGAGCATTACTAGCAGATCGAGGGAACTGATTATTCTCCTCTATTCAGCACTGGTGAGGCCACATCTGGAATAAAACGTCCAGTTTTGAGGCTCCCAATACAGAAAAGATGTAGGCAAATTGCAAAGAGTCCAGCAGAGGACAAAAAAAAATGATCAGGGAGCTGGGGCGCATGACTTATGAGAAAAGGCTGAGGGAATTGGTCTCATTTAGTCTGTAAAAGAGAAGAGTGAGGGCGTATTTAATAGCAGCTTTCAACTACCTGAAGACAAGTTCCAAAGAAGATGAAGTTAGGCTTCTCTCAGCGGTGGCAGATGACTAAACAAGAAGCAATGGTCTTAAGTTGCAGAGGGGAGGTCTAGGTTGGATATAAGGAAAAACTGTTTCACTAGGAGGGTGATGAAACACTGGAATGGGTTGCCTAGGGAAGCCCTGCTTGTAACAATTTAGTTAGGGTTGGTCCTGCTTTGTGCAAGGGGTTGGACTAGATGACCTCCTGAAGACAGTTCCAACCCTAATCTTCTATGAGTCTATGAAAAGAAAAAAATTCTGAGATACTTATATGGTAAATTCCTTGGCTCCAGTTTTGCAATCTGATCATTATAGATGCATCCTTACCCACACATAAAGTCTCAAGTCAATAGAAGTATGCATTGTTGTTGGGATTCACATCCATGTATAGGATTGCAAAATCAGGGCCTTAAAGCTTTGAAATGATCATTTAAATGGCAAAAAAGAACAAATAGAAACATTTAACTGATTTCATGTGGTGTTAGTTCTCACACTCTCATGTAGCTTTCTTGCTTGTCTAGGCAAAGGCACACTTTCACTTTTAGCTCTCTTTTTCCTTTGTAGAAGTAAAAAAAAAATCTATTTCTCCCTTTTGTCACCTTTTCTCTCTCTCTCTCTCTCTCTCTCTCTCTCGATATTGAAAGGTTTTCTTTACATGACTCACTGGTGTAAATAAGTAAGTTCTAATTTTGGGAACTTAGCTATGATGCTTCCAGCTCAAATACTTATCAGGAATATAAACTCAGGTTGTTTTCATCTGGAGCATTCAATGACAATAATATGTTAGAATCACATTGGCTTAACCTGTAAAAGTAATTCTCTAAGCTCGCAGAGTTTGGGAATTAGGGAAACATTAGGGAAACATTGCTCTTGTTTTTTATTTCTTATGTATTAATAGTAAGTTCTGTGCTACAGCAGTGTAAAGTGGTTAAAAAACCAGGAGATTAAACCATTCATCTATGAAGGAAAAAGTGAGAGGGATGGTCCATAAGGGCAGGCTGATGCATGAGGTGCATTTGCAAAAGCTCAGCTGGCAAATAAGCAGAAAAAAATGTTTTACCCACAGGTCAGAAAAAGATGCTGCACATCAAATTGCCAGAGATAAACACAAATTTGAATAAGGAAAAAGATTCCTGTCCCATATGCACAACAAGAAATGCATCAGGCAAAATAAATCACTCTGTTTGTTGTGCTCTGGAAAACATAGAATGCTAGAAGGAAAATCTCAGAATAAAACAGCATAGCTACGAATTAATGAGAGCCCCTCAAAGTAAGGAAAAATACACTCTGGGGAATAAAAATCCCAGCAATGAAGCAACTACAAGAAAGGAATAAGATCCCCATGGAGAGGGGAAAAGAAAGTAAGTCCTGAGAAGTCAAGATAAATTAGCACTACAAATAGCGCTATATGAATTAAAGAAATCATATTCTGTTATTAGAATATAGAGAAGGGCAAGGCTTTTACTATCCTTGTTCCATCCACAAACAATACAAAACTTTATTAGGGAATTCATTTCAATTAAAGATGTCTCATGGACTTGAAAAAGAGAAGCCATCTGCCCCTAGACGTATCTTTCACAACTAGAAAATGTTTGGATGGCAGTTTAATATTTTCCATAAAAAGACAAGCTTTGATATAGCCAAATCATCTCTAAGATAAAATAAAAAACTGTTCTACAGAAGTTTACACTATTTGTAGATTATAGAAGCACATTCACAACAAAATTACATATATGAAGCAGAGGAAGTTATAATCCTCAGCAAAGTTTGTGCAGTGACAAACACAACACAATACATCTGTTCAAACTACAGGTCAATGAAATATACCTTAGTACTCATTGCATAAGAATATATCTTTATAGACTATGTAGTAACATAGAAAACCTCTTCTTAAGAAAATTTAACACCACATCTAACAATAAAACCAGTTTTATGTCCTGCTTGGAGAAGCATACAAATTCAAGGAGATTCATGTAGTCAGAGAAAATAATAGAAGATGACTTAATAAACTGGCTTAATTTTTCAGACAAAATCTCTAATAATTTATTAAGTTTGTGTGTATGTGTGTACACATTCAGAGAGAAAGAGAAAGAAAGAGAGAAAGTGTGTGTATATTTATTTGATTGAGCAAGAACTCATCCCGAACAGTAAGAACGAGAACCCCCAAATTCAGTATACAACTTCCTCTGATCATAACTTAAAGCAATGTAAGTGTTTGGTTGTGCCAGGAAAACTGGATGTGCCTGGAATGGAATTGCTTCTCATAAAACCAAATAGAAAAGAAACAGTATCACCAAATCAAGTACAATCCTCAAAATTAACATAACCAAGTGAATGTTAAAAACAAGTAGTCCCGAGGCATCATAGAGACTAACAAAAATATATAGTATCAAGAGCTTTCATGGGCAAAACCCACTTCATCAGAATGTCAAAAGAGCAGGGCTGAACAAGATGCCTCGGGGGAGAGTGGGGGACAGATCTGGCCTGCCTAACATTTTGATAGGTCCTACAAATTGCATCTGGCCATTTTCTATTTACATTCTACCATCCATGCCATAGAATTTCCAGGTGGTGGCTCTGGCAGAAGGATCCTATTTAAATAGCTCATGGCTCCCTGTTATGGCATTGCCCCAGAAGGGTCCGGAGCCATGAGCCCTTTAAATAGTGGCAGCAACTCCAAGCTGCTGCCAGGCAGCAGAGTAATGGCAGGTCCAGAAGCTACGAGCCCTTGCTGTGTTTTTAATTCAAAGCCTCTGGCCTTAGACAACTCTGGTAGGGGGCTGGTCTCCAGTCCCGCCCATTTTGCCCAAGGCTCCACCCCTTCCAGGAGTGGAGCTGGCACATGACTATGTACCAAAATTAATTAATTGGCCCTTCTGTGAAAATTATTGTCCACCCCTGTGGAAGAGTTTGAATCAAGATGAGCCAGAAATAGGATGAAACTGAACAGGAATCACTAAACCTTACAGAAAAGAGATAAAATGGAGACATTTGGTGTAGTGCTCTGTTTTGGTACAGCTAAATCAATGCTTAATGTTTGAAAACTATAAGAAAATGCTATTGGAAACCAAATTGACTGTATCCCTTATTTGTTGAAACACAGAAAATGATAAAAGTTTATAGGGATAAAAAAACAAATTGCACTTCATGGAATTCCCATTTAAAAATATTAAAATAAATTAAATGGACAAATTGTAATCGTCCCTTTCTAAAGAAATACAATCATTTCAATAAAGCATGTACATTTTCTTTTATTTAAAAATACATATAAATATGTTATTGTAGATAGATAGATCGATAAATAGATAGATCTTATCTATTTCATTAACTGTGTTCAAATGTAGCCTGCTATTTTACCGGTGTGTAACACTCTGGGGTTTTTAATGCACACTGCTCAAGGATTTGAACAATCAAAGCAAAATGACTAGTGATAGTTCATCACCTTTTTTGGTTAGAATTATATTCTTAGGTATTCTAGCTAGATGCATGTTCAAGTTTTCCGCTCAAACTTGTGAATCTATTATTTCAGAAATCTATTATTTCATAGTTACAAATTAAAAGTAAATGTAACCCTATTCATAGAGATATACTACCTCACTGAAGTCAAGGCAAAACAAATGTGATCAGGTCATCACCCTATGTGTTATTACGCCTCTTAGAGGAAGTCATTACTCTACTACTTTCAAGAAGTGTTAAAAAGGGCAGTTGAGGGCAGAGAATATGTCTCTGGGAAGACTAGTTACTTAATGCTATTCTGACAATGCAAACAAAGATCTCAGTGCCTCTATATTTATCCTTAAGTATCATTACCTGTCCCATTGGGATAGTATATGCACACTCAGATTGACCTGGCATGGGGGGCAAAAGCAGACCTGTCTGCCATCTTACCAATGAAGGACCTGCTGCTGCATGGTCATGTTCCTACAGCTCCTTCCCCACCTTGTGCCACCTGTGCGCCATACACTCATACCTACCAGAGAGCGCTGTGAGATCACTGGAGTCCATAATCCAGGTGCCAGTGAGGTGGAGGCTGGCCTGCATGCCTGGACACATCAGCCGGACTCCCTGAACTCCTGGAGAAGTGTGGCCTCCATTCCACACTCAGCCCATGGGCTGCTAACTTCGCTGAACCAGTCTGAGTAGGTAGGAGGGAGGATTTCAGGGTCACAGCGGGGGTGGAAGGCATTTGAGGGCCAGGTTTGTGAGCACAGGGTGCTGGGTGGTCTTAAGGGGCTGATTCAGGTATTTAATGGGATGACGGGGGGGAAGAGCAGAGCGTAGGCTTGACTGGGGGAGGGGAGGGGGTGATTGGATTCTGGCGAGTATACCCTGATCCTGATGGCTGTGTGACAGAGCAGTCCCGCATGGGTCCTGGCACACTCAGGGCAGGTGAGACGGGCTATGCCATGACATGGGAGTGACTTGTGGGTTGTGGTCTCCGGCAACTTGGTGGGAAAGTGAAAAGTGCTGCACCTTAACCTCCCCTCCCTACTCTGGGCTGCGCTTTGGGACCTGCAAGAGGCATGGGAGTCTTGTGAGAAGTCTGTTCTCTGTGACAGGCAGCATGACAAACACCTCTCCCTTTATAATAATACAGATTATTGTAATAGGTTGCCATATCTCAGTATAATCAGCATTCTTTTTACTGCAGCATTAGACTAAGCTGATTAGTTACTATACTATATTATCAAAAGTTTCAGAGGGTAGCTGTGTTAGTCTGTAATTGAAAAAAAAAACGTTAAAAACAACGAATAATCCTGCAGCATGTTAGAGACTAACAAAAATGTAGATGGTATCATGAGTTTTCATGAGAAGAAGTGGGTTGTGCCCATGAGAGCTCATGATACCATCTACATTTTTGTTGGTCTCTATGGTGCTGCAGGATTATTTGTTGTTTTTAAAGTTTATACTGTATTATATGACTATTAGAATACTACAACATAAGCGTATTCATAGTTGGAGTTTCCTTATATTTGTTGTGCTGCTCACTACTTTTAACTTATATTCACTAACATAATTTTCTAGGCTTTTGGCAGAGACAAACAAGCTCTAGACAAATGATTCCCTCCTAAAACAGAATTTCTAAACAAACATCTCCCAACACAAAAAACTAAGTATAGAGTATTTGGCCTATGGCTTTTCCAGTGTTCACTCTTCAAAGACACTCAGCTTAGCAAGAGAAAAAGTTAAGATGACATCTGTAAAAAAGCCAGTTCATGCACTCAGCCCCTATTTGAGGTTAAAATCTTGTATTTAAAATAATAGGTGTCTTGAGAATGCAGAGCTGCACCCTCTTTTGCTAAAATAAATCTGTTCTCACCCATTTCCATGGCCTGTGGGAGCCATTTCTAGGGGTATGTATACACAGCCTTGGAACAACTAATGTTATCCTGAAATAACATAGTCCATGTCTACATTACAAGCAGTAATTTCGACATGTCAAAATAATGTCGAGCTTCAGCTTCTGTAACTCTCATTTTGTGAAGTGTAAGGCAAATCAGAGGAAGGCAGTACCAAAAGCCAAAAGAAGTTATTTCAATTTAAGTTACACAACTGACGTAGCTCAAGATGCATAGCTTATTTCAGCTTTAGCCCTGCTGTATAGACGTGTCTTAGCTGGTGAAATGAAAAGTGGATGTAGGTCTGTGATGTAATAATGCGTAGCCCGGCCCATTGTATCACTCAGGGTGTGTCTACAGAGCACTCTTACCTCGAAATAAGCTATGTAATTTGTACTACACAAATTGCGTAGTTTATTTCAAGGTAATTTCAAAATGGTTTATTTTGAAATTTGGTGCTGTCTACACACCAAATTTCAAAATAAAGCACTATTCTGAAATATCCTTTAACCCTTTTGCAATGAGGTTTACAGAGATGTTGTAATAATAAGCCCGTAATATTTTGATATAACTTGCTTGCTCTTAAGACATGGAATAGCTATTTCAGGATACCTCCAGTATCCCCAAATAGCTCCTCAGTATAAACATAACCTCAGTAAGTTACTTCGATCAGGTAATTTTAAGGCATTCATGTGTGAAGAAGCTGTGGATATTAAAAGGCTTCCTGAGTAATGATTTTGCATTTATTAGTAACTGTCTATGTTTCTGGTTTTGTTATTGTTGTTGTTGCTTTTGTCATAACTTGTAATGAGGGTTTGTTCCAAAATTGCCTATGATTGGCTTGCTGAATGCTGGTTTGAACTTTCTATGGGAAATGGTTGTCAATTCAATCTTTAGGAACTCCTGATTGGACTTCCAATTTTTTAAACAAAAGCTGGATATAAGGCCTGGCCTCAGGTTGCTCCATTTCACTGTTCTTGTGATCATGTTCAATATCACAATTGTGTTGCTCACATGTTTCAAACGCAGATTAAGGTCCCAATATCATATCCATAATGTTGTCATTTCCAGTGCTGTTAGAACTGTTGATGCTGTCTTATATCATGCATCAATCTTTTTTTGACAGAAGGTAAGGATAAACTACTGGGGTTTGTTTGAGACAAGTGTTGGACTGGAGAAGATAATTATTAATTTATGGATGTTTGTGGTATTATGGGTGTGTATCAGATACCCTGTTTGCAGCAATTGTGCTTGATTTACCAGAGCTTTAGGATAGGTAGAAAATCTGTCTTAAGTGGGAGAGTAATTTTGGTTTGTGGGTGCTGCATGGGGACTGTGGCGCCCAAACGGCTGCTTGCGCTGCATGCTCCCCCGTGGCGGCACGGCTGAGCGGCACAGAAGCCAGCCGAGTGCCACGGCAGGAGGCAACAGCGCCGCCCAGAGGGAACAGTCAGCATTTCAGCGTTACAGAGTCTCAGACATTGGGCTACTATATATATGATAACTTCTATCAATTGACTTATGCTTTGAGTACATTTAAAAAATATGTTCAGCTTTTCCGTATCTCATTATTAAGATGATAATTCTATTATTCACTCATTTGAGTCAACTTCATTATTGTGTCTTTATGATGATTTCAGTGAGTTGCTTCTGATTTTCAACAGGGCAACATTTGGAGTGGGCTGCCCATGTGTTTATTGTAATTGTAGTTTAGACATAGAAATAGCAGTAAACAAATCAAGTGAAACAGGAAAACAAGCTGATTGTATTTCCATATATTGGTCCAGCCAGCAGAACAGCCATACAGATCCTATTGAAGTAAAAAAAAAAAAAATTGGCCTTGACTGATAAACAATGAAATGATGGTACTGAGTAAGGAAACTTTACAAAACACATTGTTATAACCCATTGGATGGCTTCTATCCCATATGGCCTGGGTGCCTTATCTATAGCGTGTGAGAAAGCCTGTCAGAGAGGACAATATGCTCTGGGTTTGTTCTCCTTTCTCTTGAATGTTTTAGGCCTAGTCACATTTTTTCTTAATGGAAGTCTAAAATTACAGTGACCTGATGATCCTTTGCATGCCGAGTATTAATATGTAAAAGCGTGGTCTCATGGTGTATGCGCTCCTTACCAACAACATGCTGAGGGAATGTCATTACTTGACTACACTGAAGACCTTTTTACTTCTTTTGTAAAATAAGTAATCATTCTTTTATTCTCAGGTAAGAAAGCTAGGATTTAAATTGTGTTCATTCTTCCCAAGCATTCCAGCTTGGTTTGGACCATGCCTGGTGAAATGGAATAGGGTATAGAGGTTATTTTGAGTATATAAGCATGAAAAATAGGGCATCTCTAAATCTATGCTGCACACTCCACAAATGCTAAAGAAGTTGCATTGAACATTGAGGTGATACATAATTGTGTTGCTATCTTTTTTCTTCTGCTGCTAAGAGCTATAGATATTAACTGGTTTCTTTCTGTCTTGAGAGAGATTCGTGAAAGTACCCAACATTTTTTCAGTCACCTAATGAGATACCAGAGGTTTTAAGTAGGATAGTTCCAGCTGAATTTATAATGGCTCTCTCTTTTGCTTTGTCTCCTCACTCTAATAGTGTCAGCATCCTTCTCATGAATGTACTAGAAGGACCTCCATTTGTTTCACATACTATACAGAATTTTTCTCGTGGAACTCTCATTGTGTTCTTAGTGGTGTTAAAGTGAGAGAAATTCTCCAAAGCTTTAACCAGTTTTGTCACATTGACTGGCTCTGTTCTGAGTATAGGCAGAGTGGCAGGAAAGAAAACACAAACAAACATGCTTTTAGAGGATTGAGTTCAAGCTTGCAGAAGTTTTACAATAAATGACTCAAATTTTTAAATAACTATTGTACCTTATTCTTGTGCCTAGCCATTCTTAACACAGCAGCAGACTCTTACAATATAAATACAAAGCTGTGACTAATCTACTAACTCAAGCACGCTTTGCTTCTATGAAACCTTCCACACATTCAGTCTACAAGTTTCAGGGAAACTGATGCAGGAATGCATGTTCCAATGATACTGCTACATGGCCTAAGACCTTACTAACTTGACCTCATAAATGTGTAGAGGAAAAGGGGGACATTATATTGAAGGTACAAATAACTAAAGTTGCAGTGTAGCACGAAAGATTTAGGAAGAGCTGGCTTGTTAACGTTTGTAATAGGTTGAGGATCTGCAATATAATGTCAGCAGGCCTGAATAAAAGCCTGTGACATAAAATCACTAGGCCTGAAATCTAGTGAGCAAGACTTTGGCTCAGTGGAACTGCAAGAAGGAAAGAACTTTTCCTTTCAGTTAAAGAACTTTTAGCACTGATACAGCTGTTCCCACTGCTGCTACCTGTTATCAGGAAAGGCTAAATTTCCTAGTATAGACACAACCAGAGAAGCCCTCACCTTAAGCTTCCTAATAATCTAAGGGTACGTCTACACTGAACACTTATTTTGGAATAAGCTATTTCAGAGGAAATACTACAAAATAGCTTATTTCGAAATAGCGCATCTACACAGCAAAATGCCCATTGAAATAGTGCTAAGCTATTTCAAATAGAGCTTCCACACTCATTGGATGCTAAATCGCATTTATGGCCACCCAGAACCACTTCAGGCAGGGAATCAGGACAGGACTCTTTCCTGGGAGCTGCTGCCTGAAGCTATCTGAGGCTTGAGCTTAATGGGGCCCCCCTATACAGCTGTGTCTCAGGTTCTTCTTTGCTTACCTCATTGAAGGACAGCAAAGCCTTTTCTGTGCCTGCTGTGGTTGCCCTTGTGTACATCACAGCACTCCTGCCATGGAGCCAGACATTCCTCCCACAGTCGATGGCTCTTATATGTGTTGGTGCACCTCTTGATGAAGTTTCTGTGGGTTGCTTTCCAGGACCTGCAAGAACAGAACCCCCAGCTCACTGTGAGGCACCTTTCCACTCTCCAGGCGCTGCTCCCACCCGCCTTACCCAGATACAACTGGTGGGACTTGATCATCCTGGAGCAGTGGGATGACCAGCAGTGGCTTCAGAATTTTCATATGTGGAAGGACACCTTTCTGGATCTGTGTGAGTGGCTCACCCCTACACCTAGGTGATGGGACACCCACATGAGACCCGTCATTCCTCTCCAGAAGCGGGTCATCATTGCCATCTGGAAACTCACCACTCCAGACAGCTGCCAATCCATCAGGAGCCAGTTAGGCATGGGGAGATTGACCATCGGGGCCTTGGTCATGCAGGTATGGTGCTCTTATGCTTTTGTCCCAGGAGTGTGGTGAACTGAACTGCTGGGATGGGGTTTCCTAAGAAAGGGGGGTGCTGGTTGCAGGGAAGGGGACTGGAAAACCTCTCCCTGGGAGGTTTTTCAGTCGCGCCTTCACAAAGCCTTGATGGGGGATGGGACAAGTTGGGGTTGCTCCTGTTGTGTGGAGGGAAGGGGGAAGGGAGAGAGGGCAACTCCTGAGGGCCCTAGCAACCATATGATGCTCTGTTTGTTTGTCTCCTTCTACAGTTGGTGAGGGCCATCAACACCATCCTGCTCTGCAGGGTCATCAACTTGGGCAATGTGGATCCCATCATTGTCAGCTTTGCCACTATGGTCTTCCCCAACTGGGGGGTGGGGGCTATTGATGGCACCACATCGCCATCTGGGCCCCCAACCACCGGGCGTCTGAGTCTGTATTGTAGGGGATGCAGCCTACCCTCTGCTCCCTTGGCTCATGAAACCCTATACCAGACACCTAGACCCCACCAAGGAACATTATAATGCCAGGCTCTCCGGGTCCCGTACTGTTGTGTAGGGTGCTTTGAGGCATCTCAAAGTGAGGTTCCATTGTCTTCTCACCTGGCTGGACTTGGTGACCAGAACTTCCCCCAAGTGGTGGCGGCATGCTGTGTCCTCCACAACCTTTGTGAAAGCAAGGAGGAGACATTCCTGCCAGAGTGGGGAACAGAGGTTGACAGGATCAGCAGGGCCTTTGAGCAGCCATGCATGCCTGCTAGTTAGCGGGTCCATCAGGGGGCTATACAAATCAAGGAGGGAGTGAGAGAGAGTTTCTCAAAAGGAGCCTAGTGACAGTCTCCCCTGGGCCTCCCCACAGGAGGCCTGTGCATTGCCCCTCTTTGCCTTTCCTCGAACACCCCTTCCCCACTCCCCCATCCCTTCCCTGTCCCCTCTCTGGTACAGCCAATAAACAACAGTTTTTGTTTTGGAACAAACAACTCTGTGTGTGTGTGGTTTTTTTTTTCATTTGGGGTAAATGTAACTAGGGAGGAACTGGGGAAAGAACCTGGAAGAGGGAAGGAGGGAATTGGAAGGGGGAGGAAGGCAGGGAAGAGAGACTCAGGGCTGGGCCTGGAAGTGGCACTTGCATCACGTGGTGCCACTGCCTTGTGTGCAGGATGCTCAGTGACCGTGGGGGGTCCGTTATTCCGGAATAATGCTTTTATGTAGACGTGCCCTGAATGATCTAGAAAAAGTGAGAATTTCGGCTAAAAAAGTGGGGAAGTCAGCTAAGAAATAAGTTTATTGGGATGTATAAATACAGGGATATAATGGGAAATGTGTGGGAGATCGTGCCTTTTGCAAAAGGCATTTCAGCACCTATCTCCCATTGACTTTCAGAATCTCCCATTGTTTTGTTACATTAACTATAGCAATCTCTATGGGGAACTATTATAAAACCACATTTGAATTGAGGTGTCGGTTTTAAAATCTCCACTAATACACTTGAGAAAATAAAGAAATATCAAAATTAGAAAAAAGAACCACAAACTGTTCACCTGGTCTCATACACAAGGTTCTGTATGCAGCTCCCCTACAGGTGAAAGTAAAGACCTTGACAAATGTGGTTTTAATGGTTATCAACAATCTTTCTCTCACTGATGGGTCATGCTGTGAGGCTGACTTGAAGAGTTAATTTTTTTTTAAGGAAAAAGGGAAGAAAGAAAAGGTTATTAGTAGTAGCAGTTCAAGTATCTGAAGTGCTACACTGTATACTAAGAAATACTGATGTCTCAAAAAATGTATGTAGTATTTGACAGTTACTTCATGCAGCCTTTATGCTGTCAGGCATAAGAAAAAACCTCAGTTTCTTGTTCTTGTTTACAAACATAATGCTAGGAACTTGCAATTGATGTTAGCCTAAGCAAAATGAATTTAGTCTTGCAAGAGTCAAGTTATTTTGTTTCCTTAATATATCACACATTCTGAAAATCAGAAGATGAAAAATTAGAAGGGGGAGGATTCAGAAATGGCTATTTAATTGCATTCAGACTTCTGGTCTACTTTGCTCCTTTATCACTTGTGCATCTGATAACATGGGTCTTTGCCCATGAAAGCTTATGCTTCAATAAATCTGTTAGACTATAAGGTGCCACAGGACTTCTCGTTGTTTATGCAGAATCAGACTAACATGGCTAGCCCTATTGATACTTATCACATGTGGGTAATTCATACTTGCAATGTGTCAGTATCTCAGAGAAATTGTTTGGCTTGCACATAAACACACACGATGTTAGTATCCACGGATGTTCTACTAATATGAACATCAATATGATTACAAAGATATCTTTAAGTTTTCTACTGCCTTGAAACAAAGTAGGTTCTTGTTTGATTATTCGAGTATTTGAGGAATTGCTGTGATTTAGATGGGACGATCTTTTGCATAGGTAAAGATATATTTGTGGAAAGGATGAATGCCATTTTGATTGTCATTGAGAATTGACTGCTTTTTCTTAATACACTTTGGCTATGTCTAGACTACACTGAAGTTTCGAAAGAGGGAATTCCACAGGAATTTACATATCCTCTTTCGAAACTTCAGCATAGTCCAGATGAGCCCTTCTAGAGGTACTAGTGGAGCATTCAACTTCTACTGTTACCCCCCAAAACAGAATTAGGGTATGCTCAGAATATTGAACCTATTGCCCCCCTCTCCAGCTTATCAATAGTTCTTTTAAACATTACACCTGATATAACCTCACCACTCTGTTCTTGTCAGATATGGATCTGCGGGGTGGCCAAGGAATATGTTAGGTTCCCTAGAAAAGCTCAGATGGGTTACCCCAGGAGGATACAAATACAGCCTTCCAATAAATGATTGACATCAGAAGTGTTCTTTTCCAAAACAAGGCATCCTTTTATTGATGAGAACAACCCTCAACACAATAATATTCTAAAAGATAAACCTCTTACAAGCTAAAGAGCACCCCAAACCTTATTGCCTTACAGTTTGAAGTGATAGTCAGGTTTCCACAGGTTGTTGACAACCCATTAGGTGGCTCATACATAAATTCCTCTTACAATTAACACAACACGCACATTCATCTTTATTGCCCCCCACATATGTTCACACTAACCTTAAATTATACATAATGTCACTGTGAGTATAGCAGTAAATGTCTGCATCTGACAGACTTACTCTGGTGACTATGCTGCACTGTCTCCTACACACTCCCTCAGAATCTGCATGTGTCTCTCTTCTCAGTTGTCTTCTCAAACTGTCTCCTTAGCTGTCAGCTATCTGCCTAACTCTGTCTGCAATCAATGGACACATTGATCTTATATCAACTTGCATCTTTTTAGATACATGACATCATCCTGTTGTTTACCTTTTTTTCCTAACTGCTAATTCTATTTTTAGACTTGCAATTGTTATTCATCTCACAGAATTATGCTGAACCATTGTTGTTTACCACCTTTTCCTCAGCCAGTTCTATATTTAGTACTATGTGACCAGCAGCAGCCACCTAATAGCTTTGCATCTTTGGCCTTATACAGCTAGAGGGGAGGGGGTTGCCCTCTGTGGTTAGCTCAGTTTGTTGCAAACTATTTGATAGCTGAAATGTAAGTGTGTACTGTGCTGATTCATTTCAAATCATACAGTGTCATTTCTATTTATTATCAGAGGGGTAGCCGTATTAGTCTGGATCTGCAAAAGTGACAAGGAGTCCTGTGGCACCTTATAGACTAACAGATGTGTTGGAGCATAAGCTTTCGTGGGCAAAGACCCACATACATCTGATGAAGTGGGTCTTTGCCCATGAAAGCTTATGCCCCAACACATCTGTTAGTCTATAAGGTGCCACAGGACTCCTTGTCACTTTTTCTATTTATTGTTATTCCTGTGGGCCTAAGAAGTCCTGTCAATGACAGAAACCCATTATGGTGGATGTGGTACAAACAGAACAAAAATAAGGACCCTGCCTAAGGAACCTACAATCTAAATATAAAAGACAGATGGATAGAGAAACATAGGGGAATACAAGTAAATAATGAGAAGATAAGCAGTGGCATGTTCCCACAGCTACTTAAATGTGGTCAAGGTTCTTGTAGACATCACAACAACAGAGATTTTTGAAGAGGTTTTGATGGTGGATAATGAAGGAGCTTTGCAAACTTTTACACAGAGCACCTCAAACCTATGGAGAAGCATGGCAGAAGTGTTTGGAAATTTAATTAGCTGGCAATGGAGGCTGGTATGATGAGCAGACTAGAGGAGAGAATCAACAGCTTAATAGCAAATAAGAAATGGTTGTTAATCTCCTCTCTACCCATTAAGGGCTTTGAAAGGGAGCATAAGCAGCTTATGTTTGATACAATAGAGAAGGAGAGTCAGTGGAGGAATGCACAGAGAGGGGTATCAGCGTCAATGTGATGGGCTGGGAAAATGATCTTCGCTACAGCATTTTGAATGGAGATGATCAGCATAAAACTGCACCAGTCAATTCTACGGAAAAGGTTGTTGCAGGAATAGAAACATAGGATGATAAGAGGTTGGACAAGAGATAGGCAAAGCATCATTTTATAGATGATATGCAGAAAGAATCAAGGCTTTTGTATGGATTAGAGATGAAGACCTACACAAAGATTTGAGTCAATGACTACACCCAGTTGTGGGTATCTCTGAGAAGCAGGATGGTAGTGCATTCCACAATGATAAAAAAGAGGTTGTGGGGAGGGCAAGAAGAGTAGGAACGTAGTTTTGCTTGAGCTATAACTAGATGAACAGGTAAAAAGAAGGAAAGACAGGTTGAGATTTTATTTCAGAAGAAGACGGGGCTGGGCAGAGATCTAGGTGTGAGAGTCATCACAGTGCTACAGATGAGATGCCCCAAAGATAAGGTGTTGAGTATGAAAAAAGAACCATGGACAAACCATGGATATATAACTAAGCCATTGTCTGAAAGAATTTCAAATAACACAATTGAATAATAATTTATAATATGCTTAAGTGAATCTATAAACTGAAAATTTAAATGATGGAAGTATTCATTCTAATAAAGGTCAATTTGCCTTTTCATGAAAAGTGAATACTAAAAGGGTGAAATGACCATTCCGCAATTTTTCCTTGACTCCACTGTATTGATTAGTACTCATTATTTGAAACTACATTCAGAAAAGTATATAAGGGGGAACTGAATGGGCTCAGGGGGTGAGAGTTCATATAACCATTTGTTGAAATGTAGTGCAGGTTTGTGATGTGTAGCATGCTACGGGAAATGAATGGTCCTACAGCAGTTCTCAGAAGAAAAGAAACTGCATTACTAAAACCACCACTCTTGGCACTCATGGGGCACATCTACACAGCAGTGTTATTTCAAAATAATAAAGTGAGTGTCTACACAGCAAGCCCGTTATTTCAAAATAATATTAAAATAATGGGTGTCTCATTCCAGAGTCTGTAACCCTCATTTTACGAGGAATAACATCTATTCTGAAATAGCTGTTTCAGAATAGAGTATGTGTCGATGGGGTAGATGGAGTTATTTTGAAATAAGAGGCCTCAAGGAAATCACACAGCTGCTCTGGTAGCCACTCTGTCCACACTCATCACAACTCTATAGTTCCCCTTCCTTTGCAGGTTTTAAAGCTGCAGGCAGAAGGGAAAGGGCTTGTGGCACAAAGCAGGCCCTGACTGCATAGTACCACACAGCAGGACCCTGCACAGTCTTCCCTGCTAGAGGCTGAGACTACCACTCCAGCCAAGCCGCCCCACAGCTGCCAGCACTGTCTCAGGCAGCTCCCAAGCTGAAAGAGGAGGGCACCCAGGGCCGAAAGAGGAGGGCGCCATCCTGCTCTGCTGTAGAGATCCTGTATCTCCTTGAGATCTGACATGAGGAGGAAAATTAGCGGGATCTCCACACAGGAATTCAGAAATTTTTAGTCAGATGGCTGAAAGCCTGGGCCACATGTGCACATAGGAGCAGGCGTGAATGAAGGTTAAAGAACCGTGCCAGGCCTATATGAAGGTCAGGGAGTGCAGCCCCTCCTATGGGCAGCTCCATGGCATCCTGGGAGGGGGGAAGTCCCATCTCCCTCCCCTTGTCATGGACTCAGGGCTGGAGATGCCTATCATGAGCTACCAGGAGGGCGTGGAGAAGGAGGAGGAGGCCAGCACAGACATCATACTCACCAGCCATGATACATGATCCATCTTGGCCCTGGAGCCAGGACTCCTACCCCAGGATGTCACCCAAGAATCAGACAACAGCAGGGAAGGTCCATCACACTTTCTCGACACACACACAGGGGGAGGCAGCAGGTGGGGAGGGGCTGCACGCTTCTCACTCGGCCTTCTTGGCCTGTGGATTGCACAGCAGCCCATGCACATGGACTCACATGAAGCGCTAGTCCACAGCACACAGCCCTGGGAGCCTGCGAGAAAGGAACCTTACTCTCAGGGTTTCTGGAGAGACTTGCCTTACTCCCAACTCTGTGGTAGGACACCTTCCCACCACAAGCCACCGCTAAGGAGGATCGGGTCATGGACACCCACAGCAGTGACACACACATCTCATGGTCCTGCCTGCACTCTTGGAGCAGTATCCACTCCTGGGCAAGTGTGGTGAGATGGAGGATATTGAGCCCCTTCATGGGAACCTGTCAGGAGTAGGAGGAAGTGGAGGGGACCCCAACAGCACCTTCCTAGGCAAGCGGCATCTGCTGCTCACGCACACCTCCCCCAACACTCTCCCCGTCCCCTCCAGCAGGCAGGGATAGATGTCCTCTCCCTATGGGATGTCGCCACTGCCAGACATGGTGTGTGCATGGCACGGAGGGAAACCCAGCCACCCTGCAGTCTCCCTCCAGCCCTCAGGTTCTTGGTCTTGCTTGGTACCATGCTTGCTTGTCCCCAGTATGTGGGGGTAATGAGGCTCTCTCCTGGGACATCTGTGCTGCTGCAGGGAAGCACATCACCTTTGTCTGACCAAAGACCTTTTGGTCTCGGCTCAGAGATGAGGGCAGGCTTCATGCACAGTGTCTCTAGGGATGACTGCCCTTATCTTTGTTCTACACAGCTGGACCAGCTGTGAGAGGGATGCACTCAACACCTCCCATGCCATCCTCCTGACCCTGCATCACCTGCAGGCACAGGCGAGCCCAGGATGACCTGCAGTGAGAACACATCACCACCCTGGATGCTATACAGTGCTCTCTGGACACGCAGGACCACAGACTGGAGGCAGATCTGAAGTTGTGATGAAACACCTGGCAGGAGCTGCTGCAGCAGGGCTTGATTATCTGCGCAGCTTTCTCCACTGCCCTCAACCGCCTGGTTGTTGCTCCTGCCCCAGTTCCCAGCCTTCTGGCTTCTCCCTTTAGCCCCAGCTGTGGCTGCTGAGGACCCCACACCCAAGCTGATGGGATCACCTGAGGCTGGTGCCACTCCAAGCCCCACCCTGGAGCCTCTCCTTTCCTTTCTACCTCCCTCCTCCGCCCCCAGGTTCTTTCCCCAGTCCCTCCCCAGTTACATTTACCCCATTTAAAAAAACAGAGTTTATTGTTCCAAAACAAAAAGTGTTGTTTATTGTCTGTGCAAGGGAAGGGAGGGGTGTGGAAGGAAAGGCAAAGAGGGACAATGCACATGCCCCTTGTGGGGAGGCCCAGGGGGGAGTGTCACTGTGGTCATTGTGTGAAATTCTCCCTCCGGGCCTCTTAGGTGGTGTTTCTCAACCTTTTTTTATAAAGTACCCCTTTTAAAAAAATAGAAGCACCCCTTAAAAAAAAATTATAAGTACCCACGGACCTACAGTTTTCAGTCACACAACATTTTTTTCCACCATTAGAACACATTTGTAGCTGGGCAGGCGGTGACATTTCTGAGCGTAAAATGTACAAAAATAATAAAGCGCTATAAAACTTAAAACAAAAATTCAGTTTTCTCCAAATTTCAGTTGTGTTGATGTACCCACCAGACTTTTCTCAAGTACCCCAAAGGTACTCATACCATTGGTTGAGAAACACTGCTCTTGGGTATGTGCAGCCCCCTGATAGGCCTTGCAGATAGCAGCCAGGTAGCTGCTCATAGGCCCTGCTGAGACAGTCAGCCTCTGCCCTCCACCCACGCAAACATCTCCCCCTTGTTTTCACAAATATCCTGGAGGACAGAACAGGCTGCCACCACTTGGGGGATGTTCCACTAGCCGATATCCAGGCGGGTGAGGATGCAGCGGAACCTTCCCTTTAGACGGCTGAAGGTACCCTCCACAACCATGCGGGCCCTGCTAAGCCTGGTGTTAAAATGTTCCTTGGTGGAGTCCAGGGGTTCAGTGTAGGGTTTCATTAGCCAGCAGAGCAAAGGGTAGGCTGTGGCTCCTATAGTGCACATCGGCATGTCTATGTCCCCAAGCCCGAGGAAGTAATTGGTAAAAAAAATGCCAGCGTGCAGCTTCTGGATGAGGCTGAAGTTTCAGAAGACATGTGGATTGTGTGCCTTCTCCAATTACCCAACGTAGATGTCAGTGAAGTGGCCTTGGTGGTCTATGAAAGTCTGCAGCACCACAGAAAAGTAGCCCCTTTCTGTTGATGTATTCAGATGCCTGGATGGGGATATGGGTGCTGTCAATCCTCCCCCCCCCCCTTGCAGCTGGGGAAACCCATAGTGGCAAAGCCAGAGGTGATGGGGTCCGCATCTCCCAGGATGACGAGCCAGCACATCAGGATGGTGTTGAAGGTCTGCACTACCTATAGAAGAAGACAAAGAGCCACTGCTGGTCATCCCACTGCTCCCTGATTATCCAATTCCACCAGTTGCAGCTGGTGTCCAGTCACTAGAAGCGGTGGTACACAGTGTGCAGAGGCAGGTCGGTGGGGTCAAGCTGCATGAGCAGCACATGGAGAGAGGTGAGGAGATGCCCTGCAATGATCTTGGGGGACCTGTTCCTGCAGGGCCACGAGGGCAGGCTGCAGAAACAACAGCAGGAGGTGTAACATGAGATGTAAGAGCTGTAGACTACTGGGAGGCAGGTCTGGCTCCACGGCTGGGAGTGCTGTGGTGTATGCAAGGACAACCACGGCATGCAGAGAAAAGGCTTTGCTGTCCCTCAAGGAGGTAGGCAAAGGAGAAGAACCTGAGACATGGTTGTACATGGGGGATTCTTTAAGCACAAGCCTCAGATAGCCTCAGGCAGCAGCTACGGGAAGTGAATGCTGTCTTGATGCCCTGCCTGAAATGCTTCTGGGTAGCCTGAAATGCAATTCAGCATCAAATGAATGTGGACGGTCTTTTTCAAAATAGCTCAGTGCTATTTCAACGGTCATTTGCTGTGTGGACGTGCTATTTTGAAAAAAGCTATTTCAAAATGTATATTTCGAAATGACTTCTTTCAGAATTAGCGTGCAGCTCTCCCATTTTGGTGGTAGTGTGGTGAACCTTCCACATCCTACTATGAGTGCTGAGGACTTTCATAGACATTCAGTTCCCAGGACATTATGTCATATTTATTCTATAAAAAGTTCATAATTTAAAAGAAAAAGAAAGACAAACACCAAGAAAAAAATCTAGGTGATTTTAAAGTAAACAGGCTTAAGAAGCTCCAAAGCAATTCAAGAACAGTTTTTTTCCCACTCAGCAGCCTTTTAGTAGCATTATTAAGTCACAAACATTACATTGCCATGTGTTATTTATTTTTAAAGTAAAATCTAAATTGCAAAACATAGAAAAATAAAGGTCAGTCCCTACACTGTTATGTAAGCTGTTCAAATAATACTAATCATCTAAGAATCAATTTACAATTTACAATTCTTGTGTTATATTAGTGTGACCCTCTGCAAGTTCATATCCAATCTATCTAGAATATTCAAGTTTGGGTTTTCCATGTATTTGCTAGGTAATATGCTTGTATTGGTTTACAATCACTTAGAATATAACTTGTGTAGTTAATAAACTTGTTTTGTTTTAATCTAAAACAATGAGCTTTGGACGGAGTGCTTGGGGGAAATCTCTGCTTGGTTACCACAAGCGTCCATCGTTCCCTTCACATTGAGCATAAGCGGACTGGGTACTAAATCCATATGCTGGTCAGATATGACCAGCGCAGACCAATGCTGTTCTGGGGTCCCAAGCACATAGAACCTGCTTGTCACTGAAGCTGGGTGTGTCCCAATCTGTGTGAATGCTGTTGAAAGTGCAGGCTGGAGGGCTTTTCAGCTTGTCACAGCAGCACACTGTGAAAGGGAGCCTAGGCTGGGGGGTCAGAGGGCTCAGTTTTACACAAGTGTCAGGGGGCACTCTGGGGGAAGACCCATTATAAAGAGTTATCAAAATAAATGTGGAGTAAGATCCAATATAAATGGATCTGGAATGCTGGGTGGAAGACACCAAGAGCAAGGATGACATTAAGGTAATCTTTGAAATGTATTACCAATGTGTCACATGTCAAAACTCGAGATCAGTGTATTGCTGTATAGCCTAGGTGGAAAACAAAGATGTCATGTACTGATAACAGAAGACAGCATTTGCTGCTTATCAAAACAGTGAGAAGATTTTTTAATAGATTAGCTCTCCAATCTAACACACACAGAGAGAGAGAGAGAAAGAGAGAGAGAGAGAGAACAGTTGAAGTACCTATTGATCTATATGATTACATTAATTTGATGGATGGACAGAAATGCAGAGTGAATTATGTATACCTGTCAAGTAGGCTATGTGACTGGAATGCATTTGTCCAGATACTCTGATGTGATATAATCAGTTTGCTCTGCAACCCAAACAGAATGTGGCTGTTCAGACAATCTATTTGGCCTGAGCAAATCATATCTATGAAAATGGAAGCCGCCTATGGCGCATAGAGGCTCTAAAGTCACCTCTACCACTGGTTGTTTTAGTAGAAGGCCTGACTGGAGAAATGGGGATGTGGTCATGGTGATCTCCATGTCCACTTACACAGAGTAGCTGTTTGAGCCCAGGGGATTATTACAAAAGAGCCCGAGTTGTCCTAATTTGGCCAGCCATGAATGCCCCCATCAGCAATAAGATACCAACATATGAAATTTGCAACAAATACAGCTAAATGAACACAAAAGAATCACATCATAATCTGCTTGGGATTTCTGTAACCCTCGGACAAAAGTTGGAACAGTTATATTTATGTTAAGTAGAAAAGTTTACCTCTCATTATTACACTATTTACCAGTTCGTTTAAAACTAAGCTATTGGGAAGCTAGCAACGTGGCCAGAAAGCAGTGAGGTTCAGAGATAGTAAGCTGTTGACAAATGTCCAATAAGAGACAGAATAATCTAATTTTAGGGAGTTCATGAAGTTTATGCTGACTTCTGTTCTAGTCATAGCCATTTAGGTGTTTTATAGAGTAGAAAGAAATAAAGAAACAATTCCTTTAAAGTCTTTAAAGTAATTTCAGCTACAAAATGGAATAGAGTGGATGAGGTCTTTGTTATCACTCTTTTCCCCTTGAGCCCCCTATGTTTCTTTCATAAGAACATAAGAAAGGC
>CM057846.1:25733316-25757941 GCA_030068395.1 Apalone spinifera
ACAGTCAGAGACAGACTTTCTGAGTCTCTTCATAACTACACTTCTAGTAGAGGTAAATTTAATTCTCTTCATAGAGTGGCTGAGCCTTGGACCTATAGAACAGTTTGGATCCTCTTCATAAAGAGAGTTGGACTCCCTATGCATAGCTAGATCCGAGGGCCCTATCTGACGTACAGGAAATTAGAGGAGAGAGGAAAAGCAGGGGTGGTAGATTTGTGACTGCATGAATCCATCTGTCTATCACCACACAATGGGATACTATCCGCTGATGCTCCTGAATACTGAAGTTACAATAATATTCAAGGAATGCTTCCAATGTGGCTCTGCAGCCTAGTTGGGGTGGAAAGAACCCTTCACTTTACAGCCTTTGCAGTGATTCCCAGAACCAAAATTCATGTCTATTAACAGAACTCTTTTGATTTAAACTGCTTCTCTACCTTTACAGAATACACCAGATAGCAGAGGATGCTGGAACAATTTGTATACTGGGATTGCTGAGAGCCATTGAACCAAACTGTAAACCCTGTATAAGATCAAAACTACATCAAGACAGGGTGTAAAAGGCAGGGTATCCCCCAGTACCCTTAGTTCTAGCACTTATGCCAGACAGAAATGTCTAAAATATTAGGTATTCCAGGCTGCCAAAATCAGACTAGGAATATGGGGTTTTAGTTGACATAGTCATTTATGCTCTTATTTCAGCAATATAAAATGCAGTTATTATACTAAGCAAGCTGGAGACAATTATCCATGTGCTACCTGAGAAGTATTGCTTCACTATTATTTTTGTCAGACATATAGGCTGTGTCTAGACTGGCGCGATCTTACGCAAGAGCTATGCAAATGAGGCTCAGCGTTGGACTATCGCCGAGCCTCATTTGCATAGCTAATGAGCCGCCATTTTCGCGGAAGAGGCTTTTGTGCAAGACAGGGCTGTCTACACTGCCCCTTCTTGCTCAAGAAAAACCCTCTTGTGCAAAGCCGTTATGCTGATTATTTTCAGGCATAACGGCTTTGAGCAAGAGGGTTTTTCTTGCGCAAGAAGGGGCAGTGTAGACAGCCCTGTCTTGCGCAAAAGCCTCTTCCGCGAAAATGGCGGCTCATTAGCTATGCAAATGAGGCTCGGCGATATTCCAACGCTGAGCTCATTTGCATAGCTCTGGCGTAAGATCGCGCCAGTCTAGACACAGCCACTAGCTATGCTTTTAAGTCATGATAAGGCTCTCTAAGTATTTAAGATTATTGTCCGCTCAGCTGGAGTCTCAGTTTAAATAGACCTGTGCTTTGAGACCATAAATTGGGACTGTGATAGAGTACAGCAAGAATGCCCAGGGGGGCTGGTTTTTGCAATGGTTAAATAGGTAATATGTTATTTGCACTAAAAGTCTTCATGAGTTACAAGGAACAACAAGAAAAAAGAAAACAGCTATAGAATTAATTTTTCCTTTCTCCCTTTTAGTCACTTTTATTCATAACTATTTTTTTAACCTTTATTGCATTCTCAGAATTAGGAGAATCTACATAGTTTGCCACAACGTGTGAGACTCTATTTTGAGAGAGGCAGAAGTGATGGTACCTATCAGGAGTGAGGCTAACAAGCTATACAATTCTTCTCACCCTAAGCAAACTATTATAATGGGAGGGGTATTTAATTCAGAAACCTGCTCTGGCTCTGAGGTGCTGATTAGAGTGAGGCAACTAAGTCTCTTCCAGCCCTGAGGAGCTTAATGTAGTCTTGGAACATGTGGTTTAAGGAGTTTATTCTAGTCTTGAAAGCTGGCAGATTTCAGATGAAAGGCATAGTTAGAAGCATTCCTATCCTTCATGTGGGGCTATTTGAAGGGGTATTGATTTCTTAGGACAGGGTATTGATTTCTTGGACGGCGTATTGATTTCTTTGAGCAAAAATAGCCAGAACATATCTATTGACTGCTTTATGTTCCTGTCCTCTGTTCCTTTACAGGTGGATGGATCACACAATTTGGAATTTGATGATCCTGTTAAACTTCTCCATGGATGGCCAGGCTGTGGCTCATGAACCACATTTGGCTCTTTTGCCATTACCCCACACTACCATTCTCCCACAACCGAACTGGGAGTGAGAACCTCAGAACCCCTGCCTTGCAGTGAGGTGGTATGGTAGGAGCTTCTGATAGCAGGGAGGGCAGTCTTGGGGTTTTTGACCAGTGGGAAGGGAAGTGAAGGGAAGGGGTCTCAGGGCTTTAGCAGGAGCAGTGTTGAAGACCCAGCCCCAGGCTCCCAGCAAGTGTGCCCCAGCCATCAAACTTCTGAAGAAACAACAAGGAGTCTGAAGAAACAACAACAACATGGCTACCTCTGAAATTTCTGAAAATTATCAAATGTGGATTGGAGGGCCAGTAAGTTTGTCTGCCCTTGTTTCAGACCAAGAACAAACTTATTTTCAGTCTGGATGACTTATTTTACACTAATGAAAATAAAGGATGAATGAAAAGAGAGAGAGAGTTGAGAGTCTCAATGAACATGTTTGTGAAACTCACTCCATTAAAACAGCCATTGTAAACTTGTCTATGGGGCATATATGTTGGTTGGGACTGGAGGTGACAAGCATTTTACTTTCAGGGATTAGTATACAGAGAAACAACCTTACTATTTTGTAGCCATATGCAATCTCCATGCTTCACATAGTTTAAAAGTCCCAGGAGCCAGGGTGTGTGTCCTGTCAATCCAGATCAGGATTATGAAACACAAAACCTTCCTGCCTATATGAATCATATGGTTCTAACATGTCCTTTGTTTGGTTAATAAATATTTAGCTTCTATTTTCTTAGGTTTAAAAAACTACTTTGGATGAGTGTGTGGGTGGAAAAGCATAAGGAAGCATATCTATATGAAACAGATGTAACAAAACATACAGATATAAGGAATGTTTCCACATTTGGGGAAAAGTTAATGCATAACCCCCCCCACAGCAATTCTGTATATGTGTTCAGCAATCTCCAGACTTGCTAGCTGTAGGTGTGAACCTGGAATAAAAATTTATAGACATCACCAAACATAAGCACACCCAGAGCCCCTTCACTTTTTCAAGTGATCATAAATTTATGAAAGACATGGATAATTGGTTCAGTGATCTATTAGACCACAAACTGTTTCAAATCTATAATAACTAAAACAAAGTTGCTCAAGCAGAGCAAAGGAATGCATTAGTGTTTATATCCCTGAATGGACAGATTGATTCACAGTGGGGAAATTAACTTCAGAGAATCAAGGCCTTGGCAGGACTATAAAACCACTTGCAATGGAGTAACCTAAAACAGTTTTGCCTTGTTGAGAATTTCTGTTTGAGCAATAAAGGCTCAAAATATCCACTGAAGTTGATTTCACTCTTGCTAACCAATAAGAAGCAGATGAATTTGCTTCTCTTCTATTTAATGTGTATAATCTTGTTTTTATATAAAAAAGATTTTTTTATACCTAGTACTAGAAAAAAAATGTAAGAGCACCTTCTTCTGGCAGATAATTACAGTGTTAGAACTACCATGATATATTTTTATATCTCATTCAAATGTTAGCATTAAAATAAAAGTTTAAGAATAGTTGTGAGTATGTTAGGTAAGGTTTTCACTCTTATGGTTATAGAAAAAAGCTGGAAAATGGGACTCTAATATAACTGGAATATTCGAAGGCCGAAGGCCAAAACAAAAGTATTTTTAAATCTGACTTTTGGGGACCTGACTCTAGATTTTTGAATGTATCCCAAGAATACTACAGTAATTAGTAGAGCACAGTACTTCAGATCAGATATGTCCAGATAAAATTAACAAATAAACCAACTATCTTGCATTTCTAAGTAATCAAAACCCAATGTTCTTTAGTCTCCTCTTGGAGAAGCTATAGAGGCATGCAAAGGAATTTTACCAGTTAGCCTCCATAATGAAGCTATAGCTCTCCTGAGCAGAACTGCCATGTACAATGGAATTGTGTTAGTCAGAACATAGCTCAAAATAATGTAGATTGTCCTTCAAATAATTATACCCCTTGCTGCAAGGAAAGCCCAGGTAGTAACTCTCAGATCAGCTTCCTGCAATGCAATCTCACCCTGTGCAATCTTTTATCCAAGATGACATACTTTTCTTAGTCTAGGGAGCACTCTCCTAACTGCAAGTCACTAATCTTTAATAAAGTGGTTCAGTTTAACTCATTGTGTAGCTCTGCTTAATCAACTTGGCAGGTCTCTCAAATTAGGGATAAATTATAAGGTGAACTCAGCAGGCTGCTTGTGTTCCTCTGTGATAAATTAAACAGAGGAAGCAGAGCAGAGCAGAAAGCTTAGAGTTTACCTACCAGCAATAGTGTCTTTTCAAAATCAGAAGGAACCAAAGAAACATATTAGCCTCTCTGGATAAAATACATTATTTAAAAGCACAATTATCATTTTTCTTGACTTTTTCTTTATGCTTTGGGCAAGAATATGTGTGTCAACAGATTCTGACCAAATAGTCTCATATTATTAGTCATTCACCAAATAGTCTTGGCAGGATGTGCTGCTTTAAAGAAATGTTCTGCAATGTGCCCTAAGACACACCAAGGATACAGCTACACTGTAGCCTTCTTGCAGAAAAGCTTATGCAAATAAAGCTCAGTGTGGAATATTGCCACGCTTCATTTGCATAATTAATGAGCAGCCGCTTTTGCGCAAGAGGCTTTTGTGCAAAAAGGAGCTGTGTAGACAAGTTCCTTTTTGCACAAGAGGGGAATTTTGCGCAAAAAAGGAGCCATCTACACAGCTCCTTTTTGCACAAAAGCCTCTTGCGCAAAAATGGCTGTTCATTAATTATGCAAATGAAGTGCGGCGATATTCCACACCGAGCTTCATTTGCATAAGTTTTCCGCAAGAATGCTACAGTGTAGCCGTAGCCCAAGAGACAGAAAGAAACTCAGACATCATGTGTCAAACTATTCCCATAATAGAGTAACTCAGCTTCAGAAGTTACCTGCAGCCCTCTACTCCATTGTCCAATAGAAATATTCCTGGATAGTGTTGTGCTGAGACATTGGCCTACCAACTGGGAAATATGGATTCCTAACTTTGCTACATGGTTGACGCCTACTCAAAATGTGTATAAAACACTCCCTAATTAGAACAGTGTCATTTATATCCACTTCGTCATAAATTTAAATGATGTTGCAAAGTAAAGAATAATAGAAAATCAGTCCTCTAGTGTGGCAAAGTCAGGCCATTAAAAGCACAATTTTCAAATTTAGTATGTAAAGCTAATCTCTAAATATATGGCTTGATTTTTCACAGGTTCTGAGTTCCTACAGCTCCCATTGACATTCTTGGGGATTTTAGCTGCTCAGCACTTCTGAAAATCAGGACTTTTTTTTTACTTTGAATTTAAGATCATACACCATATAGGGGTATTGAAAGGCTTAATTCATTGGTTTTTTTAGATCCTCCAATGGATGTTGCTCCATAGACACTGAGGGTGTGTCTAGACTACAGGGTTTTTCAAAAAAGTGGACTTTTTTCGAAAAAAACTTCCCCTGCGTCTAGACTGCTGCCGCGTTCTTTTGAAATTAAATAAGAAACGTGGCGTTTTTTTCAGCCGTGGTAAACCTCATTTTATGAGGAAGAATGCCTTTTTTTGAAAGTGCTCTTTTGAAAAATGGCATTCTTGAAGACAAACAGAGCTGTTTCGAAAGAGAGCATCCAGACTGCCTGAGTGCTCTCTTTCGAAAAAGCAGCTCGCTTTTTCAAAAGAAGTTGTTGCAGTCTAGATGCTCTCTTTCAAAAAAGGCTTATAGTCTAGAAGTAGCCTAAGTGCTGAAAAAGTGATTCCACTTAATACGGGCTGAATCTCTGAAATCTGACACTATCTGGTCTGTCAACATCTGTGATCCAGCAAGTCATGGATATTGCTGGACCACAGAACCCGGCTGGGAGTAGGGCCAGACAGGGTCAGGACAGAAGCCTTGGCCAGTGGCAGCAGATCTGGCAGCTGGGAGTCCCTGCTGGGCTGGTAGTCAGAAGTGCAGTCTGGACCAATGCAGTGAAGAGCGCAGCCCTTGCCAGGGCTGTGCAGTGTGGCTGTCAGCACAAAGAGTGCAGCCCCGCCTGAGACTGGTGGTAGCAGGGCCAGTGTGGTGGGGAGAATAGCCTCACCCAGCACTGGAAACAGATTTCAGTGGCCAGGCTTCAGCAACAATTCCCTCTTCATTTCAGGCAGATTCTTTTCCAGGGCTGGATTGAGTTTGCAAGCTTGTTTCTTTCCCGACTGGGAGAGGAGAGGGAAAACAATGTGTCTCCCAGTAGGCCTGGGTGGGAAGGGGTGAAAACAGCACCCATAGTTTACAGAAAAGTGGCACAGACCCCAGTGCTGCTCCTGATCTTCCATGTTGAGCTGACCTGGGCTGGCAGCACCAGCATCTTCACATCCTAGCTGTAAGTGGGTACCCTGGGAGTCAGTGAGGGGGTGAGGACAGGCAGCCCGAATGACATTACCTTTAAGATGTAATTCAAGTACACAACTGTAGTTGCTTTTTTGGGGGGAAGGGAGTCTCCACTGCTGCCTGATTGCTTACTTCTGGTTCCACATGGTGTCTGGTTGACCAGTCAATAACTCCTATGTTCATATCTTTGAGAATCTACTGTAGCTGTCAAAGACTAAAAAGTTTCATTTGAGCTTATGCAAACTGAGATTTTTTTTCAGAGGCTTATAATGTGGGCTAATTTGGCCCTTTTTTCACAGGAACAGCAAAAGGTACATCCCTGACACTATGCAGTCCTTCCTGCTAAATTACAAGTTCCTGGCCCACCACATGGAGAAACTAAAGCTTTTCAACAAAAATGCTTACAAGAACTATATATTGTGCAAAGAAGATTTCCCCTCCCCCTCCCATTCAAATACTTAGAAATGGTATAAATATTTTTACTGAAACTTTCCCCACAAAAAATCTGTCTGAGGCAGACACCAATTCTAAATTGTTTTTAAAATAACAAAATTAATTTGTTTGTAAGCATTTTTTTAGAAGTAAAGGAAATGTAATAATTTGTGGTCCTACCAGATTCTTTTCTTTTGTCTTTATTTAATTGCTTTTGGAACAAAACCTTCCATAAGCCTTGAAAGAGACAAAATATTCTCTGCTAATGTAGCAGAGTAAAATTCTATCGAAGCCAATAAAGAGGCCTGGCTTGACACCAGCAGAGAGCTTGGTCCTTAGTAATTTGTATCAGCGTAGCTTTTATTTCTCAAAACTGTAATTTGATAATTTTGCAGCACCCTAAATGTATGTCTCTTGCATGTCCTTTCCTTCTTACAGAACATATAGCAAGTTGATATTACATATCTTCTATCATACTGTTGGAAGTGTGAATTATTCACAAAAGACAAATAAACAAACCAAAACTAAAGTAAATTAAGGTAATGTGAAAGCTTTGATTCAATCTGAAAAAAAGCTGCAGGACACAGCCAGACAACGTTCTTTATTACAGGCAGTTCCATCAAAGTGTTGTTGTAGCTATGAGCAAAACTAACATGGGAAATGATTTTGAACACAGTTCTTCTCAAAAGCTTAAAAAAAAAGTTTTCCTCAACCTTCTGTAACTTTACAGATCTGTTGGGAGTGGGACATGTTCAAAATGCTGTTTTCCACTTGTATTCTCTAACTTTCAGAATGCGAACCCAACTCCCCAGTGCTGCAGTCCTAGCATGCCTCCCTCATTTTAAGTGCTTTATACTGTGTAACTTTCACAATATAGCTACAGTGCCTTTTAAGATAATATCTGCCTCAGTAAAGACAATAAAGACAATTTACTTCGTTCCATTTTAATGACTATCAACTATTACTACATCCTACTCAGAAATATTTATCCTGCACAGAAATCCAATAAACATAAAGTCCAAATTTTTATGGTGCTAGCAAATATTTGTGTTTTTATCACAGGAGCAATGCATATGGCAGAATCTAAATGATATTTCTTCTTAGCTAAAATAAACAGCATCACAAAGCTCCAATAAGAATACTGAAAAATACCATCTCCGTCATTTCAAAATACCCGCTGAAATTCTTGCTCCATGAGACTGGATGCTTTATGAATATAAATGTGCTACTTTTCATTGTTTAACAAATAAAACAGCTCCACAATACTTTTAAAACTGTAACCAAGTATATATTTTTGTGTCCTTAATATGCCTCCTTAAGAAAACCCAGAAAAAAATTATTGGAAGTGGTAATTTTAACATCAACATTTTAAAAAAAAACCACATCATAAAAGGCCGCTCAATTCCCTCTACAGAAATTCAGGGTTGGTTTATATATTTGTTTTCCTCATTTCTTTGAAAACAGGGTACACAGATATTTTCTTTTAACTGTAGTTAATTTGCAGACATTTTCACATTCTGAATAGTGCACTTTATATCATGCTTCTGTCTAGCCATGCCAATAAAATTTATGTAATTAGGATGAGAGAACAGGGAAGGAAGTGGTTCACAGAACTGCATAAATTGGGTTCTCTGTGTTGTGTGTTTTGTTTGCTCTCATTTTGTTTTTAAAAATACTTTAAATTTCTCTCCAATATGTGTAGGGAAATACAAAGGATTTTGGAAACACCATTTTTAAAAAAGAGACCACATGCTTTCAGGGATTAACTTCCACAGGAGAGTAATGGACTTTCAAGGCTTCTTTTCAGTTTTTTTCAGAAAGGCAACAAAATTGTGTGATCAAGAAGAAAACTAATCTTTGACAATAATATAAAGGATGCAGGCTGCTCTGGCTCAGTATCAGACAAACATTTACCCTAGAAACCAATGTAAAGCCCAGCAATTACTATTTGGGGAGCCTTGGCTATGCTTAGGCTACCAGGATTTTCTATTAATTTATTTATGAATATTCATGACAAAATGAATTGATTTAAAGATATACAGAGAAGCTTGGATGGAAATTAAATAGTTATTACATAATTCCTCTCCCTTTCTCTTCATGGTAATAGTTACATAATGCTTTCCACAAAGATGAATCCCAAAACTTTTTACTAATCACATGAAATGTGAGATGGACCTGAGATGATGTGGTGGCATTTGGACTGGGAACCAGTGAGGAATTGGGCTATGGTCTGGAACTTGATTCAGAACCAGGATTTATAACCACTGTAATTTCACAGGCTGTTAATTATACAGTTGTGACTTAATTATAGTTAGGATTTATGAAGTACCATAGATGAGCATAGCACTCTATAGAACAAATAAAGAAAGAGCTATTCCTGAAAGAGCTTACAATGTGAGGGTACAACTACACTAGCTTGTTAGTTCGAGCTAGGTAGGGTAATGAGGGCAAGCAGAGTTCGAATTAGGATCTTTAATTTGAACTACCTAGTCTGTGCCGCTGTAGCCGCGGGCACGGAGTTCGGACTAAGGGGGATTTAAAAATGGCGGCGCCCGGGAACGTGCAAATGAAGCCCGGGATATTTAAATCCCGGGCTTCATTTGCAACTCCGCTTGCCCTCATTACCCTACCTAGCTCGAACTAACGAGTTAGTGTAGCTGTACCCTGAAAGAAGATAGGAACAATAGGAGAATATGGCAAGGATTGGGGGATGGACTTTGAGGGATAGGATAATGAGGACAGTGTGAACATGAGATAACACAGAATGATAATTCATATTCTTTGAGAAATACAGAGTTCTATTTGTTTCAGCTTTACTTTTTTTTGTTTTTGAGGGGTTTTTTTTGTAATTCATGCACGGCTATTTTTTATAAATTAGTTTAAGAAAAAAACTAAGTTTATCCCAAGAATTTGCATCAAATTAAAAAGATTTGAAATAGATTTAATTAAACCAGTGCAACCAATTTAAGAGTGCCGACACAAGAAGCACTGATACAATTAAATCTAATTTAAAAAGTTATTTAGTTAAATTAGTGCTAATTCTGTATGTAGACCAAGCCTTAAAGGAAGAGTTGGTAGGAAGGTACATTTAGTAAATGCTGCAGTCCCAGGCACTGGGAAGAATGTGAAGAAAGATATGAATAAGAACACATGGAGCTAATTTTTTTCTGGATTGTTCACACTGTTGTTCAGAGAATAAGATGCAAAAAGAATCTTTCAGACACTATGATAATGGGAACTGCAGATTACATGAGACAGAATGCAGAAGCAGGAAGTAAGTCAGGGGACAAACCTGGCAGTCAGAAACTGGGGCATAGGAGTAGAATGTGAATGAAAACATGAAGATGATGGATCCCATAGAGTTGTGTGAGGCAAGATATGAAAGGAGAGGTAGAAAGTATCAGGAATATAAACAGACTAACCAGAGCCTTAGTTGGAGACGGAGAGTATGGGTGATGCTTAAAGAGAAGAGCTATTACTTACAAGATTTTGGACATGTCTCATCTGGCACTAGTAAAATAGACCATTTTCAAATTGAATCTAATCTAAAGTAGTAACAAGTGCAATTATTTAGATCCCAAATACTCACTAGAAAAATATTAAGGAGGTTTGGAATTAGAGTTCTGGATTCAGCTCATCTCTTGAAAACGTTGTATTTCATGCACCACTAAAATACAGGAACCTCTACAGCAAGGGAAATATGAATAACTGAGAAACACTTGCACTCTGGGAGAATTCATAGTTAGAAATTACTATAGATAAAACATATATGAAAATAATCCATTAGTATAAATATATCTCAACCTAGCTGACATAAATAAAGTAATTAGGATATCATAGGATATTACAGAGAACTAGAGAGAAAGCATTTATTTTTACATAGGATTTTTACCCCATACTACATGATAGAGAAGCAACCAGCAACTCATCCAACCTGCATCTCATTTAAAATATCTACTAAAAAACACTTTTCCAACTTGCCTGCCCTTTTTTTGACTTCTACTTCCATTTCATCATGCTTATAATTTAGCTATGCAATTGTATTATGTCAGTTTTTGAAGCATTCTGAAGTACAGTCTATAAGAAAAATCTGGTACAAACTACAATGCAGCTTTAGTGCATTTATTGAAAAGAAACAAAAGACTGCCTGCTCGCATTGAAACCGATAACACAAATCCCATTGAATTCAGTAGGACAGGATTAAGCCACCAATGAATACTGCATTTTTCAAAGTTCTACACAGATAGCAACAGTTTGAAAAAAAACCTAACTATAAAAATCCTTGCAAAATATCACTTTCATGATTCTAATCTTTTTAGGGTTATAAATTAAGTCTTTGCTGGTGTCAAAATCTCCATTTGAAGATATGAATTTAACAAAACACAACTGTCAACATTTCAAGCTAAAAAATGGATTCAAAATTTAAGAAACCCAATGTGTCTCAAAAAGTTTGTATGAGATTATTTTCTTAAGTAGAGGCTACATCTTGTCAAATGTGAGGTGACACTAACAATATGTGACAAGATGTAATTCAGTGTAACATGATGTCATGTGGTGATAAGATACAAATTGCAAATGCCCCTGTTACCTGTGGCAAACTTAGCACTGTCAAACCTAATGAAAATTAAAACATTTTACTGACAGAGATGAGTGGGATTTATTTTTGTGCTTTTTCTTTCTGACATGCGAATACAATGTAATGTTGATCATACATGTTTTTAAAAAACTGTCAAAATGAGTTGAACTCACAGATGCATAAAGCAAGCTTGAAAAAAGTCAGAAACCTGAAATTTGTATTTCGGATGTGAAAGCTGTAAAATGTGTGGGGGGGGAGGGGGATGAGGACAGGTTATTAGACTAAGAAACAACCTTCATACCTACAGTTGGATGGTACTGAGTTTTTTCATATCATTCCCTGAAATACTGTCCTCAAAAGCAGTCTTGTCAGGAGAGATACAGCTGAAATAGAAATTTTGATTAACTGGCACAGTGCCATTTTCCTTATAAGTGGCACCTGTGGCAGGAAGGCATCCAGCTGATATTTGGGAGACATTTTGGATATTTTTCAAGTTCATCACTAGTCGATGGTGACTAATGTGCTAACTATAAAGACTTGCTGGAAGCTAGCCTCAGGGTTTCTGCAGAGCACATATTTTAGCTAGTTGTTAATATGACCAGGCTCCCAAATAAAGGACAGGTGTAGGAAATGGTTCTGAACATTGTATTTTTAGAAGGGAATACATCAACCTGCACACCAAAAGAGCTTGGTGAGAGGAGAGCCTTCTACGCACATTCAGAAGTTAAATTCTGCACAGCTCTCCAACTGTTCATCACTTATTTGCTTTTTCCTTTTCCATCTTAGTTTCAGCATGCACTGTTGTTATTGCATGTTTGGCTTAATTAACATCTACAGTACTCATAGCATTCCTTACACGTAGTGAAAGTTTTAAAGATGTGAATGGTGGTCACAGTAAAACTTCACTTTTCAGTTCGATAAACCCTTCTCTCAAAGAATTGCAAAGCCCTTCCAAAAGTGGTTCATAATATTAGCTAATCAAGCTTAAAAATTCTTGTCAATTGGAGAGAAATGGAGGCACAGAAAGGTTATGTGACTTGCCCAAACGTTACGAAGGGAATACAACCCCTTTGTAACGACTGAACCAGGCTAATGCTTGACCTCCCTAAAAGATATGGGAAGGTAGAGTTGCCAATTTTCTAATCACACAAAACCAGACACCTATGCTCTGCCTCCTTCCCTGTCCCTTCACTGGAGACCCACCCATGTTACATCCCTTCTCCATGGCCCCTCCCCCAATAGCCTGTGACATGGATGGGTCTTCAGTGAAGGGACAGGGAAGGGGGCAGGGCATAGGTGTTTGATTTTGTGTGATTAGAAAATTGGCAACTCTACCTTCCCATATCTTTTAGGGAGGTCAATCTCCCTCCATCTCTTGCTCACCTCCACCCTCAATCACTTTCAATGTGCTGGGGCAGGTGTTGAGGTGCAGGGAGAAGGTGAGAGCTCTGTCTGGGGGTGCAGCCTCCAGCTGGGGATAAAGATGAGGGTTTCAGGGTCTGGACTGGGCTGCAGACTGGGGCAGGGAGTTAGGGTGCAATGAAGGAAAGGACTATGACTGGGGGAGTGGTATTTTCATTGGGGCCAGGGATGAAGGTTTTGGGGTGTAGATGGGGACTCTCTTCTGGGTCAGAAGGTTGACGTATAGAAGGGGGTGTGGTGTCCCAGCAGTGCTTATTGCAGCTCCTAGAGAGCAGCACATCCCTGAGGCCTGACCCCAAGGCATAAGGGGGCTTTGCACAGTGCTCTCGAACCATTAGGTGCTGCTCTCACTGCTCCTATTGGTGGCAACTCCCAGGCAATGGGCACTGCAGAGCTGATACTTAAGGTGGGGGAAGCATGCAGAACCCCCCGTGCCTAAGAGCTGCAGGGACCTGGTGTCTGCTGCAAGGAATCATGTAGAACCAGGCATGTAAGGAGCCTGCCTGATTCCTGGGCCCTCACTGTGCTGCTGCCCAGACTTTTAATAGTCCCATCAGAGGTGCTGACCAGAGCCATTGGGCTCTTTTCAACTAGTTGTTACTGTCAAAAAATCAGACAGCTGACAACCAATGTTCCCTCTAATCTTTTCCATTAATGAACAGATTTTTTTCATCCATGCGTGGAATAGTTTTTTATGTGCACCAAGGCACATGCATAAAGAAAAATCTAGCTATGAGTGCTCTGTTAATCAGCGGGGCAGCATTTGAATCTCTCCTGAGTGGCTGCACAAGTGCCTAGCTTAGAGGGAACCCTGCTGGCATCCCTATGGGAAGGGGATAGCAGAGAGATCCTAATTCAAACTACCTACTCCGTGCCACGTGTAGCTGCGGACACGGAGTTCGGGCTAAGGGGGATTTAAAAATGGCGGCACCCGGGAAGATGCAAATGAAGCCTGGTATATTTAAATCCCGGGCTTCATTTGCAACTTCAAATACCTACATTAGCCTCCCTAGTTCAAACTAGGGGGCTAGTATAGACATACCCACAGTTAGTCCCTGACAAATTCCAGAGGTGTGCCAGCTTCAGACATATTGCCTCTGCATTTCCACTGAGCCATGCATCTCCACATCCCACTAATGCAGTGCTGGGACTAAATGCTAAAAGGCAGCCCTTACCTTGAAAATGAATAAGATATCTTATGTAGCAGTCCAAACACATTGCTACTGTCACTTCTCTCTCTCTCTCTCTCTCTCTCTCTCTCTCATTTATTTATTTATTTAGCTGGCAGGGGAGTAGTTGAGATTTGTGTATGCATAAGGATTTTTAAAAATTCTCTATTTTAAAGATTTTTATACATGAAACCAATGAGAAATTTCCCATTTATTTCAACAAGATCAGGGTTTGGCCTGTTGGCTTCTTGTCTCTGAGGCTTTAGAACTGGCTCACTAAATTAACACCTCAAAAGCCCCTTGTTCAAAGATATATCTCTGGCTGTTCTCATAGCTTTCACCCTCAGCATCCATGGAAGTTGCTCGTAGATAGTTCAGTGTCAATGATTGAGTGGAAAATCTTGTAATCCACATCTTCAAGGCTAAAAGAATGGGGGGAGGCGTTAACCATAGCTAAGCATGTTTATTAAATATGTTATTTTTGGACAATGAGGAAAGGGTCTCTGGCTCCTTTCATTGTCTAATAATGATATTCTGGGATCCTGATTCTAATATAAATTTCACAGGTAGAAAGCAAGAGAAAACCCATTGAAGATAACTGACATATGTCATAGTAAACCAGAATAAGTGGGTAGTGTCAGACTCTCAGATTCTAGGGCTCAGTCATTCATTATAGAAGTCAATGAGATTTTTCCATTGAATTGCATAGGAGCAAGATAAAGCCCCTAGAAAGCATTTCTAGTGATGAAAATAGAGAAAAAACTTTCTTGAAAATACATTCAGATGACAATGTACAAGTTAATGTTTCAACTGTCCTTGCATATAGTACCGTAAGAGTTGTATAATAAACCTTCCTTCCTTTTTGCTTGTTGTCTGTTTTTCGTGAAAAGCTGAGAATGGTGAGCAGCACTGAATTCTTACACATGGTAACTCACCTTACAGCTGGAGCATGAACTATTTCATCATGTCTAGCCAAATTCACCAGCTGAAAACATACTATACATTTCAAGTAGCTTGGTCATTCAATCAGCCCAAGTCCACTGAAGATCGAAATTGGATGAATGTGGGAATGTTCTCAGAGCTGAAAAACTTTAATGAGGCAAAACTCAATAGTTCTGCCCAGTTCTAACTACAGGTAAAATAGTCTAGGCACAGATAAAATAGCCCAGGCATTTGTTTACAAAGTTTTATAGTAAATGAAGACATTCTATTTAAATATTAATGTTAGGGTTATAAGAAAAATAAAACCGTATATAGCCTCTATGAAAAAAAAACCCTTCACAAAGCTAATAATACTTAGCTCTTATACAGAATTTTCAATCCTCAAAGCTCTACAAACACATATTTATAAATCCAACATGGATATGTATTCAGCCATTGCAAGACTGAAATTTAAAAGAACTAAAATACTTTTTGTTTTAGGCTCATCCTTTAGCTGGTATAAATCTGTTACCTCCATTAAAGTCACCACCTGAGGATCTGGTCTTTGGTTTCTTACTCAGGATGAAGTGCAATTGTATTGATTAGAGCAATACACAGGGAGTCAAATGTCATAGTTTCTAAATCTGATCTGCCATGCATTTATCTTGCAACTATTGGTTAGTAGCAGCTCTCTGCACCTCATTTTTCCCAGTATTATAAATTTGTATAATAATGCCATGACTGGTGATGAAGTCTTTTGCAATTAATATGATAGCTGTGTGTGAAACTATTTTGAATTAGGATTCCAGCCCCAAATAAGGACGAACCATTGAAAAAAAATCTGAAATAATCTTTGGGTCAAATCAATTGAAAATGTCACTTCAATTTTGATTTTTTTAAATAGTTTACTATAAAAAAATTCAAAAAGAAAAAGTCATTTTGAAACAAAGACATTTACATTTTCATTTTAAAACATTGAAAAATATGCTTTGATAATTTCAGATTTTTTCTCTTAAAAAAAAATCCTAAAAACCGTCTCTTGGGTCTGAAAAGTTTCAGCTAGGACAATTTTTATTTAAAAAAAAAAATCAAACCACCTCTTGCCAACACAGTGGAATTTGAAATATCTGACCTAAATTGCAAGCAAAACTGTGCTGTCTCTCCTATACTACTGTTGGTACATTTTTCATTTTTAATGGTGACTCCCTTGTATAATCTGGCATGTTGCAAGGCTAAATTAATTAAGGTTCACACATGGCATTGAGCTTCTCTGCTGAAAACTGTTGCAGAAATGCAAAGAATGATTATTAATGAATCACCATGTTGGCATATTACACTATGTTTAAAAAAAAAAAAAACAGGACACTGTTTAAACGTAAGGGGAAGAACCCTGGAAAACTCCCTTTCCTGAATGAGAATTAAAAATGTGAATTAACAACAATATTTCAGATCAACTGGTGTTGCTCTGAAAATGCTAAAGGCATTGGCATGACGCTAAACACAAAACTCCACAAAACTTACCATATTGTTAACAGATCAATCCAAAAGGAAGTGGACTTTAGAGAAACACACCCAAACAGAGTACATTGTAATGAATATTTTGAGTCCTTTTCATAGAATCATAGAACCATAGAGCTTGAAGAGACCTCAGAAGGTCATCAAGTCTAGCCCCCTGCTCTAGGCAGGACCAATCCCAACTAAATCAACCCAGCCAGGGCTTGGTCAAGCAAAGACTTAAACACCTCTAGGGATGGAGACTCCACTACTTCCCCAGGTAACCCATTCCAGTGCTTCCCGATCTCCATGACTTTTCAAAGATAATGGCCAAAGGCTCCTAAAGGACATTTGCCAACTCCCTCAGTACCCTCAGATGCATTAAGTCCGGACCCATGGATTTGTTTCCTTTTAGTTTTTCTAAATAGTTCCTAACCTGTTCTTTACCCACCACGGGCTGTTCATCTTCATCCCATCTTGCATCACTTAGCACAGAAGTCCAGGAGCCGACCTTGTCCGTGAATACAGAGGCAAAGAAAGCATTGAGTACTTCAGCTTTCCCCACATCATCTGTCACTAGGTTACCTCCTTCATTTCAATACATTGATTTAATCCTGTTATCATTCACATCAAAGTCATACCTCATACTGACACTGGGTCAACTGTGTTTATTTGCTAAAAGAAGTCATTTCTAACATGTTAATTTATATCATGAAATGCCTATCTAGGACTCTACAGGCCTGATCCTGATCCCTTGAAGGCAGTGGGAGTCTTAAAACTGATTTTAGTGGGGTTGGGCCCTAAGAGGGCTTGTCATATATATATATATATTACCCCAACAAAAATAAATGCCCCCTATTTCAACACCTATGCCTCATGCTACCCCTCCACAGTAAGTAAGGCAGGAGTTGAAGGAGCAAACTAAGGTGAGGCTGAATGGATCTTCATTATGCCAGTTCTTCACTGAGTTAAAGTCCCTTACATCATTGGTGTAAATCACTGTACCCTCTTGGCTGTTCTACTTATGGCAGGACCTGTTTAATGCTGCATTAATGGGTCTCTAAATCCATTCTAGTCACTGCTCCCAACCCCCAATGCACAAAATCCCAACTCTCAGCACATCCCTAGGGAAAAGAGATGGGCCTAGACATGTGCCCTGGAGATTGACAGCTTTAGACTTTTTCACTTATTTCTAACATTTAAATGGATCTTTCAGAGATAAGGAAATGTATCATAGCAAGATGTTCCATGCAATTGTTTCTAATACCATGGATAGCTACTTAAAACATATTGAAGAAACTATGGCACATTATGTACTATTAATTGTATAGATTTTGCATGCTGCACTAAGTGTGCAGTTCGGTGGTCCCTGCCCCACTCCACTGGAAGCATCAGATGGCTTACTACTTCACAAGTTCTAAGAAGCTGCTTGAATAGACCTTAAGGGCTTTTTCTCATTCAGCTTGCCTACCACTGTATAGTAGCAATAAGTTAATGACACTGCTGTTTTAGGATATTATGGTCCTAGAATGTAGAGGAGTACCATTAATCCTATTTTACAGGTTGGTAAACTGAACCTCAGTGGCTTTTCTAAAGCTACACATCATATACAAGCAGGATGGAAACACTTCAGGAGATCTGATTCGTAGGCTTCTGTATTTGCCTCAAGAACATAATTCCTCACATTTCTTCTCTATATCCTATTCCCTCTCCTGTCTTTCTTTTCCTTTCCCTACTTCCCAGCCCTTTCTTCCTGTTCATTCCATCCTTGCTCTTCTGAATTTGTTTGTATTTCTCATGTTGGCTGCCTCCAAGAGGTTAAATTCATGACTTCTCAGAGTGAGGAAGCATCAATGCTGACCACATCTTCTTCCTTCTCCTCCTTCCCACTACCTGCCCCATTGTGCTAGAGACAAGAAAATCAGCAGAGAAGGTGGGAAGAAGGGGGTGGGGAATGAGGAGAAATTTTCTTGACTGCCTATAGTGACGCACTGAATATAGTGTCCTGTAGCCAGGAGCAGAAGTTGAAAGGAAAATCTTGTTCACTGCCTCCAGTCCTGTTTATGAGCAACATGACAAAAAGCATGAGTGAGAGAGTTCACAGCAAGAGAAAAGTGTGACTCATACCACATGAATGACATTTATCAAGTATGGATTTAAGAGCCAGTCCAGTTCCTTTCCTTCACCTAGACCTAAACCCCAGGGAATCAGGAAAGTTGGGAAATATGTATCACTTCCTAATGAACCCCAAACTTTGTATCTGCTAGATGTCTTATCCCCCTGTTCACACGAATAGAGGAAATTATATGGTACTTTGTGCCAGATCCTTAGCTCGTGTAAATTGCTATTGCTCCACTAAAGGTCTTGATGGTATACTGATTTTATACTAGCGAATTATCCAGCTCTATGTTTTAAATATGATCAACACTACCTTCTAAACAAAAACAATGCTAATTATTGAGAGAAGAGCATGTGAACACACATTTTTTGTCCCTCTCCATCAAAAAGCACAGCTTGACTTATTATTAAAGCTTGATCCAACTCCCAAAGAGTTAGGAATCTTTCATTTGACTTCAATGGAAGTTTTTTCTAATACCTAAATTCTATATATAATTAAAAAAAAAAAACTGCCACAGTAGAACCTGGTTTTCTAAGTTTCAGATCAGAAAAAAACATTATACTCAAGTAATGAACAGCTATAAATCAACTATTTCCAGAGGTGGGGGACCTAAGGCCCAAGGGCTGAATACAGCTCTCTGCTTTCCTGAATCTGGCCCCCGAGGCTTGATGCTTCCCCCCAGCACTGGGGAATGTGCACTGGCACTCAAGCCCACTCCCCACCAATGGGGTTGGAGCACACAAAATCTACCACCCTGGGCTACACTAGGCAATGAAGTGCAAGGGAAATGTGGGGAGTGTTTTTCTCCTCAGTTGGGCCACATCAGTGAGGGTGTTTTTTGGGGGGGGTTGTGTTTTTCACTCGCGTGTGACCCCTGATTTTTCTGTGGGTTTGCGGCGCCTGACCCAAAAAAGTCTCCCATCCCACCATTAGTAGAATATTAAGTGAAATAATATTAATAGTATTTCTGGAACACAGATTTCTTATTTTTTCCAATGAAAAATGTCAGAGATCATTGGTTCATAGAAAAAGAAAACTTATATGGATTGCAGATGAGCAAGTCAGAATTTTCCATAATGTAACTTTAGTGAATTGAGAGAGGGGTTTAATTAATTTAATAATTATTAAGTATTTATTATTATTAAGAATTTGTTTTATAATGGACATTTTCATTATCTGCATGTTTCTAACTGAAAAAGGAATAGCTTCAAAATTCTCTCTAGAAAAATTCATTACCACTATTAGATTTGAAATAATTAGGGTTGGACTTCCCTGGTCTGGCACCCTTAGGCCCTCACCAGTCCCGGATGAGGTATTTTGCCAGATCGGGGAGACCATTTCTGGTCCCCTCCATACACTGTCCGCCCTCAGCCCTTGCCCAGACACTGGCTTCCCAGCTGGCTTCCCCCTACCATCAGCCCCTACTGCCCTGTCAGCCTCCACTGCCCTGCTGGGCAACCATGCTGAAGGGCTCCTATCCTCACTGGGCAGCTGTGTTGCCACATGCCAGGCTCCCAGTCCCTGCTGGCAGCTCACCACCAGCAGCTGCCTACAGGGCTCCCAGGTGCCAGCCCTCCACTGGGACTCCATAGTCCTGGAACATGTGGTCCTGATGGACCACACATGTTACTGGACCAGAAAGTACCAGTTTAGAGAGCTGCAACTTGTCTTTTTTGATTTTTTGAAGTTTTAGTCCCTAAATATATTGAATAGTAATTGTTTTTATTTTGTGTGCCTGACTTGCTTTCCAAGAAAATTAAGAGATACCACTTCCTTATATTTGTCATATTCAACTTGAAATAGTTATTTACCTCAACCATTTACTGTAGCAGTGAAATACCAAATGTTTCTAATTTTCTTATATTATCCAGTTATATGGTTGTACTTTGCTTTGTAATGACTTTGTTAATTCTAGTAGAAAGGAAAATGGAGAGATCTATAAAAATAAGTAGAAGCATGTTACATAGTATAATTAGAGAAGCAAGAACAATTAACAGAGAACAGCAGAATTTCAATCACCAAAATAAAAGTGTTTCTTCAAACATGTTTCTGGCACCAGTGAGTAAAGGAGAAAATTGATAGGCATGTTGCGATAGCACAGAATTGAAAAGGAGATGGAGAAATACAACAGTAATAGTTACTTCAGTTATTACTGAAGAAAAGGAAAACAGAGATCAGGAACAAAGACAAGAGCATCACACTGTGTTTTGATGGGCAGAAACTATTCTAATGCAAACATGAAAATATTGGCCACTAAAGAAAACAAAGGATCAGATCTGCATGTTGCTCCTACTTCTGGAAGCTCCCTCCTGCCTAGATCTGTTATGATTCCATCCCTGTTTGTTAATTGTTAATGTGCTAAACTGGGTCTCCAGAGACTGGGATTCAGTTCTGTAACCTTCCGCAGATTTTCTGGTCTCTTTTTGGGATCCATGATGAGATGCAGGTGTTACAACACTGAGCATCAGAGAGTGAGAGCTGCGGGACTGAGGGGTCAGTGGTTTAGTAACTATTTGATTGGCTCTTTCTACCACTCTCTTCACCCTCTCTCTTGTTTTCTCCCTCCCTTCTTTGCACAGTGCTATGTCTGTCCCAATGTAGGCTTGAAGTCCACTCAGCTCCTGGAGCTGCAGCTAGGGGCTCAGTTTGATAAGACAGAGAGAAAGAGATGGGGCAGGGGAAGGAAGAAAGAAAGTCTGCCATCTACCCACCTCTCCTTGTGTGCACTCTCAATCACATCAGCTTCTTCATGAATTAGAGCTAAGGGAATGTGGTGAGGAATAGAAGGACATCCCCAGCAAACTGCAGGACCCCTAGGCATGGCCAGTTCATGTGCTGTTCAGGTGAATCTATAGCTGGGGCTCCTCGCCCAAGTTAGGAAGAAACCCACATGGAGGGCTTTACCCATGACTGCATGGTGTTTGTTAGCAGACCCAAGCACAGTAACATTCAGCACTTGCATAAAGCTTCCCTAAGCTAAAAAGAGTGTCTTTCATCCACCTTACAAAGTTGAAGAATCTGAGTATTTTGGCTTCATTTTGCCAATTGAGGTTTATTGCAAAAACAATAATTTTGGCTGCCTTCACTGAATATGGAGGCCTTCAAGTCACAGAAGATCTCCAGCAGGAATTGTACATGGAAATCAAGGATGAGGCTACGTTGATAATAGCTCACCTCACTCTCAAGTAACATTTGGAGTTGGAAATTTGCAAACATCCCTAAGCCCTGTTTTGGTACCACAGAAAGCATTGTGGCACTTAGAAAATTACAAGAAAAACAATGAGGTCCACATATCCATTTTGGTGCTTAGTCTCCCTATATGATGAATGGGGAGAGATAGGGACCTAAGAATATGACTGACAAAAGACAACATGCTAAGCAGGGACCTGCCTCAGCAAACCAATAGGCACTGCTAAGAAATAATTTAGGTGCCCACCTTGCTCCACACCAAACAAACTGAAGAAGTGGTGGCAGCTGCTTTCTGACTTTTAATTCAGTGGTTAGAGCACCTGTCTGAAAAGTAGGTGGAAACATTTTCAAATCTCCCTTCTTTCTGCTAGAAGGGGAGAAAGGTTTTGAACATTCCCCTCTCCCCACGACTTCACTGGGGCATAATCTAACCACTGAGCTACAAAACATGCCGATGGGGAGGAGGGAAGCACCTTCAACCTCTTCTGTTGTAGTTGTTCACTATGGATAAATAATGAAAGTGATAGTGGACTGGACCCTGGGCCTTCCATATGGGTGCCCTGAGCCATGTGGACTATGAAGACATTCTTTGTCTCTCTCTTGCCCAATTATTATTTAAGTAGTTCTCCACAGTGAACTAGACATCACCACAGAAGAAGTGGGACAACAACTTTTAGTCTAGTAGTAAAGGTTCTCACTGGGGATGTAGAAGACCCTGGCTCCAATCCCCCTTCGATATTTATCCTCAGCAGGACAACTTCAGCAAGCGAAACTCGGAGAACCCCTCAGCAGAATATTCCATAACTCAAAGACTCTCCTAAGAGGCGGGGGATCCCTTTTTGAATCATTTCTCTTTTTCTAGCAGAGAGGGGCAAATTAAGCTTGTGTCTCTCATAGCTCAGACAAATACTCTAACCTCTAGGCTAAGAGTCATTCGGTGACTCCTCTGGCTGCCTTTTGAATGGAGCCCAATCTGATTGGTAGCCTCTGAGCATGACTACTGGATCCGGCCCCATATGTGACAGAAGTAGCTGAACACTTATTTTCTCCCAATCTGGGAATCACTCTGCAGCTTAGGTAGCAGACAGGCATTTGGATCATAGAGGGAGGCCGTAGTGTCCAAAGGCTGAAGCGTAAGTGCCTAAGTAACATTTATTGCACAATCAGGCACCGACAGGGTTCAGTGGATGTTTTGAGGATTGCAGTGGAGCCAAAACCAGGATTTGAGCTCCTAAACCTGAGACTTGGGTATCTAAGTAGCTTTTTGGAACTGAGCCTTTGTGCCTCAGTGAATTGGTGATAACAGCACTGCCTGAGAAGGATTGGTAAGGAACAAATATATTCAAGATTGTAAGGTGAGGTGCTCTAACACTATAATCATGGAAGCCATATAAATACCTGGGGTAGATGACACTTTTTCTAACTCACCTAACAACCATAATTCTTACACTTTATGCCCTTGAGAAAAGTTCAGTAATGAAAACTGAATACACATAATACTTAAACTGTATTTATTGGATAATGATTTGTTAGCAGTAAGATGTTCCTAATAAACTGGCATTTGGATAACACTGAGTGACATAAATGCAAAGTGACCAGGCTTAGTTTTATCTATAACTACCAAAAAAATACTCTAAAATGTAAACTAGAATAAGAAATCTGTTTCATTATAAAAACATTGTCATTTTTTCTTATAAAGTCTTCGTTAGCAAATTAAAAATACATATTTCTAATCAGAGTCAATAACATGTAATATGCAATTACTTCACCCTGAATTACATCTACTGTGAAATACAATAAAAAATGCCCTCTCAAAAATGCTTTTATAACTGTCTTCCAACTATTGACTGAATTCTTAGTTGTCCTTGATGGATTAGGATTTCAAAGGACAATGAGAAAATACTATTCTGTAAATTTAGGACTAGATTGTTTCTGTTTGAATGGTTTGCTACATCAATGCTTAATCTGCTTACACATTCTTGAATAATAATCATAGTTATGGACGTAAGATTGCCAATAGATGTCAACACATCTCAGTTGAAATAAAGACGAGCTGCCACATGCATTATATGGGAACACATAAAAAAAATATAGGGAAACCCTGCACAGTTCACATTTCCAAAGTAAGCTATAGAAAAGAAACTAATCTAGGTGTACAATGCTCATCTTCTTACAGTGTTTCCAAAGCCATGACACTAGCTTTGCCATAAAATAACTGCGAGCTTATGAAGTAGGGGAATAAGTCTAGGAAAAACTCATTGCTAAGAACATTGTGGTTATCTGTGTATCTAGCAGCAGGCAAATGAATAGCAAGGTGGTTAAATGGACTCCTCTGAGGTATCTACATTCTTCAAAGGCTCTGCTCTCCAAATGATGCTTCTTTAAGCCTTGTATGAGTTAAGACACAAAATGCAATTAATATAAAAAGATGTCAGAGGACTTGTTAATGTTATTTGGCTTCTCCACATAGACTTGCATTGGAGCAGGAAGGTTGGTTGAAGCAAAGCAGTAGGAGGGGAAGGACAAATAGGACCAAATGGGTGTCTACACTGCACCCTTAGCTCAAAAAAAGCTACACAATTTGAGCTATGCAAATTGCATAGCTTATTTTGAGTTAATTTCAAAAGAGCTTATTTCATAATTTTGCACTGTCTACACAGTGCCAAATTTCAAAATAAACCACTACTCCGAAATGTCCCTTAATCCTCGTGGAATGAGGTTTACAGGAACGTCGGAATAGCAAGCCTGTTATATTTAAAAGTAGGCTGGTTTAAAAAATGTGGAATAGATATTTTGGGATATCAGCAGTATCCTTAAATAGCTCCACAGTGTAGATGCACCCAAATAGAAATAAGAAGACAGAACCAC
>CM057846.1:25757951-25795348 GCA_030068395.1 Apalone spinifera
ACCCTGAGTATGCCAGTTAAATAGCAATCAAAACCATGAACTGTAAGAATCCCTTTCCTACTATGCTTGCTTCAAGCTGGGCTAAAGGGCTGGAACTACCTAAAGGGATTCCAAAAAGCCTTAGCTAGAGCAAAATTCCCATGGTGTAGGCACAGAGGATGGCAGCCCATAAAGCTGCCTTCCCTGACCGCTCTCACATGGAATAGCAGGGTACTTTACAAAGCACTACAAAAATTCCAGGCAATGCTGCCATCTAAAGAAGAGCCTGGGGATGATGCAATAATCTAAGCAGTTTATCCTGTCTGTCTAAACTATGCCTGGGGCAGCCTCATGAGTAGCTCAGGACTGGGAGCATGAAAAAGGGGTTTAGAACTCTTTTCAATTATGGCACAGAATGTCACCCCAAATGTTTACAGGTGACAATGTTTAAAGATTAGATCTTTTCGTCTTATAACTCTTCTCTATTATAGATTAAGTGATTCTCATTAAAAGGTTAATTTGGAAGAGGCATCTTTCAGAATTATATATGCCTATTGCCATGTCCTCAAAGTGTGCTCAACCAATAAGAGTTTGTTCTAAGATAGGAGGTTTCTAAATGGTTTGATTGGTTCAGTAATTAGTGACTTGATTGTCTTCTGATGAGTTTTAAAGTACGGGGATTTTTTTTCAAAACCTAGAGGCAGGGGAGAAGATTTTCACCATTTTTGCCATGAACTTTCATGTGAGTTATCAGGAATAATTGAATTTGATGGAGGATTATAAAATCCACAAACACTTGTGAGACAAAAATTATTAGCATGGTGATCCTAAGGTTTTATGGGGCCCTATGTATTACTATTTAACTGGTACCCCCTATGCCTGATAGCAGACGGGAGGGGAGGAGAAAACAATTGTTTTAGAGATGTGCTTTTTATAAACTTCAGCAAGACACTAAGGTCCTGTAGACTAACACAGTAAATTTTTGAAACCAACAGCATATATCTGGGGTTGGCAAATGCTTGTTAAATGACTTCATTACCACTTTGAATGGCTCTTTCAGAAGTTTGGTGTTCTGTTAATCAGCCTGGTAGGTTTTTTCACTTTGAAGTTAACTAAATCCTCTCCAGAGGAAGCAAAGCCACAGATCAGGGAAAGGAAGAGGTAGGTGGTGCACATTAAGACTGAGCAGTTAGTTCCCCAAATTTTCTGGTACCCACAGGCCTGCTGATGGGAAGAAGGTAAAAGGGGCAGCCAGAACCCTGAGCCCTTTAAAACTTTGCAAGAGCACTGCTGTGTTGCTTCAGGAGGCTCTTAGGGATGCGTGAAAAGACAGGGGTGCAGTGCAGCACATTCCAGGCAGTGCTGTGGGGGCGCTGTGGTCCATAATGCATTGAGGACAGGCTGCTCTCAGCACTATCCTTTCACCTCAGGCCCTGACCCTTATGGAAACATGGAACTGTCCCCCCTCTCCCCTGCCTTGGCCAGGGGCTCATTCTGGCTGTCGGTTCCCCTGGATCACTATGCAACTGCATTTTCTGCATATAGGCAATGATGGCTCTGATTGTTAGTTCTGAAATTTAGTGCACTAGCCAGACTAATATATTGTTTTTAGAATGTTCTTGTGACATAGTGTTTTCATATTCACAAAAGCCTGATTTTTGTAACTTTATTGATAAAAATTAACCTTGATCACAGCAGATCTTCTCTAGTACTCTAACCAAAGGAACAGGAGAGACTTAGAGCTAACTTCAATGTAAAGTAATCCAAATGCTTTAACCAGCAGCTAAGAAGATACATGAAGTTGGCTTTGTACAGTAGAAACACCTTTCTTTTATGTATTCAACCCTGGCAAAGGAACAAGTAAGGGAAGTAGTCCAACCAGGCATTTACACCAACTGCTAAACCAAACTGGGATTTATTTTATTCTAGTGTAGCTTGTGTAACATACAGCCTCCTTTGTAAATTTGAAGGAAAAATTCTAGCCTTGCCCATTTTTTTTACTAATATTTTTAGCTTTCTCCAGGTTTTTACTGTAAGAGGGACTCACAATTTTTCATTGTTGGAGCATGAGAAGTACAAAAATAAGCCCTGTTTCAGGTTAGAGCAATGCAGTTTGAAGTATGCAGTCTTGGTTTTTAAAGGATTAAACTAAAAAGAGTCTTTCTAGCCACAGTTCATGAATGCACATGCTTATATCAGTTATAAAAATGGATGTTATGAGGGGGAAAAGGCAATGCATCTTCCCCGCAGATTAGGTGAAATTATGTGTGAAAGGAAATTTTAAAGAAGATTATTTTAAATGTTTCAGTTAAAAATAGTATACAAGAAGTCAAGGGCCAATTTTGCCTCAGTTTCCTGGGTGGAATTTATAACTTAACATTTTCCTTTCTCTGCAACGCTTAAACATTTTTATAAGCGATGTAGGCTTAGATAGGAGATATAGACTCACATAAAAAAGTGAAAGGGAATAGATCCTTAGCTGCTATAAAATGGTGGAGTAAAAAGAACCGATCAATAATCTGAGCATCTGGCCATTTAATATGTGTACACATACACATGCGTGCATGCAACCCCCCCCCCCCCCGCCCACCCCCACACATCTGTATATATAGCAATCTGATCATCTACACAAGCGAATTAAAAAGTGCATACTACATTTCATGAAAGGATCTTATATGAAAAAACAGTGCTATCATGATACCTTTCTGTGTAATTGAGCATAGGCTGCACAGAGAGAATGAGTGCTGCAAAGAAACCAGTATGGCTAGAGAAAAGAGCATTGCAAGATATTCTTCTCTGTGAATGAATATTCTGAGAAGGAGATCTGTCAAGATAACTGGTCATCCTTAATATTATGATGCTATCCCAATGCGCCATCATGTCCACTGAAAAAGGATGAGATGGGAAGGAAACAGAAAGGGACAGTAAATCAAAGATGGCGATGTCTAGACTGCAGGCTTCTTTCCGAAGCAGCTTTTCCAGAAGAGATCTTCTGAAAAAACTTCTTCTGAAAGAGAGTATCCACACTGCCAAAGCACATTGAAAAAGCAATCTGCTTTTTCAAAAGATAGAGTCCACACTGAATGGATGCTATTTTGCATTTATGTTGTGATTACTATGGATGGAGTGGCAACTAGGGCACCTGTGCTTTTTCCTCTTCTTTCAAAATAACTCCCTCTTCCCTCCCCACACACTCCTTTTCCGAAAGAGTTCTTTCAGGAAAAGGCTTCTTCCTTGTAGAAAGAGGCTTACCAATGTTGGAAAAATCTCTCTGTTTTCAATTTTTTTTCAAAAGAATGTGATTTCAATGTAGACGTAAGTGAAGTTTTTTCAGAAAAATGGCAGTTTTTCAAAAAAAACCCTCTGTAGCGTATACATAGCCAGAGAGAGTGAATGCCCTACTCAAAGAGTTACTTTAACCTTTTCCTGGGACAACTTTCTGTGCTCTCTGTGTTGGCTCAGCTATACTAGTGGGCTGTGTCTAGACTGGCAAGTTTTTGCGCAAAAGTGGTCGCTTTTGTGCAAAAACTTGCCAGCTGTCTACACTGGCTGCTTGAATTTGCACAAAAGCACTGACGTTCTAATGTAAGAAATCAGTGCTTCTTGCGCAAATACTTTGATGCTCCCGTTCGGGCAAAAGTCCTTTTGCGCAAATGTATTTGCGCAAGAGGGCCAGTGTAGACAGCTCAGGACTGTTTCGCACCAAAAAGCCCCAATGGCTAAAATGGCGATCGGGGCTTTCTTGCGCAAAACCTCATCTAGACTGGCCCCCATGCCAATCTAGATGCTCTTTTCCGCAAATACTTTTAATGGAAAATCTTTTCAGTTAAAAGCATTTGTGGAAAATCATGCCAGTCTAGACATAGCCGTGGCGCCTGAGAGAAGATAAAGGATGAAGCCAAAGTTCCACCTAGTACCCCCCACCTACATGTGAAGTAGCAACATGTCCAGGCTTTGGTGATATAGGAAGCCTGCACCAGAGGTTAAGGGAAATCCTTAGCCACTCAGACACTCAGCAAGGCTCATGATGACTGGTCCTGTAGGTGATCCCCCAATGACTCTCTCTGCTGATCTGCAGATTATTTGATTTATTGCAGCCCACATCTATGTAACCTTGGTTCTTTAGTTCGTGCTACAATTGCTCATACTTTTAATTCTGAAACCAGCCAGTACAATGCCCAATTTGTGGGACAAGATGGCAGCTGTCACATTTAGGCAGTTGAGGACAAAAGTTTTGCACAAATATTTTGCTAGATTTTTAATATGAATTCTCTGCTTCTGTATTTGTATTGTTTCATGTGAGGGGTAAGGTCCCCATTTTAGGAATTAAACTAGACTCTGGAATTGAAAGTTTGTTTGTGTTGTGTTTTTTTTTATTAGAGTGAGGGAATCAGCTTCTTCAGCTAAGAACTGTAATAGATTCAAATCCTCTATGTCACATTCATAGGCAGGTCCATATGCCACCCAGAGACCAGGAGTTTACATGCTTCTGCGGGACAATAGAATCCAAAACATCTGATGGCTACGGAAACGTAATGAGCCTCTACTCATGTGATAGTCACCACCAGCAGGAATAGTACTACAGCCTCTAAAGTGGATGCAGAGATTGGGATAGCTTCAGTTAAAAAGCCCCTTTCTGAAAGTACAGACTGTAATGAACTCACAGGCTGTGTCTAGACTGGAGCGATCTTGCGCCAGAGCTATGCAAATGAGGCTCAGCGTGGAATATTTCCGAGCCTCATTTGCATAGCTATTGAGCCGCCATTTTCGCGGAAGAGGCTCTTGTGCAAGACGTAGCTGTCTACACTGCCCCTTCTTGCGCAAGAAAAACCCTCTTGCACAAAGCCGTTATGCTGATTATTTTCAGGCATAACGGCTTTGCACAAGAGGGTTTTTCTTGCGCAAGAAGGGGCAGTGTAGACAGCTCCGTCTTGCGCAAGAGCCTCTTCCACGAAAATGGTGGCTCATTCCACGCTGAGCCTCATTTGCATAGCTCTGGCGCAAGATCGCGCCAGTCTAGATACAGCCACAGAGTCCTTGACTTGGGTACAAAGAGACATATACAACACAGTGGCCTGTGAGCTAAATGTGCTTTATGCAAACATTAAATCAACCACATCTAGTTCACATGAAAAGTTAATTTTAAGCTCACAAACACAACTATTTGCCATAAAAGTTGTATGTCTTATATGTCACAGGAATGAGGTTCTTTCAGTTCCCCAGCAGAGCCCTGAAAGCATAGCAGTGAAATAAATCAGGCAAGAATCTGATGAGCTCATATAACTAACCCCTTACATGCCCACTTAATTTGTGCTAATGTGATGAAGAAAATTACAAGCCAGTAATACAATAATGTGCATGGTATATTTTTATGAAATGGGACTTTCCTTAACACTTAAGAGGGATAGCGCTCCCCAAACCCTTGAACAGAGTCAATTTAAATGACCCAGATAAGAAGTTAACTTGACTGCATCTTTCACTGTATGATTTGAAACTAATTATTTTATGTGACTATAATGAAACAAAAGATGCATTCAGTCTACAGTCATACAAATTGCAGTAGCCTAATTTTTATGGTAATAATGATTTGCTTTATCCTAAGAGACCCATGTTTCTGGCTTAATAGTTTATTCACTGAAAAAATCAGGTCTGGATGACCTACAACTATGTGAAAATTTAAAACTTGAGACCATTAACAAAGTAGCAACTGTACCTCTACATGTTTAGGTCAGGGTCATAACACTTACTTATAATACTAAAGACTTGGGTTCATTTCTTCTTTCTGACTGAAGTGGAAAAAATAAGAATTTTGCCAACTTTTTCAAACTGCAAAAGGTTTTAGTAACTCATGGATTTATTTCTGACCAAAACATTTTTTTTCTTCAATACCATCAGCATGCTGAAAAATATGTTATTTGCTCAGCTCTATGCCTACGGTGGTCTCATATTATTCTAGGGTCAGTATTCAAAGGAACTTTTCAGTTATTCTGAAAAAAAAAAAGCTGGTTGTAAGAGGAATTGTGCTTTTCCTTCCCAGGTGGAAAAACACAGATGAGGAGTGTTTAGTGAGGGGAAGGGTACATACGGAATTATATTTATGCACTATCTTATTGAAGTATGACAAGGAAATTGTTTCCCTCGTCTGAACTCATTGCTGTGCATTCAGGTTATCTACAATTGATCTACACGGTATATGACAGGCAGGGAGGTTGCAGCTGTCCTCACATTATACATTCTCAGTCCCCAGTCACTAGACTAGAACGAAGGAAGGCAATACCTGCTGTGCAAGCAGTCTCTCTCAGCAGAAGTTATGCAGGCTGGAGTTTCTCGTGCTGTTTCCAACAATCAGGGATAAAAGAACTTGTCTGTTTCTTTCTCTTGAACTCTGCGTCAAAATATAAACTTGTCACCAGCTGCAGAACAGCTGCTTGCTGTAGCTTCCAAGCAGAAGAAGAAAAAAAATATGAAGCCGCAGCTTTTTTTAAAAAAGAAAAGGGACAAAAATAAGCATTTCTCTTCAAATGAAGAAATAAGCTGCTAGCATTCATTATTTAATTGTTTTTAAATTAGGAGAATCTCTACTTGAAGAATTCCTTGCTTTTCAAATCCTGTGCAGCAGGTTTTTGATGTGAACCAGACTACTTCACATCTAAGGCTTCAGTAGTCTATTGAGATTCAATAAAGGTATGAGTTTCTCACTCACCACTAAAGACCCTAATTCTTCTTCTTTAGAAACTGTAAAGCTCTACTTTACTAATTAAATGTTGACAAACTGAACAGATGGATGGACTAATCATTCCCTGGATAATAATAAAAACCTGTTTGTTCAATGAAGTTTATTTCAATGAATGATTCGGAATTTTGTTCTCTATCTATAAGAAAGGGAAAATACACAATAGTGGACAATGTAAGGCTCACTGATTTAGGTAACAAAATAACTGTCCAGCCTTTTGAAAAATTACAGGATCATTCCATGTCTAAACATGTTTTTTTCATATGACCTAAAAGCATTCTGATTTTATTGTTTTGTAAATGAGATGGAGAAAAATGTCATTATAGAAATAATTCATAGAGTGTTGTTTTGACCGAGGCAACATTATAAAATAGGCCGAAGTTTGAATGGTGAAGTTTGGTACAGTAACTAGCTTTCTTGAGGAGTGGTGTATTTTGGAGAATATGAGTTCACATTATACAATTAAGAGATTTGAAGGTAGAAAAGCAATTTTATTTTTCTGATATGCTTGTTAATGTACACCTCAAGAATGAAATATTGTCCCATTAAAGTTAACAGAAATTTTCCCACTGATTTCAATGGCATCAGGATTACAGCTGGATGATAAACAGAAGTGAAAGTAATCGACTCTGAAAAGAGCTGGCTGAGCTGTGGCAAAAGCCAGCAAGGAGCTATTTAAAAAGCTAGCAGGGATCTTGGGCTACAGCTAGACTGCATGCCTTTTTTGACAGAGGCTTTGTCGACAGATACTGTCAAAAAAGAGCGTCTAGACTACGATCAGTATTGTTGACAAAAGGAAGCCACTTTTTCGAAAGAGAGTCAAGACACTCTTTTGAAAAAGCAGTTTGCATGCAATAGCGCCTTTTTTCAAAAGAGTACTTTCCAAAAAAGGCTTTATTCCTCGTAAAATGAGGTTTACCGCTGTCGACAAAACTGCCACGTTCTGTCGACTTACTGTTGACAGAACGTGGCGGTAGTGAAGATGCAGGTACAGTTTTGTCAACAAAAGCCAACTTTTGTTGACAAAACCCTATAGTCTAGACACTCTCTGGGTTGCACTAGGAGAGTTCCTGTAAGAAAATTTAAGTTACTTTCACTGCTGATAAATATCCCGTTCCCAGAGAAAAAAAACAATTTCTCAAGAATCTAATAATTTTTTGTCCATAAACAAAATTTTCTTCAGCTGAAAAGCAGATTTTTTTTAGATTTGGTCAAAATACTTGACACATCTTTCCCCATTAATTATTATTATTTCATTTTGAAGGAAATCAGACATCCTATTTTCCATTGAAAACAAGTTTCGAAAGAATTTCTAACCAGACATATTCAAGATTTCACACATGGAATCTGATCCTGGAGCTGATACTTGTTTGCTATGTTACTTTTTTCCGTGGGCTACCAATTAACTTTTCTGTGCCTCTTTTATTACTTCTGTAAAATTGGCCTATTGTATGTACACATTTTTCTAAAGCATTCTGAAATTATTCTTTTCATTCATAGCTACAGTAACAGTGCTACGTTTTAGACATGTACTCAAATCAAATTGATTTCAATGGATTGTTAAATACTCTCCTGACCGCGATTCAAAAACACAAAGCCAAGCAAGACATCCTAAAACCATACTCTTCATACCAGCTATCTAAGTTTTTAGCCCAGGCATAAGAAGCTTCATCTTCTCATGGGTTTTCTTGTCTACAAAACACCCATGTCACTAACATGCAGTTGTAATTCTTGGGCAAATGTAATAATTTATTATAGCTATTTTTCTTTAAAATATGAAAAATAGAAAGCAACCAAGTTTTGGCAATCAGTTTCACAGACGAAAAACCATATCTCTCAGAGGTAGCCTGATTATTATTTGATGTGACAGCTGGTTTAGTAAAAACATAATTTTATTCAATAGTAGATGACATATTTGTGTAAAACAGCTGCCCAGGAGCAGCAACAATCCATGCAATTTATTTTTCAATAGTTTACAGAATTTCTTTTCTTTTTCAAATGTATATCACTGATACTGGGTGATCTGCTGTGACAGATCCTTTTTTTAATCTTGCCCCAATGTCTTTTTTTTTAAATCAACATTAGCAATAAAAGAGAAGCACCTAGGCCACTACTCTTGCAAGACAATAATTCAGCAAATCCAAGCATTAATCATTTACAGTGAGATGCTGCAGAACAACTCCTATGCAGTTTCACATGTCAATAATTTGAGGACAATAGAGAAACAATGTGCAGTTTTTTGTTAAATTCTAAGTTAGGCTCATAAAGCATCTGAGTCTAGTTCACATTAACAATTTCCCTGGAGTTGTGGTTTGCAAAATAAGCAAAAGCTTACCTATCTGAAAATAACAGGAATGTGCGACATTTTAGAGCAACATTTCCCAAAATGCAGAATGTATCACCAGGGAGAGTGGGGAAGCTGTGGAAGATATGAAAAGATCTCTGGATTATTCTCCAGAATCCCAGCATTCATTTTTAAAATGAATGAGTGTCTAGTTGTATGATTTTTTTTAAACTCCTTAATTAAAAGTAAGTGTAATTGATGCAGAAGGTTGTACCTGAGGTTGTAAGAAGCCTTCTCCTGGGGCTAGGTGATAACTTGGACAGAGCAGTGCTTGGCAGACTCAGGGGAGCCAGAGGGAAGCTAAAGCCACAGGTTTTTGGTGAAAAGAGCTGAGAAAGTACAAGTGTTGTGGAGAAGTGGCCTAAGAAATAGGATCAGTGAAGGGGAGAGAAGGAGTGCCACCAGGACAGTAGAGGACTGCCACCAGAGGGTCCCTGCATTGGGACCCAGAGTAGGGGGTGGGCCTGGGTCCCTGTTGCACCATACCTAGCCACTTTGAAGTGTGGCCTTTATAGACTGACACTTGCCCCTGAGGTGAGGGGCTGGATCTTGGCTGCAGTCAGCCACAGAGCTATGTGCCAGGACTCAGGACTGCTGATACCTCTGGAAGGGAGTGAGAATGGAGAGGTGGGCACTACAGGAAGGCAGTTTCCTGAAAAGGATGCTGTAGTCCAGACAGTGACATGAGTCCATGGTGGAGACAATGGAGCAGCATGATATCAGACAAGACTCTGGCCCGAAGGCGACACTCCAGTGGACAAAGCTAATTCATTTGTGACCAGTAGGAGGTGCTGCGGCAGCAGTGAGTCAACCCCCCTAGCTCCCAGTATGGAGCAATCTGGGTAACTCAGGGGGATTGATGACAATTATTAAAGCCCTTTTATTTCTGTGGTGCCAGGTCTAGTCCAGTCATATTGGCAGTAACTAAAAGTTGTTACCACTGCTCACTGTTTGCTGGTTTTTATCAAATACATTTGTTCATCTCCCTTTGGCTGTGTCCACATCAAAACACACACCAAGAGGCACTAAATTACCAGACTTTTCTGATGTCTGAATAGTCAAGAAAAGCGCTGACTGGGTGTATTGCATTATCTTCTCATTCTGGAAGCTCTCTCACTAAATCAGAACTGAGGCAGACAAGCCAGGTATATGTGAAAGATTTTTTTGTTACTTGTATCTGATCTAAGGATACACAGAGTGCCTAACCCTATGTACTATAGCCAAAATGCACCCTCTAATACACAAAAGGGAAACCACATATAATCATACATTAAACTTACAAAGCACCTTTTAGCCTGCTCTGATTAAGTAAGCCTCAAGCACCTCCAAGAAGTAGTTACAATTATCCTTATTTTAAGCACGAGTAAATAGTGACATGGAGAGGTTGTGATACTTACCCAAGGTCACAGATATGGTAGCAGAGCTAGAAATAGAATCACAATTACCATAGCAATAGTATTTATGCTTAACTCTTACATAGCACTTTTTACAAGTACAATGTACAGTGCTGTACAAAGGAGGTCAGTTCATTATCCCTGTTTTACACAATATGTGCTTCTATTCATTAGGCAGGGAATAAAGGACTACTGGAGTCTAAACCACTCTTTTACCAATGAAATTTGCCAGTCTATGAAAATACCTTCTTCTTTAAAATTGTATATCCAGTTTGACTTTTGAATATAAAAATTCAATAAAGCAGCATGAGAACAGCAATATTTAGGTCACCAATAGAATAAGAAATTGATCAGATGAAGTCTGTGTCACTGTTTGCTCACAAGTGAAGCAATGCAAAGGCATATTTACTAAAGCTTAATTGAGTCAGATACTTGTGATCAAAGGCTTCAAATAATTACAAAGAAATGTCAAGGTTGCAACACTGTAGTTAGAATGTTTCTTTTTATATTAAACAAAGAAACCCAATAGCCAAATTACATTAAAATTGCCTTTACATAGGAAAAAAAAGTGTTTTAGAAAAAAAAATGTATAAAGGAACACAGACCATCTTATTTATTCTTCCTGACTGTCTATGATTGTCACAGTGCAATGGTGTCACCTATTGGTATAGGATATACATGAAAATCTTGATATGTAGAAGGTTTTGTTTTTTCCAGGCTGAGACTTAATACAGTCTACTCTGTGTTTCTGCATGCTGAGAACAGCACTAGAATGGCAATTCCTGTATTGAAACAACAGCATGATTCAAAACATTTGCTCTTAGATTAGCAATTTCTGATTCAGGATTCTTCACATGAAGTAGGTTCCTGGATTGAAAGCACAAGAAGATTGCAGGTTTTTCAAAAGAAAGTAGATTTCTCAACTCCTCATTCCCCCAGGGGAGAGCTTCCACTGAAGAGCTACCTTCTTCCATCCTCCCTGTATGAAACTTTTTTTCAGATTTTCTTACAACAGAAAGAAAGAATAATAGGAAGGAAGAATGGGTAATAGCACTATATAGATCAAGTTGTGCTAACTGAAATTTGGAGTTGCCTAACCTTGATCATAACAAAATAAGATTATTTTGACCATAGGATTATATTGGAATGACAGATAGATGATGCTATTCTCCAAGATATTTATGGGACTCAAGGTCATATCAATGCAAGAATTTATATTGATAAACTGTAATATCCTAAAACATCATTGTTTTGTAATGATCTAGTCTGGGAAACTTTGAGCCCCATGTAACTCTTTTCAACAATCACAGGCCATTGAACAGTTTTCCTAAGGAAGTGGTTCAGTTTCTTGGGACATTTAAAGCTGGACTGTAAAATATACTGGAATAGACACTACTGCATTAGTATGGAGATGGACAAATAGGCCTTTTCCATCTCTACCACATGCTGTAGTACAATGTTCTTTAAAAAACAAATGGTCTGGCAGCACTTTAGAGACTAATAAAATATGTAGATGGTATCAAGAGCTTTCTTGGGCACAGCTCACTTCTTCAGATGATTGTAGTTTTGAGTTTAGGATGTGCAGACCCAAAATAAATAGGAGGGGGAGGAGGAAAAAGGAGGGGATGGGAGGCAGGGAAAAAAGTGTATGGAAAAATCAAAGGAAAAACAGGAAGGTAAAGCAGGGAATCAGTAAGCACCTGAAGATTGGGTAGTTAAAACAAAGTAGATAAGAATCAAAGTCAGTCAATAGATAGTACCCTTCCTAACAGGAATCTACACAAAGAGCTGTTTACACCTTCATTGAATGTCAGGCTGATAGTGTCCCGATCATCCCTCATCACGATTGAGCCCATTAGCATGAGAATTGAATTTACGGATAAATTGTAATTCCAACACCTCTGTGCATTTGGCTAGTAGAATTGGTTTGTGACAAGACAGCCACTTGAAGATCTTTTAAACAGTGATTAGGAAGATTAAAGTGTTCCCTTACAGGTTTCTGTATGTTCCCTTTACGTATATCTGATTTGTGTCTATTGAGTCTTTCCCGCAGAGACAGTACAATATATATAGCAGTGGGGCATTGCTGGCATAGATCAAGTTACTGTATGTGCAGTCAAATGACCCTTTGATTTAGTAGCTTTTGTTGGCTCCAGTGATGAATTCACTTGTATAGATATGTGGGCAGAGTTGCCATCGAGTTTGGTTGCAAGGCTGGGTTCCTGGATGCTTATTATGTGGTTGTGTGGCATGGTTCCTGGAAAGAATTCATTTCAGGTTGGGGGGGGGGATGTCTGTAAGCGAGAATGGGCTTTTCTCCCACGGCCTCAGAGTGAGGGATCATTTTCCAAGATAGATTGTAGATTGTGTATAATGCGCTGGAGGGGTCTGAGTTGTGGACTATGGGTAATAACAAACGGAGTTCTGTTATTTTCTCTTTTGCATCTGTCTTGAAGAAGTTCATGTCTGAGTACTTTTTTGGCTCTGTCAACCTGTTTTTTCACTTCTCCAGGTGGGTATTTCAGTTTTAGGAATGCTCTATAAAGATCCTGTAGGTGTTTGTCTCTGTCTGTGGGATCAGAGCAAATCTGGTTATATCTTAGGGCTTGGATGTAAACAACAGACTAAGAAGTGTGTCTGGGATGGAAGCTGGAAGCATGAAGATAAGTGTAGTGGTTGGAGGGTTTCCGGTATAGGGTGGGGGAAATTTGCCCATTATTTAACTGTACTGTAGCATATAGGAAGTAGATTTTTCATGTGGACTGGTCCAGGCTGAGGTTGATGGTAGGTTGGAAGTTGTTGAAATCCTTGTGAAATTCTTCAAGAGCCTCTTTTCTGTGGGTCCATATGATAAAGATGTTATCAATGTAGTATAAGTAAAGTAGGAGTTTTAGGAGGTGAGAACTGAGGAAACGTTGTTCATGGTCAGCTATAAAGATGTTGGCATATTGTGGTGCCATGTGAGTGCCCATACCTGTGCCACTGACTTGGAAATACAAATTGTCTCCGAATTGGAAGTAATTGTGGGTGAGGACAAAGTCACAGAGCTCTGTAATCAGGTGTGCAGTGCTGTCATCAGGGATGGTGTTCCTGATGGCGTGTAATCCATCTTCATGTGGAATGTTGGTGTTAAGGGCTTCTACATCCATAGCGGCCAGAATGGTATTTTCAGGTAGATTACGGATGTTTTGAAGCTTCCTCAGGAAGTCAGTGGTGCTGCAGAGCTAGCTAGGAATGCTGGTAGAATAGGGTCTGAGGAGGGAGTCGATATAGCCAGATAATCCTGTGGTGAGTGTGCCAATGCTTGAGATGGGCTATCCAGAATTCCCAGGTTTGTGTATTTTGGGTAGCAAATAGAAAGTTCCTAGTCGGGGATTAAGGGAGGTGTTAGTCTAAATTTGTTCCTGAGCAGCATCAGGAAGCTTCATGAGCAGTTTTTTCAGGGTTTTTTGTTATTCCTTAGTGGGATCACAGAAGAGAGGCCTGTAGAATCTGGTATTGGTGAGTTGTCTGTTCGCCTCTAGTTCATAATCTGTCCTGTTCATGATGACTACAGTGCCTCCTTTGTCTGCCTCTTTGATTATGATGTTAAGATTGTTTGAGGCTGTGTATAGCATTGCGTTCTGCATGATTGAGGTTGTGTGTTATATGTTGTTGTTTGCTGATAACATCACCTCGAGCGCATTTGCTGAAGCAGTCAATGTAGAAATCAAGACTTTTGTTATGTCCGTTGGTGGGGGTCCACAAAGAAGCCTTCCTCTCGTGGGATGGCGGGGAACCAGTGAGGTCAGTGTGTTGTATATCGGTGTGTTAGAAATATTCCTTCAGGCGGAGGCAGCGAAAATAGGATTCAAGACCCCCGCAGAACTGAATCATATTTATGGGTGTGGTGGGGCAGAAGGAGAGTCCGTGGGATAGGACAGATTCCTCTGCTGGGCTGAGAGAGTGATTAGATAGGTTGATGATGTTATTGGTAGAGTCAAAAGTATCTTTAATGAGAGATACTGAGGCATGTAGCAGTTTGGATAGTTTATTGCCCTTTTGCCTCTGAAGGGAGATGAAGTGGTCCTTATAGGTGGTTTGTTGAATTGTAGTAAAGTCTGGAAAAGATTAAATGTGTGTGGAGGCTTGGTTTTTTTATGATAGTTTCTAATGTAGAGAGCTCCTCCTTGATTTTTTTCCTGTTGTTGTAGAGAATGCTGATAAGGTGGTTCCTTAGTTTTTTTGCGAGAGTATGGCATAATCTCTGACTGTAATTCATTAGATATGTAGATTGTAGTAGGTTTTTCACCCTTAAGCATGATGTCCATCTGTTTGCATTTGGAAAGGAAGATGTCAGTTTGGATCTGTGCGAGTTTCTTTGTGAAGTTGATGGATTTCCACTCCATATGGCTGAATGCAGTGCCTTGCATGTTCAGAAGCTTCAGGGGGTAGCCAAGTTAGTCTGTACAGGAAAAAAAAACAACAAATGGTCTGGTAGCACTTTACAGACTAACAAAACATGTAGATGGTATCATGTTCTTTAAGTAACTGATTACTACATGTGTTATTTTTGAGCATGGTGTCAAGCCACAATCCTGTCAGCCACCCAAGCATGCTCTTCTGAGCTTTTCCAGCCCTTACTTAGCCTTTACAGATTAACAATTAGGCTAGGTCTACACTACAGGATTTTTATGCAAAAACAGTTGTTTTTGCACAAAAAGCCATGGAGCATCCACACCTCAAGTGCATTTGTGCACCAAAAAAATACAGTAAATCGACAGGACAGAGGGCTTTTGCTGGTAAAGTTATTCCTCTCCCCATGAGGAATAACTTTTTTGCGCAAGAGTTCTCGCGCAAAAAGGTGTGGGGGGGGACACTCAATAGGTAGGCTCAAAAAGAGCCAACCACAAAAAACAGGTGCTCTGATGGCCATTCTGTTAATGGCCATCAGAATTTTCTTGTGCAAGAGTGTCTATGCAGTGTGGATGCTCTCTTGTGCAAAAGAAAATTGCTTTTGCAATGCACTTTAGAGGTGTGGACGTGCTTTTGTGCAAGACGTTTTTGCAGAAAATTTCTGCAAAAAGCTTCTTGCAAAAAACCCTGCAGTGTAGACAAAGCCTACGTGTATCCCAGTCTCCAATCCCCTTAGAAAAATTCTCCTTATTCACTGAATACTCCCAGAATGCCAGGCCTTCTGTCCACAAGTAAACTGTGTACACTACAACTTGTATAATTCAGTTTAGGACTGGTTTCTCTTTTAATATCACAATACTGAGTTATATTCATAGGGAAATCAACAATATGTTTATTACAAAAGATTTAAGATTCCAAAGATTGTGAGGAAAAGATAATGGAGGCAAAAACAGTATGCATGAACCAAAATCATAATATGCTTTCTAGATATTAAATGTAACTTGAGGCTTACTTCCTATCTAAAAAAGGCTTCTCTTATTCACAGCTCCCCCCTCCCCCCCCCCCCAGGATCTTCAAGCAAGGTTGGTTGGGATACCATTTTCATGAATGTAAATGTATTAGACATTTACTTCTGGAGTACAGAATAATGGTATCTTTTCTGTTCTATAAATTTAGTCCAGCAAAACTTTGATGTGCATCTCAAGAAAATGTTATCTTCCCCCACCCTGTGCTCCTCCTTGTTGATGTCTTGGCTCTGTTGACTTCATATGTAAATGTGTCTCCATTGTGTTAGCTTACAATGCATAATTTAGATGCCTGGAAAGAAACAAGTGAATAGGTTTTGTGTGTCTGACAGGAAATATGTTTCTTCTTCTGTGTGATACCTCATGTAGGAACATATTTTCAGGATACATACACAACTCCTTACACAATACCTGTACATACATTTTACACCAATATAAAATGACCAACATGATCTTTAAGACCACTCAGGATAATCCTTGGAGAACTAGTATACACAGAACTATATCTGCCAGGACAGACTCAAGAGCATATAGGTGCAAGTATAATAAGATAATTATTTCTTTGAGGGAAAGTCTGTTTTGCAAAAGTTAGCCATTTCATGATAATGTCAGAAAAATAAACAAAACAAGACTAAATGAATAATATACACAAAATGCAGTGCTGATAAAACGATTTAATGGATTTTCATGCCAAAAGAAACCTTGAGATGATTAGCCTGTCTAATACATACAATGGAATTTTATCAAGTAATGCCTGAATATGGCCCAATAATTTGTAACTGACCTTAGGCATATCTTTTAGAAAGACATCTGCTACCTTTGGGCCATTCAGTATACTGAGAAAAGGACCTCTTTTCTGGGTATATGTGAGGACTGAAAGCTAACTTTCTTCCTATTCTGTTTTCCTGTAGTCCTAAAATATAGCTGTCAAACTAAGGGAAGAGGATATCTGGTTACATATCTAAAATATATTGATAACTTACCACCACACTAAATATTGAAGTCTCCAAATGAGGCTACGTCTAGACTGCAGCTTTTTTTCGGAAGAGGCTTTTCCAAAATTTGGTCCATCTACACTGGGCTAAATTTAGGAAAAAACCTCCTCTCAGAAGAGCCCTTTTTCTTCATAAAATGAGGAATACAGAGCTTCCAAAAGAGCGCATCTGCTCTTCCAAAAAAAAAGTTGGAAGAGCAGATGCATTTCCTGGACGCGGAGGAGTTTTTCCAGGATAGTCTGCCCAATGTATAATTATCCTCACTGAAAAAATGTATAACTAATTTTAGTTTCAATTTTTCTTCAAATTATAGCTGTGCAGTCTCGCATGTTCTTGTCTGCTAGATTTAAAAAAAAAAGCTATAAGTAATAATCCTCTCTGAGGGACAGAGAAACTGACAGATGACATTTATTTTGTATTCTTAATCTAATGAATAAATATACTTTTATTCTTAGAAAATACATTTTGAATTAGAAAATGCATTATGCACACAGACAGTAACTGATATAAATTTGAGGATGCTCTTTTTTTCATGCATAAATAAAGAGGCTATATCCCTCTTTCAAGTATAAAGTGGCCCCAGCAAGAATTGAATGCAGTGCAACAGTGCAACAGAGTGCAACAGAATGCAACAATGCAGTAATGAACATATGAGAGAACAGTGTTTTGTTGGATTTTTTGGGGTGCCAAATTGAAAAAAAACCAACCATTTCATTTTAACCATCTCCTGTTAGCATAGCATAACTGCTCATGTGAACAGTACTATCAAAAATTGTGTCTCAAGGGGCTTTTCATATTCGTGATTGAATTTTTTTTTCCAAAATTAGTGCTATTGTTGAGATGGTTTCAGTCTTTTGAGGTATCTTTCACCATTTTTGTGGGAATTTATTAATTGGCTGAATTTCTAAATAAAATGTTGTGTGGAAAGGATAACATTGAAAGTAAATATTTTGAAATGGAGGAACAAAAATGTTTTTTATTTGTATTTACTGCTGAAACTATTTGTCAGATTTGACTATGATTTGCAAATACTTTTGGGGGCCTGGAAATTGCATTTTTTTTTCAGAATTAATGGTCTCTAACTTAACTTTTCCTAGTTTTAATCATTATTGGAGCCTACATAACTATGTATAATTTGCAATTAAATCTGTTAATTAGGTTAAAAGAGAAAATGAATTAAAGCTTCATTTCTTTAAGAATGTAGCATCTCCATTTTTTCTCTTGAATTATTTTAATAATGAAATATCAGAGCCCTCAAACTTTTCATGTAGTTAAAATTAACTGAATATTTTTTGTATATAGTGTATTTGAAGAAATAACTTCATAGTTAACTTTTGTGTCTATCAAACCCTTACAATGGCACAGGTTTTCAGACAGAACTAGATCAACAGCAATTAAGTGGGGTCATTTTCACATCACAGATAACTCAATCACATTCTTCCTCCACAAAAATGTGCATGAAACATTTCTATTGGGTGCAATGGGTCAGTGACATTATGGAAACAGGACATATGTTAAAAATTCATTAATTGGAAGATTATTTGGCCCATCTGCCACTGATGGTCTGTGGTCCCTCAACTCCTCCTTTCACTTTAGTGCCAAGTCTCTACTGCTCTTTAATGAAATCAGGCATATTCACCCATACATTTTGGCCCCTTTGCACAGTTTTGGCAACATAAAGGAGATATAAACTTAGGCTATTCATCAGTTAAGCTATGTCTTTTATACATTGAGCTAATGATTTTGCCTTCAAGAAATGATTTAAGCATCACAGTTCACATCTGCAAATGGCTGGGTACTTTGTACAGTAGTTGAACATAGTGTTCAATGTATATTACATGTCCCCGGATGTGTCTGATATACAAAGAATGAAAGTCTGTTATAACCCTCAGCTAAAGACGCTTTAAGTTCCCACATTCAGTCCTTCAACTCTGCCCTTTAGGGTACATCTACACAGCAGGGCAAAAGTCAAATTAAGCTACACAACTTCAGCTAAATCAATTGCGTAGCTTAAGTCAAAACAGCTTAATTCAGCTTTTGGCCTTGTCTAGATGGAAGGAAGTTGAAGGAAGAACACTCTTCCTTTGACTTCCCTTACTATTTGTGAAATGATGGTTAGCATGAGATGGAGTAAGAACATTATTTCTAAATTAAAGCTTGCAGCATAGATGCGCACTGTTTTGGAATAACGAGAGTTATTCCAAAATAATGCTGCTGCGTAGATATATCCTTAGCAACTTTATTAGGAAAAAAGAACTAACATCTTTCAAAATCAGTTTAATCCAACTTTGTACAATGACTTAATGAATGTACTGATTTTGAACAATATAATTAAAAGGCAAAATTAATATTGCTTGAGTGTCTAACAAGTGCCTTCCTTATTTTAACATGATGAGATTTTTATTTACTATTATTAAGACTGCACTTAGCTGTGAATTTGCTGGGTTTCTAATGCTTAGTCAGAGATAATTACAACATCCATATAACGTTTTACCTTTGCCCTTCCATTAGTGGTGTATGTTTTGATCCTTAACTTCCCACAGTTTGATTGATTAGTTGGTTGGTTGCCCTGGGAGCATATTATATATAAAGATAAGAGAAAGATTTTATATTAATGTGTGAAACTCAGATATGATGGCACTTACTGTTGAAGAAAATTATATAGATCATATAATTCTTCAAAAGATACTAAAAGGATCATTACCAAAGAAAAAAAATTCCCCAAAACAATTAAAATATGAACAGTTAGTGGAATTAGTGATTTAGTATCAAAAGAGTGGGGTTGACTCAGAATTTAACATTTGTCTAGCTTCCTTTCCATCCTCAAGCCACATTTCAGTTACAAATAATTCATTAAACATTTCCATCCATTAAGCCATAATCAATTGCATTGCAAACTTCTGAATGGTAGGTTATGAACATGACTAAAATTTGAATAAAGTATTTGTCCCCAGTTCCTGCTTAGCTTGTTAGTATATGTAATTTTAAAAATGATTACTTAAAATATATACTAGACAAGCACAATCATAAAGGAGCCTCTTGTTTTGCTCAGGTGTGTTATGTAATATAGAAAATATTGAATGGATTCTTATGCAAAAAGTTCATTTTTAAAACATCAGCAAATTGATTATAGATGTTATACTTGGAGTTACTGAAAAATGTAAGGACAAATCCAGCTTCTGTTTTGGGCCAGCCATACTCTGGCAAGCCTTACAAGTACTTTCAGTCTGAAAGATTTTATTAGTTCCAGCAGAGTCTCTTCTGTCAAAGATAGAAAACCGACTGGGAAGGCAAAATATTTCAGATCAGGGAATTTTTTCCAATGTCATCCAAAGGATATTTGTGATTTATTTATGTTATAGTTGATTCATGAAGCTTCATGAAAATGCTATGTTTGTGAAGTTCAAAAGTTTTTTTGTGCAGCCCTAATACATTCAGAGAAAGGAGGTTTCAGAGTTCAGGGCAACTGCACTTGCATTCTCCTTTTATACAAGGAGTTACTCCCACTCTAGACTTCTGAGTCCCCAATCATTTCCTGTTTTCAGGAAGACACACATCTCTCTCCATTTCAATGGAGGTAGTTCCAGACTGAACAGTTTCCTGACTATACTGTGATTTTCCAAGCAAAAGAGAATCTGCTTAAATATTTCTGTTTTGCTTCTTTTCTCAGAGATGGTGTAGAGTGAAATTGCCACAGATAAGCTCATTATAAACAATATTTCTAAGATAAAAGCATTACAGAGTATATGTACTAAATCACGGTGTCCAACACACTAGCCATTAGTGGCAAGGCCGTCCATAAAATCCACTTCTGGGGTTCTAGAGTTAGAGTAAATCTGGTCTATGGAAGACCTGAACCTTAGTTCCCTCCTTCCCTTCTCCTCACCCTGTGATGCTGGGGCACCAGAAGAGTGAGGTGTCTCAGTGGGGGGCACATCAGTGAGCGTTGGGGGTTTTGTAGGAGTTTTTTCTTCTCACTTGTGTAGCCCCCAACTAATTTTTTTGCAGGTCAGTGACAGCTGACCCAAAAAGGGTTCCCCACCTCTGCCATAAAGAAAACATTAAAACCTTTTGTGTTGGACAGAATATTTTACTTTATTTAAAATGAAGTTTGATAAACTAACATGAGAAAGTTAAAACACTTGATCTATTTCATAATTTAAACTGTTCTTACTGGTGGCAGCTGGTTCAGAAAATAAGGTCATTGTACTCACCACAGTAGTTCACAATCCCGCCCCTTCGGCCGGAGGGCTGCAACTACTTCTGAAATTTGTGAAGTGGCTCCCCCTTCCAAAATGATTGCTCACCCCTGCTCTACAGAGACACAAATATCCCCTCACACACATTAACCTTCAGGGTGGTCTTAATGTTTCAATTCATAGTAATACAACCTACCTACTCATTTCAACTGGATGGGCCAGATAAGATATTTGCAGGCCTAACTCAAATCCTTCATCCTGTTAGTGAGATAAAACTTAATTAGTACAAAAAAACCAAAACTCAAACCACACACTTCTGCAACTCTTGCTTATCGCCAAGGCTGGGAGCAGAAACTCTCAATTACAGTATTAGAATATTCTCTTTTGTTACTTCTGATGAAACTAGGAAGTATTAATGAAATCTCAAGAAAGATACAAGATTTCTAGGGCAAGTTTTTTTATCAAAGAGGTGTAAGATCTGTTCCAGTTTTTTGCTATTCCACTGCAATCAAATGATCTTTCCTTTTACTTTATTACCTTCTTGAATGCACATCAAGTGCCATTCCTATCAGCCAGGTAATGACTCATTCATGTAACCAGTCACATGGCCCAGCACTTACATGTTCATTGGAATATATTCAATAATTTGGATGCTTAACCAAGCTGAATGTCCAAATCTTTAGAGAGTTGTGGTTTTTTTCTTTTTGCATTAGCTGCTGGCCTCTGAATATTTCAAGACTACTATCTGATGTATGTAACTTGCATCTGTTCTGACTTGCTTTCTATGTATTGCTTCTTCAAATGGAGGGAAGTGTCCCTCCCTGCTGCAGTGGCCACTGTCATTTTTTGACCAGATGTGATAGTCTTCCACCTGCTATTGAGGAAGTGCATTTGTTGTACTCTGCAACCTTAATGGTTTTTCCTCTAATAAAATAAAGCTCAATGACTGAAACTAGTTGTGTTATAAGGAAATATAACACTTCATGGATTACCAAATCAATTTAATGGATTTTGATCCACAGCCTTCAGGAGTCAAGCCCTATCACTGGAGGGAAATGAAAGTCATATAGGAATTGGCTTTAATTTCACTCTAAATATTTCGTATTTTCTAGAAAAAGCTGGAAAGCCTCTCCCCCTTCTCTCTACCTGTGCCCCCTTGACACAGATCAGCTCACATTACATTTAATTCTGATAAGTAATGTGTTAGGCAGATGTGGGGAATATTACATATAACTCTCCCACACTCCTTTTCTTGCACTTCAGCAGGACAAAATTCTGTCCTTTTAGGATTTCCAGGAAGCATTGCAGTGTTAAACTTTGGGATGATTATATATCCAACTCTAACAAGTAATAGTTCCCAGTCAACTTCAGAGTATAACAGAGTTCTTTAGTAAAACAAATGTTGAATGCACAATTCTTATATCTGGAAACCTGTGTATTGGCATTGGGCACAGTGATGTGACTATTACTTAGTCTGTACTGAACCCAAAAGAAATGTTCTCATATAAATATTGGAGGATTTAGCTCATGGTTTGGAAATATATTTACAGTAAACTTGATTTCCAGCCTTTGAGGGCCCAGATTTGGCCCAGGTTTTAATCTTTATGAAAGCAAAAAGTAGGAAATAAAATTCCCATTGATTAACAAATAAGAAGTGCCAGACCACATTGTATATATAGACATTTTGCCCACCATCGAAGTGTAGTTTGACCACCTCCATGACAAAATATGACAACTGTTTGAGAGTGTCTACACTGCAGAATTTACAGAAAAACAGCCATTTTCCCCCAAAAAACTCCAGTTACATCCATACTGCAATTGAGTACTTTCGAAAAAAATCGAACAGAGGGATCTTCCCGACATTGGTAAACCGCTTCTACAAGAAAGAAGGCTTTTTCCAAAAGAGCTCTTTCAGAAAAAGGTGTGTGGGGATGGGGAAGAGGGAGTTCTTTCGAAAGAGGAAAGAGGAAAAGCACATGTGCCCTGTTGGCCACTCCGACCATAGTAATCACAGCTTAAATGCTAAGTAGTGTCCACACTGAATAGACACTATCTTTCAAAAAAGCAGATCGCTTTTTCGATGCATTTTCAGAAGACGTTTTTTTGGAAGATCTCTTCTGGAAAAGCTTCTTCCGAAAGAAGCCTGCAGTCTAGACATAGCCTGACAGTACACATCAACAGTACACAACACTTTAGAACAATTTATTGAAGAAACAGATCACAGAAAGTGAAAACTAAGTGGGGAAATAACCTAAGCTTAAATGTATCCAGGGCACAAATTTATCCCTGTAGCACCAAACAAAAACTAAACAATAAAATATTTCTATGAACAGAAGTAGCAAAGGGGATATTTAGGTCTCATCTGAGACACATTACTTCCTGCAGCAACAGTCTGTCTTTGCACCATGCTTGGATACCAATTAAGTACTAATCAATGGGGAAAAGTATGACATTTTGAGCTATCCAGAAGAACTTGGATGATCATTTAAAGTTTCCTAAATACCTATCAGATCTAATACTACTTATTTTAGGTAATATGATGAGATCATAATCTAGAGTAGGGTAAGACAATATTTAGCAGGTTATTTTCTCACCTGGTATTTTGGATCTGATTCTTCATTCCTAAATTTCCTAGACATCTAAGATTTCCTTTAAGGAAACATGGGATGTTGTGGTTTTACAAGCAATGCAAGATGCAGCTAAGTAATTTCTTACTTTTACCTTCTTAGCTACCACCAAAGCACTGTATGTTTATGATCATTTAGCGGTCATTTAGTTCAATGATTCAGCCAGGATTATTTAGGCTGAATATGGTTTCAAGAAATTTTCTAGCTAATGATCTCATTAAATTCTGATGTACAAGCTCTCAAGGGACATGATCAAACCCAAGTCACAAGAATTATTTAAACTCATTATCCTTCTTAATCATTTTTACTAATGTATCATCAAGAGACTCAAATCAATCCCGAAGTCTCTTGTACTGGAAACTGTACAGAGGCATACTTAAATAGAAGTCTTGCCCTGAAGAGTTTACTATTTAAGCAGACAAGACAAATATGATTATGGTGATCTAAATGTCAGTCTAGCCAGGACTTTGCTATGGATACCACATCTGACTTGAAACCTGATCATAATAAAAAGAGCAGAACTGGGATTTTAAGAGGACGCTAGGGGAATTAGAAACCTGGATTTCATAGGCTCGGGAATTCTTGAGTATCAGTCTACAGCCTTACATCATCCTGAACAACAAGCTACCATACAAGATAAATTAAATCTTCAGAAATCACATTGCTAAGCCTCTGTATATTCAGTATTCCATCCAAATGTTTCTATATGGAGAATAGTTGAAATCATAATTAATGTCTTTCAGTTTTCAATAATGGCAATTGATGTTTCATGTGAATTGATGACAACAGCCGTGAAACAATGTTCCTTTTAGATAAATATTTTGTTAAACTATGCAACACATCAAATCTTGAAATTATTGGTTAAAGAGGCCTCCAAAGAAGCAGCAGGATGAATTATGCTTGGAACCACAATTTATATGTACCATCTGTTATTAAGGTAGATACACAGTTATCACTGCCCATTCAGAAAGATGTCCTGAAAATAGTTCTATTACTACTTTATGTGTTTGGAGATACTTATCAATTGTTTACATTTTTTCAAGAACTAGGGATTAGTCAGGAAGTGTATGGATCTCTGGAAATCATATTTCTGAGACACTTGAGTCAAGCCTGCATTCATAGGGAACATTAAATGAAAATACACAACTCTAGCTATATTAATTATATAGCTGGAGTCAATGTTCCTTGTTTCATGTTTTCCTGCCATCCCCACAGCGACCGACCAATGGGAGCAAGTCCTCCCATTGATTTCCCTTACACTGCACACAAGCAGGCATACTGGCAGTTGGTGGGGGTATCCTCCAAGTTTAATTTAGCAAGTCTAGTTAAGACTCACTAAATCAAACTCCAGAAGCTTGGTCATGGCAGCAGTGATCTTCCCTATACATGGCCTTGGAAAGAATAAATTAAGTCCTTTTTTTCCCCGTCTGTGTCTGAAATGCAAGTACAAATGTGGTTTCAGCAGTCAAACACACTCTTGATAGTTTTAGTTTCTCTCTTATCTTTGGTATTTCATTTAAATGATAGAAAAATAACCTTGTCACAAGGCAGACTCACCACCATGGCGCCTCCAGCCGGTAGTCCTATGAATTAACGTGTCGACTCACTGGACTCCTCCCTCTAGCTGGTGTTTCCCCATGTTCTTGCTTCCCTCTCTAGACCAGACCTGTGTCATTCTTGGATCATGGCATCCTCTTCAGAACACTGCCCTCTGGCAGTGCTGACTCCAGTGTCCAAGCCCCCTTTGGGGGGTGTAGTTGTTTATCCAGCTTTGTACTCCATGGTCCTCCCTTCCCCATGGGCACCCAGTTCTCCTTCCAGGGAACCCCCAGTTCCCCTGTACCCACCTTGCCTCACTGACCGATTGCCAGTCTTCATCTAGCCCCTGCCTCAGGGGCAAATTACAGTCTGTAATGGCCACTCATCACTGGCAAAAGGGTGTGGAACTACTACCTTTACCTATCATAGCTTACTCTCTGCAACCCTAGTGACATCAGGCCTTGCTTCAGGCCCTGCAACCTGGGCACTAACTTGGACAGCCCTGCCTTCCTTTCCCAGCACTACTCTGCTTCCCTGGCAGTCAGGTGCCTCCTACTCTCTATTCAGAACAACAATAAATTCCCCTCTCCCCCCAAGAGCCCTTCTTTATATAGCCCCCAGCTGGGCTCTCATTTGCAACATTTACCTCGGCTGGGCTTCGCTCTCAGCCCTAGGGTTGCCAGATGGTTGAAACAAAAATACTGAACACCTCCCCCCCCCAAAAAAATGGGAAAAAATTATGTTTAAGGGAAAAAAAGGGGGGAGGCCAAAGTTCTTGAACAAAACAAAACAAAACAAAACAAAACAAAAAAGGACTCCAAGTAAGCACCCCACCCCCCAAAAAATGAGAGAAAAATAAAACAGCATTAAAACAGCATCTCTCCTTTAAGAGTGAGGAGTGAGTGCAGGGATAGGAAAAGGGGAGTGGTTGAGCACTAAGACCCAGAGGAAGCATTGCTTCCCCTAGGTCTTTTGGCCAGCGGCCATTTTGTGCCGGCAGCCTTGGGGAACCAGGTAAGCATGGGGGTTGGGGTCGGGGGGATAGGGGTGTTAGAAGCCAGAGGGAAGCTCAGGGCAGGATGGGGAGGCTAGGTCTACACTGGCGTGCTTTTGCGCCAAAGGCATGCAAAGGAGCCAAGTCGCAATTGCAAATGAAGCGGGGATTTACATTTTCCCCGCTCCATTTGCATGAACTTGGCTGCCGCTTTTTTCCGTCTCGGAGCTTTGACGGAAAAAAGTGCCAGTCTAGACAGGGCTCTTGCGGAAAATAAAGCCTTTTCCGCAAGATCTCTTATTCCCTTTTTTAAGAATATGAGGCACAGGTGTCAAATTTTATACACAGAATTTCCCAGTAGAGATTCAGTACTATATCCCAAAGCACCCACACAACCCTAGCGTATTTAGGTACGTATATAATCTTCAACACCACCACATCCAAGCAATTTTAATGAGGATGCTAGCATATGTCAAATTAGGTGAGAACTGTGTGAACAGGAGATTGGGATAGATTGGAAGAGATTTATTATATGTATTTTTTACACAGTTATAATTATTACTAATGTTCACTGTGTGAAGCCTTTTGCATTTTGAACAGTTGCATCCATTCTGAAGTAGAAGAATGCCAAGCTGTTTTTAATTTTTTTCCAAAAAAGCTTGCTGGCCTATTATACTCAATAACTTAATGGGTAGTGCACTCAGCTGGGATGTCAGACTCAGATTTGAAATCCTGTGCTGAATCAGGTCTCCGATATCCCAGAGGAGTGGCCTACCCCTTATACTATTGGTTATTCTCTCTTACCCACTCACAGACTGGGGAAGCAGGGTATTAGTAATATCAAGGAGCTCTCCTTCAGTTAGCAGGAGAGTATGAACCTATAGTCACACCTTATCTCAGTGACCCATTGCCAGTCTTCATCTAGCCCCTGCCTCAGGGACAAACTGCAGCATGTAATGGCCACTCATCACTGGAAAAGGGGTGTTGACCTGCTGCCTTTGTCTACCATAGCTGCCTCTCTGCAGGGCTGGGTTTTTGCCCCTGTGATCAGACCTTTTCCTGACTAAAGAGTGAGCACAGTGCTGACTGCTTCCTCCTCAGCAGTATACTTGGCAAGAGCTCAGTGAGACCTGCAGAGATGGGGGAAGGATGTGAACAAGTCCAGGCTCAGCAAATGTCTATAAAAGGGCTATTGGCATACATTCCTGGAACGAGACCATTCCAAATCCAGGATTCAAGATGGAATCACTCAACACATGCCAGGAAAGCCTGTCCATGATGATGTTATATAGTAGAAAACATGATTTGGGAAAGAGTAATGCCATCCCTGGATCAGTGGAACTTCACATAGTATGTTAATTAAAACTTACTTGTGAGAGATAATTGAATCAGATAATTTAAATTACACAAGTTCTTAACATTACTTGGGCCCTTTTATACAAGACTTAGATCAGTTAAATGGAAATTATTAAAAATACCAAACAAAAAGCAAACCCGTACAGTACTATACGTTTACACAGAGATTTGAAAACACGGATAAAATGCTATGTGCCCTGAAAAGTTTAAAATTGAGCATTAACCTCAACCAAAACAGCAGTGGAAATAATTTGGTTAAACAGATCAGTTACAAACTTCACATTCCATTTGTGCACTTAGATCTTCACTTGAAGATGTGATTGCTCCTATTTGGTTGAGTAAATTAACACAACTTTATTATAGATGTGCTGGAAGCGCTGCTTAAAGTTACCACACATTTTCCATTTTATGATAGTTTTAAATTGCATATAGCTTTGCCACACTTCAATAATTTGGGCTGAAATTTTCAAAGCTTGGTTGGTGTCTTTCACAGGCTAAGCTTTTTATGGGTTTTTTTTTCTTATTTTAAGCTTTGGAGAAAAGGATTCAGCCATTTCTGAGAAATATGCTAAAAAACCTCATTGCTTTGACATTTAAAAATTGTTGATTTTTTTCTGATGAGCTCTAGTACTGCATTGAGGATTTCGAATTAGGATTTGAAATATGTCAAGGAGGTGGCATTTGTGACTTTTGCTCTTCCTGTGAAGAGTCACCCAAAATATGGCCTTATCCATCTTGAAAAAATTATCAGTTTGCCATGTTTAACAGCTTAAAGCACTGAAGATTCTGAAGATATTGAGCATGCTCTATCCTTTCACTGTTCACAGTGCTGAGAAAAGTCTGTAGGTGTCATCCCCAAAGAGTCACTTCATGCACCAGCCCCTCACAGCTCTTTCCTGAGACTAGATTGCACATACATCATCTCTATAAAGCAACTGAAAATGTTCCAGCTCAGAAATTCAGGGATGAAAAATGTTTCCTGTACATGTTGCTTTAGATAGAAGATAGCCTGTTTCTGCTGCACTGAGCTAGGCAAAATTGCTGTGCCACAATGATTTTGGGCAAAAAAAATGCAGACAACAAAACTTTTAATTAATTCCTTTCACCACATTGTTTTGATTAAAAAAAACCCTTAACATCTGAACTCTTTATTTTGCAACATTAGCCTTATTTTAACAGATATTGTTCTTGTCAATATTTCCATATTTAAACACATAAGATCATTCTGGGATTAGTCAACATGAATCACTAATCACATGTTCTTAGGGGAGAAGAGTGGAGTGTTCAGGGGCCAGTTTGCTCCATTTCTTGCCACTGCAGAGAAGCAGAGCATTCCGGCTTGGTGATGATGATGATGAGGAGGAAGAGGCTGCTGTGTCATTCTGCTTCCTGTGGATCTCATTGCCATGGTGAGTGCAGTGGCCCAACCCTTGCAACTACCTCGAGCCAGACCCTCTGGTCATGTCATTTTGGGGAGGGAGCTTCAGAGAAGGGAAGTAATGCAGGGGGGAGAGGGCAGAGAAGGGGTGAGAAGAATCAGGACAGAATGTGAAGGTACAGAGAAAGACCTGGAGTAGAGGGGAGGTGTCCCAGGCCCTGCCTGGGCCAGCCACACTAGCCACTGTAGAATTCATGGAGGGCCAAGAAAGTCATGATTTCCATAACCTCTGTGAAAAACTCATAGCCTTAGTCATGTTGCTTAATGCCCTACTGCAGGGTGTTCTGATGCTACACTGATGAGCATGTTATAAGAACCCATATAGAATTAGACCTCTACACATTTAATCAATCAATTCCATAGCAGAACAAAAATATACAAATTCTTCATTTCTGAATTTTGTCTCATTAAAAATAGTGAATGGTATATGTTTATTAGGTAATTAAGTTCCTACATAGTTATGTCAAACTGCATTTATATGGAAATTGGAATTTCATAAAAATGCACACTATAAAAATGCACATTTTAAATTGCTTTCTGTTAGCTGCACAAAAATTATCCACATTTTTTTCCCCCACTCACTTTCTAATTATTAAAATCTAAACTAAACCTACTCTTAGGAATGCTAGATGACTCTAATGATTACACTGCAAAAGTGAGAAAACAAGTATTTCTGTTAAACTGAAAATAAAAGTAAATGAGGCAAATGCTTTTGTGCATGGCAGAAATAGAAAATACTGACTTTTGGAGAAATGTAAATAATGCTCACTCCATTATAAAGAAGGAAATTGATATAGATACTTAATGAGTATGTGACTTAGTATGTAAGATTTATAAAGCTCAACTCAAAGATGTTTTTGCCCTCATTATGAATTAAGAAAGGCATCCATTAAATTTGGTCAAGTTTATGAAGAGAGTATATTGATCTTTTCAGGTATTTAAAAATGTCAGATTACAACAAGCTTAAGCATTCATATTCAAATTCAATTGAAGCAATTTTATTTTTTACAATAAAAAAGCTATAATTTGAATTTAAAAACAGCTTTTTAGCCTATTAAAAATCTGAGGTTTTTTTAAATAATTGAATTTATCTTCAATGGTTCATTTATCTACAATGGTTCATTCATTCATTCATGCAAGGAAAATCTATTACTTGAGTAGAAATAAATTCTATCTATCTATCTTCAACAGGCAAATAGCAAACTCTGCTCTACTTTCTTGCTAGTACTCGCAGTCTTGCAGCAATTCAGTTATGCTGAAATGATTTCTCAGAACTGAAGACTGTATCTTCAGTTTATTTTTCTTTATCTAATTCCCCCCAAAAGATTTTTGCACTGCATCTGTGCACGGCTACTTGACGGAAATGCCTCAAGATATTTCAAGCAGTCCATTTTTTTAGTGCAGTACAAGGAATTATATCTGGCCCAGTTTATCCAGTTAGACTCACTGGAACTAGTACTGTAAATAAATTCATCAGTTTGTCTAAGAATTACACAATTTAAATCACTGTAAATGCCAAGTTGTTGATTAAAATATTATAAATATAACATAAGCAGTGTGATAAACACATATGGTTTAAGCACTTTTAAATAAATATTTTCAGATTTAAAATTCCCTTATTAACTAAGAGATTAAAGTTAGTGATTTACAGCAAACTGATATTTAATTAAATGGTCAGTCACGTTAATCTGAGTGTTTTTGTAATACTTAGGTGTTTTCAGATCATTTAGCACAGCAAGATGAAGGAGAAAGAATATTAAAAAGTCACCAACAGCTTTTGTAATCATGATGAAGGTATTTGAGCAGGGTTCTCCTCTTTTCCTGGTGAAAAACTGGTGTGATTCCATTGATTTAAATGAAACTATCCCTGAGTTTCTCAAGTGTAAGTAGGAGAAGCACCAATTTCTTTATCTTCAGGAATATTGCAAAAGGGGCTATGAAATTATATTATTTGTGGAGAAATATGACCCTTTTGTCTGGAAATGGGTGACAGGGGAGGGATCATGTGGGGACTACCTGTTGTGTTCCCTCCCTCTGTGGCATCTGGCATTGGCCACTGTTGGCAGACAGGATACTGGGCTAGATGGACCGTTGGTCTGACTCAGTATGACCTTCTTATGTAAGCGCTAATTCTAATCAGTATAGTCTCACCATTTTATTATAATGGAAAGATTCTGTCTCAGCATCCAACAACCACTATTTGTGCACTGGAGAATTTATAGGCATTTTAAGGGTGCAATGAATGAAGGATTGTCATTATAAGTATCTGAGCTAAAAAAAATAATTAGTATTTCCAACACTAAACACTGCTCACTTCAAAACAAGTATACTGGAAACATAATTCTTTCAATGCTTAATTCAAAACATAAGCATCACTGACACGTTGCCCATTTACAAGTAATTTTTCATACAAGCAGCAACAAATATTTGTATGTTTTAAATGAAAATGTTAATGGTTTCACCTTCCCCTAAAATATTTTGACATGACATACTATGTCATGTTGATCATATAGAAACAATTGTTATTTATTGTGCATAATGAAGTGTTGCATTTTATCACATCAGTCTATGAATTTACTATAAATAATATGACAAAATGCTGCATATATGATATCACATACATGACAGTATCATAATTGAAAAAATCTTGTCAAATGAATCAGGAGTGAATATGTATGTTTCCCTGGGTGCTGGATAACTACTCAAATTATCATACAGCTTGACATTTATTGTACATTTTGCCTTCAATCAGATGCAAGCTATAGTATCAACATATATTGCTTGTGGTTATGGAATGGATTCACATTACCGAATTGACAATCTATTAGAATTTTGAAATCCCTTCATGTGAAATCAATTGGTTATTTAATTTTCAAAATGTTCAACAACAGAATATAGGTGTCTCATGGGTCTATGCACATGCTTTGCCCACAGTTTCTTTACAGTACTGCATTTATATTTCTCAGTGAAAAGTTAGAACGAACCTTTCAAGGAGACAGTTCATTAAGCCAGAAAGACATTAGGTCTTATAAACTTGTCACACAGTTGCAATATTTTTTCTATCTTACTCGTAACCCAAATACAATTTCTAGCTATGGAACAGTGATGGGTTCTGATCCTACAATGTAGAACAAATTTAATTAAGTGATGTACATTCTAAATAAGGGAAATGGTTTAGTCTCTTGACATTTCAAACCAGAAAATTCAATCACAGGAACAATGAAGCAGAGCCATTTCCCCCCTTTTGAGTTTGGAAGTTATATTTCATTAGCCTGGCTGATATTTTGGCACTATTCTGTCAGTCTGGTAGATGACTTACAGAAGGATTCAGCTTACATTCATGCTGGATAACAACACCATTATTCACTTTACCATAACTCATTGACTGAGGGACTTTCTGTGATTAGATTAAATTCTAAATTTGTAAGTCAGCTGCAATTTGTGCTGTGGCAAATGAATGCCAACTACGATTCTAAAGTGAGAGACACTTAAAATTAGTTAGCCAAGCTAATTAAAGCACAAAACCAATGTTTAGTTGCTGCCATGTTCCAGCAATGTTATGTTCTAAAGATAATCAAATTAAGCAAAAGGCCAACATGCGTTAACAGCAAAAAGCAGCTGCGAGTCTGGTATCAGAGCCAGGATAGGGCCCAAACTGTGCTGCACTGTCTGTATCAAGAACCTCTGATTTAGAAGAAATTTCTGTACTCTTCCAGGATTTTCTGGACTTGTAGGAAACAGTCTGTGCATGGAATCCATGGATGTCTACACTGCAATTAGACAACCCCCTCCTTCAGCTGGTCCATTCTGAAGGCCATCCAGAGCAGCATGATATCTCTGGGCTCTGGGAAATTCATAGTCGCATGTTATCTGGGGGCCAAATTTCTTGAATTTGTAAGTGCTCCAAATGTTTTCCCTATCCTGTCCCTGATGCATCTATGGTCTGTATCTGTGTTGTGAATGTGGCTGAGAAGGTATGTTTGTGGAGTCCAACCTACAAGCCAGTTCTGCAATGGCATGATCAAGCACTGACACGTTTCTGTCTGATCTCATCATTGGGAAGCAGAGATACTAAGCTAAAGATGAATGGGCTGCAGATGAATTCTAGCTTGCTTCTCGTGTGTCATTCCTGTCTTAAAAGAATTTATATGCCCTGACCTTGGAGAACTCCTTGTAGGACAGTATCTCTCAATGTATGGAGCCATATTTTAGCCCCTCTCAGATGTACCTTTGAATCTTGCCCGTGCATTGAGGCACTGGTGATGGCTCTGCTGATGATATTGTTGGAACTGGAGGCACTGATGACAAATCTGTTACTGCTGATGATGATGTTTGCTGGCACTGGCGTCAATGTATCAGTGACTGACAGTGAAGGCCACAGTGCTGAGGTAGTCGTTGATGTGGCTGGTACTAATTTAGATGATGCTTTCTTCCCTGCCTTCCTGTCATGGCTGAAGCCTGGGGCTTCCTCAAGAAAGCATTAGCTGATGCTAACACTTTCAGTTATTTGGAAGTGGTCATCTCCTCTGGGTCTGAGGTGATGTACGTTAGTTACTTGAGTGTGTGCAGCTTCAGCCACACACCACTCATCTTGCAAGCCCTTGAGGAGAACAATTTGCATACCAAGCATTTATGAGGGATGTGCTTCTTTCCTATGGAACACAAGCAGAGGTTAAGCCTATTAAGCAGGGGATGAGTCCATTCTAGGATTTTACAGGACAGCTGGCCCCATTAAACATGTCCAAGTTTCCTGAGCTGGAACAAATCTTCCCTGTTTGGCCAATTAAGAAGATGGGGCAGCATCTGGAACTCTAGAAGGAAGTGGAAGCAAGAAGTTCTGGAAGAGATGCTGGGAAGGGAGGAAGTGGGAAGTAGCTGGGGAAAAAAGGACCCCAGTCATGAGAAGCATAGTGAAAAGAGCACAAAAATAATCCTGCAATACACCCTAAAGCAGGAGGGCCTCAGAAACGGAAAGACAAAGCAGTAAAGCTGTAGCCCAGGGTAGGCTGAGGGACTGAATTCAATGAAACAAGATCCATCCCTTAGGATACGTCTACACAACAGGGCTTACTTCAAAATAAGCTATGCAAATTGATCTATGTCAATTATGTAGCTCATTTCAAAATAGCTTATTTCAAAATTGGGAGCATATACAAAGCAGTGATTTTGAAATAGAGCACTCTTCCTCCAACTTCTTACTCCTTGTACAATGAAGGTTACAGGAGTCGGAGTAAGAAGTCCTTCAGCTTGATAGTATTTCAACATTTCAGAATATCTGCCTCCTGTGTAGACATGGACTAAGTTATTTCGAAATAACGTTGCTGTGTAGATGTACCCTTAAAGATCGCTGCAGTTTCTTTCTTTCAATCTACAACTTGCTCAAACCACCAGTGCTTATATACCAACACTTCCAAATTTAGCAAGTTATATAATTTTGCTGCTCTATTTTTGGCTGCCTTCATCTCCTGATATTTTTCTACCTTATGCATTTGTACAGCCTGAAAATAATTGCTAAATTACAAACTAAAATACTGTATAAGAATGAATGATCAAAGGGACTAACATTTCTAAACTTGACCCAAAGGAATAGTTAAATTAGCTTAACCTACATTTTTCTGCACTGAAAGTATTCATTAATTACTAGGATTACTGATGGGCTCAGACAAGTTGTGCAAGTAGATTGGGAACTGACAGGATGGCAGCCTGAGCAAGGATACTGAGACATTGAGCCAATGGTGGAAATGGATGCACCTGGAAGCCAGTTGGTTGGGAAGGTCACTAAGATTGGATTAAGAGCTAGAAGAGGAGGGTGTCTGGGACTGAGGAGTAGGATTGAGATCAAGTTGACAAGTAGAATGGAACTAGGACAAGGAGCCAGGCATGTGGAAGACACAGGATGTAGGTAGCAACAGATGCAAACTGAAGGGTGAGAAACAGATGTCAAGTTGGGAGGAAATAGGGAGAGGAATCTGTATGCATTAGAAAACACTCCCCTCCAGAGCCTGGACTGGAAACCAATATTTCCATGTTTCATCAGCTGATGCTGTCTGATTGAATATGACATTTATATAATAGATATTGTTACTGTTCTACAATTATAACAAATCTTATAGAAAATATATCATATAAGGTGCCAATGGAAAAGTTATGATTTGCTAAGTATGATTATCCTGTTTATTTGCATGTATTTTTTTTCATCTGAAGTTATAAAAATGGGCTGATGTACTGGCATAATACCTGTGCACTGTACTCCTTGGTAACATTCACCAGGTAACATTTACATTGAGGCAGATAGCTATATATTGATATTGCATCAAAGACACTTATCTCTTATAATGGATCATAGAAGAAACCCGTTTAGACTCATTAGCTCTTCCTCTGGACCCCTCAACAAGAATATAAGCACTGGCAACTCCCTGTGAGTCAAACAATGTAAGGATCCTGGATTCCATCTTGAGATAGCAACTTTCCACAAACTGGGCTGTGAGCTTTGTTTTGACACAGTAAATTTTCAAGAACATGGCAGAGGATATAGAAGACCCCTGACATATCTGCATTTTGCCTGTGGACTAACAATGAAATGGGCATTTTGAACTATGGTCTGAGAACCTGCCAATCTTTTGGAATTTACTAGAGAGATTTTACTAGCTAGCAACCTATTCTATCACTACTACGGACCTACAAACTTTGCAATGTTTTTATTAAGTATAATGATCAATAGATCATATATTATCTTTCTTGTATTAAAGTTTTAGGATTTGCATTAGCATGATTATTGAGTGAGTTTTGAGTTATACATTGACTTGGCCATAAATATGATCTTTCAGGATCAGAAGATTAAATTTGATTACATTGCTTTTCACTAATCAGTCATCATAAAGGTCAGTGTCTGAGTCGTGAGACAAGGGCTGGAATGCCTAAGTAGATTGCATTTGTAACTTGCTTTTAATAAGTGTGGTGAGGCAGAAGTTTGCTTTTGTTAATGGCTTGGTATAATTTAATGAGAAATTAATTACCAGTTTGGGGTGAATCTGCCCTACTTCTCAGCAGTTTGTCCTGAATTTGGCACTCAGATGTGTACCACACAGTGACACCATCCATCTGCTGTTACTAAATAGCTGTAAAGCCCACAGGCAAAGAATGTGCCTCATTCTCCTCTAGAGCTATTTCTTTTAGAAGTGGCAACCTAGTGTTGCAATCAGCTATTTAATTAGCTCAAGTAGAAGAGGCATGGGCAGTGGATCTAGAGGTTCCAACCCAAATGATTAACTATGGTAATGCCAATATGATGCTGTGTTACAAAAAAAAGTGATTTTTTTTTCAGTTTACTTTTTTAAAAACCTAGGAAACTGTGGTTTAACATTAAGGTTAAAAAGTCCAATACTAAAAAATTAGGAAATGCCAGATTTTATATTAATTATATGACCTTCATTCAGCCCCTTATGTGTATGCATTGGTATATAATTATTAATTCCACAATTAATTTTCCACTGGATCCCTACCTCAGTGAATAACAGATGGAATGCAGAAGGGTGCCAAATTAAGTTTCTACAGATACCCAGAAATCTGACATTTCCTAATTTTCAGGTATTTGACTTTTCAGCCTAAATAGTAATTATATAAAAATAGTAGTTATGTAACTGTGATGGGTGGCCATAGCACCGTAGGCCTAAAAGGGTAAATTAGGCCAATTATTCTGTAGGTTGCACCTGGAGAAAAGCCAGGAAGTGCTAAGAATAAATTTGCTGATGAAGGACAGCTGGGGGAAGAGCAGGGCCAAGTTTATAAAGGTACAAAGCTGGCAATAAAGAGGAGGCTGCAGGGAAGTAACAGCCCATGAGCTTTGGGTGGGCTAGGGTCACTTCATTGCTTTTTCCAGTGCCTAAACAAACTCAACTCCTATAGAAAAGTACCCAAATATCCATAATTCAGTTTCTATGGATTTACAACAAGGACTGCCAAGGGTGAAGTCACAAAAAAAATCTAAAGAATTAATTTAATAACAATGTGATAAATGCTTATATAAAAAAACAAGTAATTTAATTTACAATATAACATGGTTATTTTATCATCCACATACTTATCTTCCAGATATGCATATATAATCCACACACCTACTAAGTATGGTCCACTGTCTCATGTAGAGTCGTGGTCACCAACCACCTGCTCACCATCATGAGACCTTGACCAGTCGACTGCGAGGCGTTCTGGGCCCCTCATTTCCCCCCACCTCCAAGAAGCCCCACTACCTACCTCCAGCAACAATGGAGGTAGTGGCAGCTTCCCGCAGGGTGGATGGAAGTTCTGCAGCTGCACGTCACTTTGGGGGGTTCTGGAAATGCGCTGGCTGCTTCCTTGCCCCAGGTCTGTGGTGTGCTG
>CM057846.1:25801841-25817508 GCA_030068395.1 Apalone spinifera
AACATTCCCATTCCTTGTTCTAAGGACTTACTCACTGATCACAAGCAGGGACAGCGTGTGCCTTCATAAAACTGATCATTTCTCCCTCTTCTCCACAGCTGGACCTACCCGATCAGAGCACTGTGTAACACCTGTACCACCACACACCCGGTCCCACAGAAGCCACAGGCACTGGTGGGTCTACAATGACCTTATGCGGACACATGTAGAGGCCCTGGAACAGATGGAGGAGACCATGGCTGAAAAGGGATGGGAAGAGGCTCGGTGGCACAACCGCTTGCTGGAGGATTTCCTCCCACCATGGATGGCAATGTGAGGGAGTATCTGTGAGGCCCTCTCTACCCCAGCCCCCTCTTCCCCTCACTCCCTGCTATCGCAGACCCAGCTGTAGCCCAGCCCACATTATCCCAGGCCCCACTTGACCCTTAGCATGTTTAGGGCCCCGGGCCCAAGGTGCCAGACTTTTGCAGGCCAGGTGACACCCTCAGCCCTAAAGTGCCCCCCCTCCTCCCTACTTAAAAACTTTTTGAGTTTAACAAGAACTTTTTTAAAACTGTTTTGCACAGTTTTATTTTGTTACAAGAAGTGAATTCTTTGAACATTGATAAACATAACGTTTGACAAAAACTGGTGTGTGTGTGTGTGTTTTAACTGTCTGGAGACTGGTGCAGGAATGGGTTGTGGGAGGAAAGGTCTGGGCAGGCCAACAGGTCCCATGGAGGAGGCCCTGGTGAGACATTGGGCTCCTGCTGAGAATCTGTCATACAGGGCCTCCTGGATGTGGACCACCACCTAATGGGCTTGGTGGATGGCAGCTGTCCAGAGATGCTTGAACAGCCTCCCTACCACATCAGGTCATGTCCCCCATCCTGGGAAGGAGGCCTCCCTTTTGCTTTCCACCAGGCTATGAAGCATGCAACACACAGCCACCACCTCAGGGATATTGCTTTTTCCCCTCCATGTTGAGGCGAGAGAGCAGGCACCCAAACCTTCCCTTCAGCCAGCCAAAGGCGCATTTAACCTGCAAGCGTGCCTGGGTCAGGTGTGCATTAAGTTGTTCCCTGCTTGCATTCAGCTGCCCAGTGTACGGCTCCATGAGCCAGGGCATTGTGCGGGGAGGGGGCGGAGGGAAGGGTATGCCGCATCAGCCACAATGCAGATGGGGACGTGGAGATGCCAAACAGCAAAGTTTCGCTGCGGGAAGAATGTTCTAGCCTGCAGTAAAGGTAGGAATTCCTGAAGATCTGAGCATTGTGCACCCAGCCCAACCACCCTACACAAATATCAGTGAATTGTCCACAGTGGAAAACGAGGGCCTGCAGCCTTGTAGCCTTTTCTGTTGATGTACTGGGCTGCTTGATCGGGCAGTGCACGGATCGGGATGCGAGTTCCATTGAGCGTGCCTCCACAGTTCAGGAATCCCAGCCCAGAAAAGCCAGCCATGATGGTGTCCAGGTCTCTGAGGGTGGGTCTAGACTACAGGGTTTGGTCGACAAAAAGTGGACTTTTGTTGACAAAGCTATACCTGTGTCCACACTGCTGCTGAGTTCTGTCGATGGCTGTAAACCTCATTCTACGAAGAATAATGCCTTTTGTCCACAGAGTTCTGTTGACAGAAGGCGTTATTGCATCTACGCTGTCCTTTATGTCTACATTGTCATGTTGACAAAGTGGCTTGCTTTGTCGACAGAACTGGATGTAGTCTAGACGCTCTTTGTTGACAGTATCTGTCGACAAAAGCCTGTAGTCTAGACATACACTTGGGCAGACAATCCTGTTCTGCAGCTCTGATTTGATGGCCCTCATCACCTGCAGAAATAGACACAAAAACCCTACACAGAACAGGAAGTTAGAGGGGTTGCCTGAGTCCTTGGGAGGTGCCCTCTCCCCCCTCAAAGACCACAGGAGCCCCCACCCCAGGCTGCCACTCCCAACAGTAGGGCAGGGTGAGACCAGGAGCCCTCCCTCACTCCCATTCCATTGCCCCCACCCTTTCCTGTTCCTCTCCCCCTACCCCACATGGACTGTCTCCCCCTCCGCCCCCTCCCCCCCCACAGGGACTTACCTCTATCAACACAGCACCAACAGTAGCTCTCCCCACACCAAACTGGTGTCCCACTGAACAGTAGCTGGCGGGAGTGGCCAGCTTCCAGAGGGCAATAGCCACCCTCTTCTCCAGGGGGATGGCAGGGCACAGGTGGGTGTCCTGTCATTGCAGGGTGAAGGCGAGCCAGGTACACAGCTCCTGGAAGGTGGCCTTATGCATCCTGAAGTTTCGTAGCTAAGCTTGGTCATTCCACTGCTCCATGACAGGCTGGTCCCATCAGTCTGAACTTGTCTCCAGCCTCCAAAATTGCCTCTTGTGGAAGATATTTGGTGGCAAGAACAGTGTTGCTGCAGCCCGAACAACGGGCTGAAGGCTGGGTTCAGAATCCAGACCTGGCAAGAACACCTCATGGAGTTACAGCAGAACTTGAAGCACTACAGAGTGGGGCCATTGCCTGCCCAGGGGCAGCTCCATGGCAAAAAATTCAAAACACAAAAACCAACCAGAAAAAAAAATGCTGTGGTGTCTCAAAGCAGGGCACTGAAAGCAAGCACTGCAGAAGCTTTGCTGTCCTTCTACGAGGTAGGCAAGCCAGCTGCAGAAGCAGAGGAATAGCTGTCCGGGAGGGGGGGGTCCCTTTAAGCACATGTGTCGTGATCATGAGGGTTAGCCAAGAGCCTGGGGACTAAGGGATTAACTATTCCTAACTCATGTAGTTAACCAATAGGAATGTAGGTAGGAATCTCAACTAGGACAAAGGAAATTTTGGGTTTCCCTCCTTGGTCTTGTCTGTCTCCCTCAGAAGCTGGAGGGAACTCTCATGTCTCTGTCTCCAAGAAACAATTCTTCACTTTCTGTAAGTATGGTAAAATTTAGATAAATACATTAGGTTTTATTGTTTTATGGTTTGGGTATGCGATCTGCTGTCTGTGCACTTTTTAAACAATGTTTTGGCTTTCCTTTGTAAGGAAGTTCTAGGCCCACAAAGTTTCTCCATGGCTACATCTACACTGGCATGATTTTCTGCAAATGCTTTTAATGGAAAAGTTTTCCGTTAAAAGCATTTTCGGAAAAAGAGTGTCTAGATTGACACGGACACTTTTCCGCAAAAGCACTTTTTGCGGAAGAGCATCCGTGGCCAATCTAGACGCGCTTTTGCGCGAAAATGGCGATCGGGGCTTCTTTTCGCAAAACAAATCTCAGCTGTCTACACTGGCCCTTTTGCCCAAACGGGAGCATCAAAGCTTTTCCGCAAGAAGCACTGATTTCATACAGTAGGAAGTCAGTGCTTTTGCAGAAAATCAAGTGGCCAGTGTAGACAGCTGGCAAGTTTTTGCGCAAAGCGGCTGATTTTCCGCAAAAACTGGCCAATCTAGACACAGCCCATGAGTATATTATTTTGTTACTTTTCCATCTAATGCCTATGCTTGCAACAGGAATAGTGTGGTGATAATAAATATTCTTTTCTTTTTATTAACCTGGTATTGGTTAATGGTTGTGTCCTGGTTTGTACTTTAGGGGGGAGATTTCCCAAGTAGTCTCTCCTCTGATTTTCTTTAGTAATATTTGGGTGGTGGCAGTGGAGATTATTTCCAAAAATCTAGGTTAAGATTTTTTGGGGGGAGGGGGGAGAAGAGAAGGGGAGGGAGAAGGTTTATACCAAAGCCTGGTAGATAAGATTGTGGGGTACTTTTGCTGGCCCCCCATTTCTGATTTATTGTGCCAGAGTGGGGGAAGAAGCCATGACAATGTATCTCTGCACAGAGCATGCTGCAGGACCTGGAAGTAAAGGCTGCCCCCATGCCCTAGCAGAAGTGTTTCCAGGTGCCCTTTTTTTGACAGATCGCTTTTTCGATCCACTTAGTGCAATCTAGATGCTCTTTCAAAAGATGCTTTATTTCGAAAATAAACCATACCCTATCTGTTTTTTTACTAGGGTGGTGGCAAAGCACAGGAATGGGTTGCCTAGGGAACTTCTAGATACTCCATCCTAGGGTACATCTACACTGCACAGAATAGTTATTGCAAAATAGCTTATTTCAAAATGCATGTCTACACTGCAGGGAAGCTTCAAAAATAACCTGAGGCAGGCTTCCCTACTATAGAGGTGTGTCACATTACTGGATTTTAAAGGGGAGCAACCAGATCATTGTTGCACCCTTGCGAGGGGGAGGGGAGTGTTTTCCCCAAAGTCTGTACAAAGGGGGCCATGTGAGGTGCCAAATGAAAGCTTATGTTCTACTGATTCTATGTATGCTATTCATGTACTGTGTGATGTCTGTATGTGGAGTTATGAATATGGAGTCTGTGCTTATACTGGGAATGTTCTCTGACTGAGACAGAGCAATGGGCTCTGGACAGCTTGTTGTAAAGAGCCATTGTTCAGTCAATGACTATGCTAATTAGCAGAGTTCCAGAGACAATGGCTCTCAAGGTGCCCAATACACATCTGAGGAATGCATCTGGAACCTGCCAACCAGTCAGTATCTAAGAGCTGCTGACATAGCCATTTGTCCTATGTGACTTACTCCAGTTGGAAGGTACCAGGGATGGATACAAAGTGCCATGAGGCAAACTCGACCTTGTCTTCAATTCTGCTTCTGATCCCAGATGCAGCCTTGCAAGGGACAGAGCTGAGAACAATTGTGGACCCGTCCTGACATAGGATGTACACCAGAGACTTAAGATAGCACTTTGTAACATCTGCTGCGAGCCTGCATCAAGAACTTGGTGAGGGGTGCGTGTAATGTATTTTCCTTAACAACCTTACTCTACCTTTTCTCTTTTAATTAATCTTTAGATTCTAAAGGATTGGCCCAGCGTCATCATGTGGGTAAGATCCAAAGTGTAAGTTGAGTGGGAACTGTGGTGGGTCTTTTGGGACTTGGAGAAGCCATTGGGGGTAGATGAGATTGGGTTCTATAACCCCTCACCCGTGTGGTAGGCCCGGGGCTGATTGTGGCACAGGGAGAACTGGGGTATGAGGGGTTTTGCTCTTGAGGCTTCCTGCTGGCTGGATTGGCAGCTGAAGCACTCGGTGTGACTGGTTTGTGGCTTATTTGGGAAAGGCCTCCAGTCAGGGGCTGCAAGGAGCCCCGAGTTTGAACAATTTGCCCTGAGCGGATGCCCTCAGCGGTGCCCAGACCTGGCCTGTCACACTGTGCTAGCTCCATTTAAAGCCCCATGCTACACAGGGGAGGAATAACTTAGAACAGCCCTGGTGAAGGGCTATTTTGAAGTAGCAGCAGTGGAGCATCTACATACACCTTATTTTGAAATAGCTCTTTTGGAATAGGCGTTATTCCTTGTAGAATGAGGTTTACACATTTTGAAATAAACCATCTGTTATTTTGAAATAACAGAATGGCTATAGTTGCTCACATTGCTATTTTTGAAATGATGGTTCTCTCAAAACAGTGCAGTGTAGATGCACCCTTAGAAATTTAAAGCTAGGCTTGACAGTCATGGATGGGATGATTGTTGGGACTGGTCCTGCTGGACCAGGATGGTATCCTGAAGTTTCTTCCTATCCTAATCTTTTATATCACTAATCTGCTGCAAATATTTAAGGAATACAACCTGCTTTCTGCAGCTTGTGCTCTGAAAAGCAGCTAACAGTTTACCCTCATGAAGCAGGCCTCATCAACACAAGCTACTGAGCATACCCAAGCTACCACACCCAGAACCTTCTGGATTTTGGACTTGGAGTTATATCTGCCTAACCGCTACTCCCTTCTGACAACAAAAAATACTAAGTGACAATGGGGGGGGAGGGTAGGCGAGAGAAGGGGAGACAAACCTGGGAAAAGCCAAAGACCTGACCCCACAGATAAGAAGACCGAAGCCAAATGACAAGGACTTTAGTCCCAGCAGGGCACCTGTAAACTGAGCTCCCCTGTGCAGATTAGAAGCCCTTGGGCTCTGGACCCCAGAAAATTTAAGACCGCCCTGGCAACCCCATTAAAATGGAGTTGAGGCCTTAGTCTTGATCCACGATTTAAGAACTGCTGCCCAGACACAAAGAACTGCTGCCCTAATGGGTCCCTTACAAAGATCTCCTTATTTGGCATGTGGGTTACACGATAACTTCTTGGAAGTAGGGAGCAATGTTTGGGGCTGGCGAGTTCTACTCATAGGAGAAGAAATTAGAGCTAGTACACCCAGAAGGGGCAGGAGCCATATGTTGTAGAAAAGAGTTGAAGGAAGGTTTAAGGGAAAGCAGACCACAGCTGCCAGGTGTGAAGACCCTGGACTTGAACCCAGAACAAGACCCTGAGGAAGTACGATTAAGACAGTGCATGACAAAAAAGCCTGAGGTGATGGATATGGTAGGTTTTTGATACTCTGCATAGGGGAAACAGTGACCTGAGCAGAAAGCCATGTCACAACAAAGGAATGCCATGAGTTGTAGAGATAGTATGAACTGTGGCAGGGACTGCAGCAAGAGGCATCAGACATGAATGAGGCTAGTCCCCAGATGTAGCCACAAAAAGGGACTCTAGCCATGAGTCACACTGTCACAAAAACAGATATTCTAAACTGCATGCATGGTTATTAAAATCAGGTTACCTCAGGCATTAATGATACCAAATATGCATTGATAATTTCAGTTGTTTTATACTGAAGATAATCTAGAATAGCCTTAATCTGAGTGGACAATTATAATGCTCAAACTGCAGAGCATTAAGCACTGATAGGGGAAGGTAAGTGGGGGTTTTGAGAACCTACATTTGGACTAAAGCAGATAAAGTGGCAGCTAGACAAGAAAATCCCTTTTGCATAGCTAAGCCAAAGGCCCTGATTCTCCAGTTCTCTTAATGTTGAGTAAAATTCAGTTCCTGATGAAATCCATTGATGTCAAAATCTCATTGGTCCAGGATTTCACCCTTTGCATAGTTATTTACACTTGGCTGCGTCTAGACTGGCAAGTTTTTGCGCAAAAGCAGTTGCTTTTGCGCAAAAACGTGCCAGCTGTCTACACTGGCCACTTGAATTTGAGAAAGAGCACTAACTTTGTAATGTACAAAATCAGTGCTTCTTGAGCAAACACTTTCACTCTCCCGCTCGGGAAAAAGCCCCCTTGCGCAAGAATACTTGCGCAAGAGGGCCAGTGTAGACAGCGAAGAACTGTTTTGCGCAAAAAAGCCCTGATGGCTAAAATGGTGATCGGGGCTTTCTTGCGCAAAATTGCATCTAGACTGGCCATGGATGCTTTTGCGCAAAAGTATCCGTGCCGATCTAGACGAGCTTTTGCAGAAATACTTAACGGAAAAACTTTTCCATTAAAAGTATTTCCGCAAAATCATGCCAGTCTAGACGCAGCCTTAGAGTGCATGAAAATGGTGTATAAAATGCTGCTGAATCAATTATATTCACCCCAACTTTTCAGGTAGAACTTGTTACACAAGTTGACAGGACCAAAGTATTTCCAACCTAATCTGAAGTTGGAAAAATAAGAATCTCACAAGAGTAGTCAATGAACTATAGTATTAAACAGCAGCTGGGGAGCTAGTTTAGGGTTTTTAATGTTACATGAAGTGCCTGCCATGCTTCTGAGTCAATGAATTGTTAAGGCAAGCATTTAAAAAACAAAACAAAACAAAAATACACTTTTACCTATAAGAAACCTTGTTCATCACTTAGCCTGTGTATATGGGAAGCAGATGAGAGGGGCTGCCCTATTAACAATTTGATATTTCATAAATTTCAAGTACCTCGGGTGAATGAGGAATTTCACATATTGGTCAGCAATTCAACAGACAGCAACTGATAACACTTTTACTTGTCAACTCTTGTTGCTCTTTGCTTCTTCAATTCCCTGCTGGTGTTGTGCTTTACTGCCTCAGTGTTAGTTCTGTCATTCATTGTCACGCAAAGCCATTCCCAGATCCCACTACTTGACTGGTGCCTGATTGGTCTGTCAGCATTTCTGCTTTCACATTTCAGCCTGACCATGATGCCAGATTTTCCTTTCAGCAGACCCACACATACCATTTGTTAAACTGAACTTTAATATCCCCTAATTAGCTCTATTTGTCTATGGCCAGAGGACTTCACATTGGTATATAGTGAGTCAAAAGAACCCAAGAGGAGAGGAAGGCTAAGTTATGGCTAGTCCATTTGAGCAGGGCTTCTGTGCTGGTTGGTAAGGAATAGATGTGAGATGCAGAGCCAAGGAGCACTCATCCTATGCAGCATGACCCTCTTACAACTGGAAACTACCTTTAGAGGAAGTAAATGCAGACAGAAATGTTAACTTCCACTCTGAAATGACAACTACCATGAATGTAGAAGTAGGAGACCAGTGCAGAGGGGCAGCAGATGACCGACAGGACTCCCAATGGGGCCCTACTGCAATGGGAGAAAGAGCAGGGCAGAAATGCAACAGAGAGAAGCTGGCTCAATATAAGGAGGTCAGTGTCTATAGCAAGAGTGGGCAACTTGTGGCCTGTGCGCTGCTATGTGTGGCCCAAAAGACATTTTGTTTTTTGTTGCCCACCTGCAGGATTGCCAGATTCCACTGGGTTCCTTCTGCACAGTGTTGCCTACCACTAAAGTGGCATGCACATAAAGCAGGAGCACATGAACTGAGGTGTGTTGATTTATAGTTAATGGTGTACAGAGTTCTGCAAGCTTGCATCCAAACAAAGTGTTGCTGCAGTACAATCAGCACACCCTGCAAATTCTAGGCATGCAAGCACAGTTAACAAGACTACCCTGTTCCAAGAGACCATCTTAGTTATGGCAATTTTGGAACCCATTGAGATGAAGGATGGCCTCTCCTGTCACCCACTCACTAGCCCAGGTTGCCCACTGCTGATCTATAGTATGTTGTAGAATATATACAACCTATCTTTTCAATTCTCGTGAATCAAGAAGTTTCTGAAGTTCCAAAAGTCATGGGTCTGATTTTGCACTGCTGAAGTAATTTACAGTTGTAAGTTACAAGTGGGAGAGATAGCTCAGTGGTTTGAGCATTTGCCTGCTAAACTCAGAGTTGTGAGCTCAGCCCTTGAGGGGGACCATTTAGGGAGCTGGGGCAAGTCTGTAAGGGATGGTACTTGGTCCTGCCATGAGGGCAGGGGACTAGACTCAATGACCTCTCACAGTCCCTTCTTGTTCTAGGACATAGGTTTATCTCCATATTTGTTATTGGCGTAAAATACTACAATTCTGATCTGATATTTGTTATAGCACAAAGTGGTTGCAAAACTAAGTACATGTGCAAGGCCACTGAACATATGACTATATCTTCTTCCCCTTAAGCAAGTGACAACTCCTAAAGGAAGCTTCATGAGATTTACACTGAAATTTCTAAGATTGATTCTCCACCTTCTCCTTAGGGGCATGCAGCTTGGGGTTCACAAATTGCTTATCACATAAAATATAAGTCACAGGATTATATTACTACATGTGCTCCATCAGGCATTACTAAGGGGAAATAAAAGGATTATTCTCTTAATTTGTGCTGAGTTGAATCAGAGAGGCAAGTCCTCTTGCTTATCTTTCCTACATTATAATCATTTGGAGTGAAGCAACTTCTATCAAAATCAGCACAAGCAAGGTATATTCAAAATTTCCCCTGCACTCCAGACCTTGATAGAATGAGAAGACAGGCATGATGCTCACCTATTGTTAAAACTGTATGTAATGGGAAAGTCTGCTGTTTTTGTAGAATGTTTTCCCCCACTCTGGGGTGATAATTCACCCCTTCAGAGAGTCAGCTTGTTAACAACTTAAGTGCTGGGCTTCTGTATATGGGTGATTTGATCCTTTGTTAGAAAGGTGCACAAATTGGGGATCCTGTCAGATCTCATAAATCTTCATAATGAAAAGCAAATATTTGGCTTGAAGGCTTTCATTGCATCGGATTAGGAAATGAAGGCCTTTCTGTACTTAAGTTTGTCATGTCAATGCAAAATTTCTACAAGGTGTGCTAAATGCCTGTATGGAAAATACTTACAATTTAATTGATGAAATTAATGTGGTTCCACAGAATTTTCACCAAACCCTATAGAACTTAATGGATAACTATATCTTCTGGTTTTGGAACCATGCTATAATACTGTATAACAAGGATATAATTCCTTACTATAAAATTATATAAGATAAACCCCCAAGAAAGATTGTTTTTCTTTAAAAATTGTATAAAAACTTTGATGGGGGGAGGGGAAGGGAGACGAGAAGAAGTGCCCTGGAAGACAATTGGTAAATTTCAACCATTGCCAGATGTGGTTGCCAGCTACTTACTGGTGCTTCTCATAGGGAGCATTTGCCAATTACGTTATAGTTGGTGATTGCCTTATAGTTTATTTCTGGATGCAATCCAAGGTGCAGAGTTAATCATCTATACACTTAAGATTTTTGGGGGGAGACTGCTCTCTCCACATGTTACACAATGACACTTAACAGTGATGTTCAAATTAGCAGTCCTACAGGCCTGGTAACAGGATGGTTTCAGTAAAGGAATATACTTTTCTTAGTTTACTGCTATTCCAAAAATATTACAAGGACAATTTAGTTCAGACTTCTAACAGAAGGAGATGTTTTAAAGGTTTTAGGATCCCTCTACTGTAGAGGGGAGTTTACTTGACCAGTAGGTAATCTTAGAGAAAAATCTTTTATTACAGTGATTATATATTTAAATAAGAGAAGTCTATGGAAGCTACATTTGGATCTGATAGAATTTGAAAATGAAGTTTTAATATAATCGTCCTATTGACTTCTACTTCAGGGGTAATGTTATTGCTAAAAATATGCAAAAATTTTCCATTGAGCATTAAGACATTTCCCTGAGATGAAAATATTTGAAATTTACATTCATGTGCTTAGAATCTACCCATTTAGCACATTTTATCACTCAAACTAAATATTTTGTTGTAAATATTTTGTTTCTATAGGGTAAAGGTGTTCTATCACACATTATATTTCAGTGTCCCTTTTCAGTTTCTTGGCAATCAGAATATTTTGATAGTCTGTATACAGCAAAATTTTTCATATTGGTGACAATTTCAGACACTGAAGAGGGAATTAAGATCTCGGGAAGGTGCAACTTAAAAATCTATTAAAACACATTTAGTTTCTGCATTATGTAAATATATTGGGAAACCTCTAAGCCTGTAATTATCAAGAAAAATACTATGGTAGCACAGTGGTGTTAGGAAAACAAATGTAACATTTAAAGGGGAGGCAAAATTGCAATTGTGTCTATCAGTCTGTATTAGAAAAAACAAAACAAATGTGGACCTGAGTTATTTTCACCTTATCAACATTTATTGAAAATATAAAAATCAATTATGGTGAAAGTCATTAAGTAATTACACAAAGAAAATGAGATTTTGAATCTGCAGGTGATTAGGGTGTGAATTTAGCTAAGACGGGGGAGTAAAGAGATGTAAGGCAATCCCATAATCCTCTGACTACCTGCATTACAGGCAGAAGTGGAGCAGATTGGGGGGAGGGAAGCAGCCTTAGCACAACCACTACCCCACTCCTGTGTAGGTGGATGGGAAGATGAAGCAGGAAAAGGTTGGAGTTTTGACTCTTCCCCAACACATCTCAGTGACTATGTCTAGAGATGAATGCTGCATCACCTATATGGGGCTGGCTCAGTATATATTTCCTGTCCACCCTCTGGAGTAGGGGGAGAAACTAGGAGGCATATAGGGACTGAGTCACAACTTGCTTCTTAGGAAACTCATTGGACAGAAAAATGCATTGACCTAAATATCCACAGGGGCCACTTCATGAATTTAGTTGTGGTCACGGGCCAGCTTCACCCTCTTGGAAGGGGTAGGGCCTCAGGAGAAAGGGGAGGGGCTGGGACTACAGAGAGAAAGGGTGAGTGAGTCACTGTATGAGAAACTGACACAGATGGTGTGCAGCACAGACTGGGAGAGTGTGTATGACAGTGACTGTGTGTGGTACAAGACTGTGTGGCACAGACTGGGTCTGTGTGACTGCTGCTGAGGAAGCTTGAGAGAAGCCACAGTCTGAGGCAGGAAAGCTGTCCTGGTCTGTCATCTCCCTCTACCTCCCCTCTCCTGAGATGGGGTGTGGAGAAGGGTGAGAGCATACAGGAAAACTGAAGTCTTAGAAATAGCACACTGCCTCTTAAGATAATGACACTCCTCTGAGTCACTTACCACCCATGCTTCAGAGTGGTTCAGATCCACTGCATCTCCCTCTCCCTGATCCCTCCTCTGCAGAGATGGGGTGCAGGGGGACACTGACTTCAGCACTCCCCTCTCTTCACCTCCCCACTCACACTCTCCCACTGTTCTGCACAGCTAAGAGGAGAATCCTGGGAGCAGTTTGGCTGCAGGATGGAGCAAGATCAGGGGAGGGGCAGCTGAATACATGCTGCTGGCTGTAACTATGCATGCTCTGCTAATCAGCTGGTTGGGCTGAAGAGAAACATTTGGCAGGCCCATCTGGCCCTCAGGCCTGATTTTGCCCACACCTGTCTTATCTAAAGGCATGTGGCACTTTCCCCCCCCTAAGTTTAAAGAGTAGATACTGTCAAAATGACCTGCAATGCCCAGATAGGGTGCTTTTTCAATAGGACTGCTGTGATGGATCCAAATAAGAACATAAGAACGGCCGTACTGGGTCAGACCCAAGGTCCATCTAGCCCAGTATCCTGTCTGCCAACAGTGGCCAGCACCAGGTGCCCCAGAGGGGCTGGACCAAAGACAATGATGAAGCGATTTGTCTCCTGCCATCCCTCTCCAGCCTCTGACAAACAGAGGCCAAGGACACCATTTTATCCCCTGGCTAATAGCCTTTTATGGACCTAACCTCCATGAAATTATCTAGCTTCTCTTTAAACTCTATTATAGTCCTAGCCTTCACCGCCTCCTCTGGCAAGGAGTTCCACTGGCTGACTACACGCTGTGTGAAGAAGAATTTTCTTTTATTAGTTTTAAACCTGCTACCCATTAAATTATTTGTTAATAATTTTTATAATATTAATTGTATGCAATATTTCATAGTTAATATGGAAAAATATATGCCTAAAATAGGCCTCTAAATCAAGATGTAGGCTTCTATATAAGTTTGGCTTGATTTCCAAAATTGCTGAGCATTCTACTCTCCCACTGACATTACTAAGCAACAAGAAAGGACACTTCTAGCTTCTGAAAAGGGCAAAGTATTCAAGAGGCCGTTAGCCATGCAACAATTTTGGAAGAACAAGTAAAATCACAAGTGTTCTATCAATTGGTGAAATGTCAGTAAATGCAAAGCTTGTTTCTCAGTTCTTTTGTTCTAAAGAAGCTATCATGCTGTGAAAGGGAGAAGTTCTTTCAGCTCTGAACCATATTAATTACTAGAAAAAAATTTAAAAGGTAAATTACATATCAGCTAATGTAAACACCACACTAAGGAGACTAGTTATAGAGATTGCCTTATTCATACATACAAATTCCTTTCATAAGGCAATTTGAGCCCTATCTGATGCTGTTGGTTGTTTTGTATTAAAAAGTACTAACATCACTAAGGTGAAAAAGAATATAACCCTTACCAGCACAATGCCAAGAGTTGTTGCTTAAAATGAAGTTTTACATTAATTTCTAACAGTCAGAGGAGTTTAAGCAGATATTCAAATCCCAGTGCAGATTATGTTGTTGCTATTAATAGTGAGTTATTTTTGCAAAATCAAAAACCCAAAAGGGCCAATTTTATCTGGAGCAGCAACCTGGGACTTTTCCATGTGTCAGGTCTCATTCCTTTTAGTAATGCAGTGTCAGCATACTCCTGATGTTCACAACAGAACTGTCACAGATGGTGTATGTTTAAAATAGAACTGGCAACTTTTGTTTCACCTGAAGTGAATGTGAGTGACACTTTATGGGAAAACTTCATGAGTTGATCTAGAGTAAGGAAGATTGGATTAACCCGAGAGAAATAATAGTTTCATAACATCAAGGGCCTGATCCAGTGATATGCTAAGTTCTTCCTGCAAGATCTTGAATGAATGCCTCAACTATTATTGGCTTCAGTAATATAAACAAAGATAAGGTACTTCAAAATCAGTCTCCCCCCCCCTGCTCTATTGACTTTCTAGGCCAAATTCTGATCACCTAACTCATTAGTAGGGTTAAGCTTCTTCCATAAGCAAAACAAACAAAAGTACTTCATGCAATAGTCAGCCTGTGGAACTACTTGCTAGAGGATGTGGTGAAGACCAGGATTTTAACAGAGTTCAAAAAACAGCTGCATTTCATGGAGGATAAGTCCATCATGGACTATTAACTAGAATGGGTAGGAATGGTGTCCCTAGCCTCTGTATATCAGAAGCTGGGAAATGGGCAACAGGAGCAAGATTACTTCATGGTTCCCTGTTCTGTTCATTCCCTCTGGGGGCACCTAGCATTAGCCACTGTTGAAGACAGGATCCTGGACTAAGTGGATCTTTGATAGGACCCAGTATGGCTGTTCTTATCCTCTTACATTAAAAGAAGAGCCAATACACTGTATGAAAAAGCAGGTTACCTACATATCTGCAATTTAAAATATTCTGGAGGTGCCACTACTTCAGGCTATATTTAGTGGGCCCTGAGGTCACACACTTTAAAATGACTAGGAATGCTGTTTCATCATAGAGGAAAATATAGTGAGACATCTAAAAGTTTGCCATATATTTTAAGAGGCTACATTAATGTCTGCTTTCCTTTTGGTAAATTTACTATTTCTGCCTATCACAGGGTGATCATTCATCCACCTCCCAGAGGCATCAGTCATGTCCCTGGGCTTCTTCGGGACCACAACCAACCCTGCTCGTGCTACTATACAACAGAGGTAATACACCCACCCCTCTCACCCAGTCAGCGTAGCCTAGCAGCCAGAGTCAGTAATAAACAGGTGCTGCTCCTCAGCTCAGGGATTGAGGAAATGGTAGGGGGACCCTGGCCTACCCTACTCCACTGGGTCTCAGGCCAAGGCCCTATTAACAGTGGCACAGTCCACTGCTCGCTCAGCAGAGAGTCCTACTGAGACATAGGCTACAATATCCCACCGTGAGCTACTTCCTACCAGTCTCCACCCAGGATCCTTCCTCCATATTCTCTGCTATAGCATTGGTATTCTTCTGGCACTTTACCTTCAGGCAATGCCTCCTTCCACCTTAGCAATCAGCTCATACTGAGCGTTTCCCCAGGCTTTTATAGCTAGGCTGCATTCTGAGAATGTCTAGTAGGGCTTCCCCCTCTCCCCAGGACTTCTTCAGCCAGGTGAGCATGGTTAAGTCCAGATTTCCCAGTGTGGGGCTGGTACACCCCATCACAATAACAATTATTTCTAATTTTGATATGGTATTCAAGACATTTGGTATCTTAATATAACTAGGAAGCTTTCAGTTTACAGAACAGGTCTGGGGTGAACAGGTGTAGTGCAGATTTCTTCAGATTAATCCTCATGCAGAGTACCTGCTTCTTCTTGCTGCTTTCCAGACCCACCTTTCCCTGTGTCACTTCGCTAGCTCCTGCCAGCAAAGCAATCTTTTCAGTTGAGTGCCACTCCATTGCCCAGCCTAGGTCATTTAATTAGATACAATTTTCAATCTTGGCTGCCCAGTGTTAGGTTTCTAAATCCATATTTAGGCCCCTAAACATAAAGGCT
>CM057846.1:25823911-25865229 GCA_030068395.1 Apalone spinifera
GTAGAGCGGAAGAATGACTTCTCGTGTCTTGCTCACAAGACACCTGTTAATGCAATAAAATGCAATTTCTTGAACATAAGAAAAGTACAGGCTTTAAAATACCTATTTTAGCAATAAAATGTTATATACATTGTTATTCATTTGAACTTCTCTGGAAAAACTTCATCTAGTATTCTAAAACTCTGATCTGTGGATCTTCCTCCCTTCTTACACATGGCTGCCTCTCCACATAGAACTTGGAACCTATGCAGGAAAGTAAATAAGAAGTTCCATCCATTGATCAGTAGGTAGAATTTGGGATCTTAGCAAAGGCTGAGTTCTAATGCAAAGAGAAATCAGACCAGCAGTATTTGCAATACCTCTTCCTTGTCCATTTAATTCTCAAAGGATCTGACCCCTACAGGCTTTAAGAAAAGTTCTGTTGAAACTGTTCCATTTTGAAATAACAATTTTAAAAATCATTGGAGCAGAGGGACTGGATCCAGAGTAAGTGCTTTAATTACCAGGTGACTGAAACTGGTTCATTGTTGTCATATCCCACTGGTTAGGGCACTAAGAGATATTAGATCCCTGTCCCCTTCAGGTGGAGGAATCATTTGAATTATGGAACTCCCACACCTTAGGTGGGAAACAAACACTGGGCTAAAATTTATGAGAGCCAGTCCTTTCCCCACCTTCAAGAGTCTTGCAAAAAAAAAGGCATAGGTGCCTAATTCCAAGAGTGTTGGCTTTCTAACCTATATTGAGAATATCAAGCAGAGCTAGGAATCACTCTCCAGCCTGGGTGCAAATGCAGAACTCCCTCAGCAGGCAGAACTTAGGACAAATGCCTCTACTTGGCATGTCTCACTAGGTAGTTTTGGCAGGAGCTGCTAAGCACAATGGCTTTCATGAATCAATTCTTCAGCATCCACCTTCTTCAATTCATTCTATAAGAAGTCTGAGCACCTAACTCAGAGTTTGTGACTCTCATCGACTTTCTAAGCACCTAAATGTTAAGTGTTGTGATGCTCAGTGTCACATGTCAAAGTTCCTTAGTGAATCAAGCCCTCTGTGATCAGGAGGATGCACTGCCTGATTGAATTGATATCAGATACAGCATTATTCTTTAACCATTTTGATCCCTTGTTCTTGTCCTCATTTCATTTATTTCTATTTTGGGAGCAAACATTTAAATGTCAGCTTCTAAATCAATATTTATTTTTATCCAGGTAGTTCTCTTTCCTTCTCTGCATAAAAAAAATACACACAAATTGAGTTAACTACCTCCATATTAATATGATTACAACCAGTGTTATCACTTGTTATATTTTTCAGGCCATCTCAAATTTGCCACTTCCCTACACTGCTTTATTTGAATACAATAACAGGGATTTAAAAAGAATGAGATACATTAATGCAGGGTAGTCAATCAGTGGCTATTAGTCAGGAGAGGCAGGAATAGCTTCCCTAACCTCGGTGTGCCAGAAGCTGGGAATGAGCAATAAGGAATTGATGATTACCTGTTCTGTTCATTCCTTCCAGGTCATCTGCAGTGAACATTGTCAGAAGACAAAATACTGGGGTTGATAGACCTTTGGTCTGACCCAGTATGTCCATTCTTATGTTTTTAAGTCTTTTGGAATTTTTTTACCATATGTCAGACTATGGGAGATCATTATCACTAAATTTCTGCTATATGCCAACTATTATTATGATGTCCACTTTAATAGATATCACTAAGTAACTTTGCTTGTTCTCCCCTGATGGAACACAGATCTCTTCTTAAAGCCTCAACTTCCATTCTTATCTTTTCTTCCCTTTGGGCCATGTGTTGCAATGGGACCAGCCTGTCAAGCTGAAACATTGGGTAGGGTTGATGCTTGCAATATAGTGCCAGTAATATGTCTTGGAAACCTGCTGTATAAACTAAGTTTATCTACATTCATGGTTATGGGTCTTATTTTTGTCATGCCTAAATGTGCAACCAGTGGCCCCAGGTCTTTTAGATCACTAAGCTCCGTGAACCCCCAAGCTGATCTCTTGTGCCTCCACAGATCCTTGAGGACATAATTTACAGACTGCAAAGATTACAACTGTGGAGATGTTCAAGCAAAAAGTAAGGTGTTTATTGAGGTTGTTTGTGATAGCTCAGAAATATTAAGATATGTTTGCTCCAACTTTCCAACAAAATTCATCTTTATGAAGAAACTAACCTTAGAAATTACAACAAAAATGTTAAACTTAAAAAACAACAAATAGTCTGGTAGCACTTTAAAGACTAACAAAACATGTAGATAGTATCATGAGCTTTCGTGGGCACAGCCCACTTCTTCAGATGACCAGAGTGTTAGATGTCCAGGATCAAAATAAATAGGGGAGAAGGAAGGGGTTGGAGTGGAAGAGGAAAAAATGGGAGGGAGGGAAACAAGAAGAGGCAGTGGGTAAAAAATATATCAAGGGGAAAGCCGGAAAGCTGAGCTGGAATGTAATAGGAAAAACAAAGAGTCTATAAGTACCTAAGACTGGATAGTCTAAAGAGGCAGATAAAAACCATTAATAAGCAAACAACTAATAGTCTGGTAGCACTTAGGGTATGTCTACACTAGCCCCCTAGCTCGAACTAGGGAGGCTAATGTAGGCATTTGAACTTGCAAATGAAGCCCGGGATTTAAATATCTCGGGCTTTATTTGCATGTCCTTTCCGGTCGCCATTTTTAAATGCCACTAGTCCGGACTAACTGCCCGCGGCTACACAGTTCGAATTACCTGTTACACCTCATTCCAAATTTAAATTTTCTGTGCTTCATTTGCATAATGGTGGCTGCTGTTTTTTTTCGACATGGGGCTTTTCGATAGAAAAATGACAGTTTAGACGGGGATCTTTCGAAAATAAAACCCTTTTTCAAAAGATCCTGTAAACCTCATCTGATTCCAGATGAGGTTGGTAATACAAGGACAAAAGAACTGTGAATCTAACATGCTAGTGAAAATGTCAGAGTCCAGCCTTTGAATTGGTAACAGTTAAAGCTCTGAAAATGTGTGAGCCAGGCTAGTGTCTGTACCTGAATGCCTGGGGGAAGAAAAACTTGCTGGTAACGGTTAGTAGAGATGACACATCCAGACAGCCTATAGATTCTGTTAAACAGGAGAGGTCAGAATTTGATCCTAAATGGTAGAGAGGAAGGGGGGAAACTTAATCTTGCGAAGGAAAGCCATGGGTTAACCCCCAAATGCCAAAACTCTAATGGTATTTAGCTAACAACGGGGCATGACAAATGATTATAAATATACTTGTAATAACACTAAATTTGTCACTGCTAATGTTTATTTTTATGAAAGTGTTGCTGATTTCAAGAAATGTAAAAATGCATAATGTACATGATTACGTGGAAGAACACTTGAACATGTGAAGAGTGGTACATTGGAACACACTTTATGTTAAAAAATCTTGTTATACTGATATTTCATGGTTAGAACCTGTAACTAGTAACACTGGCAAGAGAAAAGACATACCAGATTTAATGTGTGCTATATGAAAAGTGAAGACTATCATATTGTTTTCATGGCTAAGTGCCTATGGCTACAATGACTTCATGATGAATGGGCTCCAAACATTTGCCAGTGCTTCTATGGATAAATTAATTGCAGGTTGAACCTCTCTAGTCCTGATTTGTGCCAAAACAGAGAATTTGCCGAACCAAAGGAAGTCAATATTTTCTAATAACATTACCAACACTTTCAGTGATCACTGGGCTCTTAGAAGACATTTAGGGGTAAAATAGAGCTAAAGAACAGCACAGAACACACAGAACCAGGACTGGTGGCTGTAAACAAAGTTTGAGACAGCAGGAAACTTGGCCACACCCATGAAAAGTGGACGTCTGGCTAACTAAAATCATGCCAGACAACAGATATTGCCGAACTAGAGAATGCCAAATTAGAGAGGTTCAACCTGTATTTTCTTTAGCTCTTGACAAGATCACATAAGACATACAAGAACCATGCTGCAAGAGCACATCCAATCCACTGTTGTGCTAAGTTTTACCTTGGGTTTGTAAAGGGGTTCAGTGACATTGTAATTCCCATCACAGATCTCACAAAGAAGGAAAAACCAGACAGGATGGCATGGACAGAGGCCTGAGAATAAATATTTCAAAGCACAGAGTGCCTTGGCCAAAGAACCATTTTTGGCCAGCTCTGATTTTGAGAAGCTTTTTTTGCTATGTACAGACACTTCCAATATTGGGCTGGGAGGTAATTAGTGCTAATGCAAGAAGGGGCTGCTGGTAAAGACATCCTCTGGCATTCTTAAGCAAGAAACTCTCCCCCACTGACCAGAATTATGCTACCGTGAAAAGGAATGTTATGGCATTGTGTGGGCTGTCAAGCAGCTTAAGTCCTATTTGTAAAACAGGACATTTGATATTTTAAGTGTTCATGCCCTTCTGGTGTGGCTGCACAAGACCTCATATGGTGAACTACTGTTTATAGGAGAAGGGTCACTGAAATAAGAATTACTCATGAATACAGGATTTAGGATCAGTCCCCTATTTTTCAATACCAGTTTGCTAAAATACATAAGTTACAATTTCACAATTATTAAAATGCACCAACTTGAAAAATAAATTAGATGTACTATAGTAATATTTATTCAGGCTGATATTAAAAAAATTATAGCTGGAAAGGAAAAGTGAATTCCAGTTCAGTGACAGTTTACAGTCCTATTAATTAAAAGAAAAGGGTCATTCTGTTACTCTTGATGGTCATTTCAAATAAGTGGTGAAAGAGAAGACTTCTAAATTAATAGTCACTATACCTGACAGTCTACAGATGTGATTCAAAGTAATTCTAGATACATTTTGAATGAATTCTACAAAACCAACTGTGATTAGCTACATGAGTCTGACTTGCTCGTTTTGAGTCCAATGGGTGCAAGTGTTCATGTAATCATTAATGAGCCTTAATCTGTCCAGAGAAAACACTCCCCACAAAGAAGACTGTAGCTTTTTGGAGCTTTGTAAATAAAAGGGGGAAAATGCTTATGGTAACTTCGTTACTATGGGAATGACAGTGATAGAGCTGCCTATAAACAAATGAATGAAGTAATAACTCCTGCAATAGGTCCACATGAAAAATTTCCCATTAACTTTAATAGGCATTCCATGTGCAAAATGACTGCAGGTTCAGCTCTTTCATCAATGTCAGACATTACATTACTGTATTAGCTACAGATGGGGAATTCTCATGATCAGAGTATACCTGTTATGCTAATATAACAGCTAATAGCTACTATATTAGAAAGCAACTAAAATATAAATATTTTTATTCTAAGTGTGAATGCTGAAGCAAAAATGTGAAATTGGTTGGAAAATAAAGCAAATACTGCATCATGCCCTCTGACAAACACTGTAGAACTTCAGCAACATTACATGGAGTCATCAAAAGGAAAAGTAGAAATCAATGTTAATGCAGTCATTTTGCCAGGGAAGTTTATACAAATCTGAAATGAATAGTTAAAAATTTATGAGGTTGCAAATAAAATAAATAAGGAGGGATCTACTACTAAGCCCATGAAAGATGTCAAATTTCAACACCACAATGGTAAGAAAAATGGCGGAGATTGGCTTTGCTTTCAAAACATTTCCTATGGAAGACATTTGTGTGGGTTTTTTTCTATTCACGTCTCCCAGAATAGCCCAGTTGTTACAACCCTTATTTATGATAAGCATCAATTCAAGTTTTAGGATCAGTGATTAACACAGGTCCAGAGTGTGCCTTGAGGCTCCAAGGGAAACTTTCTTGAATAATTAAACTTTACTCACATAAACAATCTCATTGCCTTTGAAATTACAATGGTATCTTAGGGTATGTTTAGACTACAGGCTTCCGTCGACAGAATTTTTGTCGACAGAGTCTGTCGAAAAAACTTCTGTCGACAAAGAGTGTCCAGACTGTGGGACGCTCTGTCAATAGAAGAAGGCACCCAGAAGTGCTTCTGGAAGGTCACAAAGCATTTTTTAAAGCCCAGGCACTGCAGCATGCTCTCTGCAGAGACACGTGTTTACAGGGATACTCCTGGACAGCCGTAGCTCTGGTCCTGCTTCTGGCTTGCCTACCTTATACAGGGAAAGCAAAGCTGCTGCAGCTTTTCTGACTCTGGTTGCCTTTCTTTGTGGGACACCACAGCTGTTTATTTTCTGGTTTGTCTGTTTGCTTCTTTGTTTGTTTGTTTGTGTGGGTTTTGGCTTTTTTGGTTTTTTGTTTCTTTGTTTGTATTGTTGTCCTTTTGTTTGTTTCTTTCTTTTCTTCTTTTGTTGTTTGTGTGTTATTTTGGTCTTTTTGGCCATGGAGCCTGAGCTGCCCCTGGGCAGGCGATGGCCCCACACCGTGCTGATGGAAGCTCTGCTACATGCTCAGGAGAGCGTGATGACCTTGGCAGCAGAGCTAGATTTTGAGCCCAGCTTTGAGCCCCTCACTCAGGCTGCAACCCTGCTGCCCTTGCCCCTCAACTTATTCCTGGAGAGGTGAGTTTGGAGGCTGGACACCAGTTTGGACTGGTGGGACCGGCTAGTGCTGCAGCAGTGGGATGACAATCAGTGGCTCCGGAACTTCCGGATGCAGAAGGCCACCTTCCAGGAGCTCTGTGTCTGACTTGACCCTGCCCTGCAACGCCAGGACACCCACTTGCAGCCTCCATCCCCTTGGAGAAGCACGTCACCATTGTGCTGTGGAAGCTGGCCAGCACTGACAGCTACCGCTCCATGGGGCATCAGTTTGGTGTGGGGAAGTCTACCATCAGGGCCGTCTTGATGGAGGTAAGTCACTCTCAGGGGATACACCAGGGGGGCAGTCAGGACCAGTCACAGGGAATTGCGGATGATGTGGCAGAAGTACAAGCCCTCTCAGGCTCACCCTGCCATGGTGCAGGGAGATGGGGGTTGGGGAGGGATTGTCTTGGAGGGGCTGTTGGGGTCGGGAGGGGAAGGGTGTGAGCACCCCTCAGCAGCTGAGCTAACCCTTCTAATGTCCTGTTCTGTGTGTTTCTATTTGTCCCTTTCTGCAGGTGGTGATGGCCATCAATTCCGAGCTGCTCCACAGGACCGTCCACTTCGGAGACCTGCAGACTGTCCTGGCTGGATTTGCGGAGCTGGGGTTCCCAAACTGTGGAGGAGCACTCAACGGGACCCACATCTCCATCCACGCCCTGCCCCATCGAGCAGCACAGTACATTAACAGGAAGGGCTACTTCTCCATGGTGCTACAGGCTCTGGTCGACACAGGGGACAGTTCACCAACATTTGTGTCAGGTGGTCAGGCCGGGCACACAATGCCCACGTGTTCAGGAACTCATACCTATACCACAGGCTGCAGCCGGGGCATTCTTCCCAGAGAGGAACCTGGCAGTCGGGGATGTGCAGATGCCTACGTGCATCGTGGCTGATGCGGCGTACCCTTTCATGCCCTGGCTCATGAAGCCTTACACCGGCCACCTGGATGCGAGCAGGGAACTGTTCAACTCCCACCTCAATAGGGCTCGCTTCCAGGTGGAGTGCACCTTCGGCTGTCTGAAGGTCAGGTTTAGGTGCCTTCTCACGCAGCTGGACATGGGGTAACACAACATCCCCGATGTTGTTGCAGCATGCTGTGTGCTGCACAACCTCATGGAGAGGAAAGGGGAGGCCTTCCTCCCTGCGTGGGGGACACTGGCTGATGTGGAAGGGAGGCACTTCACGCAGCCCCGGACAGCTGCCACCCGGCAAGCCCACCAGCTGGGCCTGCGCTTTCAGGAAGCTCTGAGGGAGCAATTCACACAGGGAGGCCCTGATTGTCCCCAGGGCCTTCCACATGTGGGAGTGCCCCATGCCCCCGATGCCTTCCTCCCTGCAACCTCTCCCGGCCACACATTCACTCAATCGACCCATTCATCACAGATTGAGCACGGAGACAGCGGTGGTAAAAACTTTTGTGCAGTTTATTTAACAGTTGCTTTTGGAACAAAATAAATAACTATTGTGTTCAGTGGAAAAAAATATTTGTTTCTTAGAAAATAAACTTTTTGAAAAAAAAATACAGTGCATCCCTCAGTTTGTGTCACTCGTGGGAAGCGGGAATGTCAACTTGGAAGAGGGGAGGGAGGCTCAGGGCTGAGGGGGCTGCCTGGAGGAAGAGCCCCTGGTAGACTGGCTCCAGAGGCCTTCTCACCTCTGGCTGCATGTGCGGGCTGCCACAGCAAGGGGCTGGGCAGGAGGTGGGGCTGGACCTGAGTCTGGGATGGCAGGGGTTAAGGGGGAAGCAGAGGTTGTGGGGGAGGGAAGCAGGCTGAGGAGGAGGGGCAGGACCAGGCATAGGACCAGGGAAGGCCATGGCCTCCCGGACTGCTGAGCAGATGTCTCTGCGCTGCTGGGCAAATTCACACAGCAACTGCCGGTGCCACTCGGCCTCTGCCTCCAGCCTCCTCTCCACTGAGTCCTGCATCCTTTGCAGGACTCCAATGTGCTGACGCACCAGGTCCAGATACGGGTGCCAGTGCCGCCGGGTTCCCTGTGGCCGTCTGGGTGGTGGGGCAGATGTGGCTCCCCCCTCCTGGTCAGCTGGTCCAACTCTGGAGGACAAGAGGGAAAAGTCATCAGTTATGCATGCTTACCCTTTCCCTGAGAGGGCATGCCCTCCTTCTTGTCAGCAGGCAGGGCCTGTCCTAGGGTCAGAGGCTACTCATGTGCATCTCAGTAAGGCATGGTGTGGCCTGGTCCATAGCCATGGCCTCCCTGGAGCCCAGAAGGAGTGCAGGCCACCATCCTGCCCCCCCTCGCACACACTCCGTAGCCAAGCAGCACAGACAAGTGTCAGGCCACAGTTGGGGTTCCCACAGAGTACTGAGAGGCCTGCAGATGTCAGGCAATCCCAACATCCCCGACCTATGCCTGCCCCTGTCATCACTGCCTGCAGGAGCAGGTGGTGCCTAGCAGCCGTGAGGGTACAGGGGTATGATGGCCCTCCCTGAGGGCGGCCATGGGTGTGCCCCTCTTTCTCCCAGGCTGTGATCAGCATGACATGTCACAATATTCTACCGTGCACTTTGCTACTGCCTGCCCTGCCCTGTGTGTGTTGGACCCTCACAGCACTCACCTGATGTTCCCTCCCTGGTGTCCAAAGTTGCCTGGGAGGCCTCCTGCGCCTGGCCGTCTGGCTCCTGGGTGCTCCAGGCGCTGTTCTCCTCTAGGAGCTCCGGGTTCTCAGGCTGCTGTTGCGGCCGCTGCTGAGTGGGGGTCTTCAGCCCAGACTCCACCAGCCGCTCAGAAGGCAAGGGTTCCCCTCGCCCCAGGATCCTGTCCAGCTCCTCAAAATATGCACAGGTGTGTGCCATTTCCCTGGAGCAGGAGCTGTGCTCACGGGCCCTGATGTACCCCTGCCTGAGCTCCTTGACTTTGGCCCTGACCTGCGGTGCCGTGCGGGGGTGGTGGCCTTTCCTGACCAGACTGTCAGCCATTCGGCCGTAGATGTCAGCGGTCCCATGCCTGCTCTGAGGGAACTGAAGAGCCTCCTCCTTGGCCCACAGCTCCAGGAGGGCTTTCATTTCTGGCCCTGACTAGGAGGGTGCCCGCCATTTGTTGCTCCGGCTCCCTGGGGGGCTGAGTCCCTGGAAGGGCCAGGGAGGTCTTGGGGGCTTGTCCCTGGGACATGGCTCACCACACAACAGAGCTCCGCCGTCAGGGTCCTCTCTGGAGGTGGCCTGTTGCCAGAGTGCCAATCCTGGGTGCCTGTGCCTTTTAAAGATGGCTGCAAGCAGGAACAATAGAGTTGCAAACTGTGGCAGGAGTGTCCACCAGGGTTTCTTCCTGGAGGCCTTTTCTGTCAACATAACTTCTCCCCTGTGTCCACACCTGCCTTTTGTCAACATAACTATGTCGATGAAGGAGTTATTCCTCGTGGAATGAGGTTTACAGCCATCAACAAAACTGCTAAGTTATGTTGACATTATGTCGACATAACTCGACTGCAGTGTGGACACATTCATAGTTTTGTCGACAAAAGTCCACTTTTGTCAACAAAACCCAGTAGTCTAGACACACCCTTAGAATAAAAACCCCTCCCAGATACAGGATGCTTCTGAAATTGTGTAGCAGTCATTGATATATGGATTACATAATTCTATGTGTCTCCAGGGACTTCAGGATGACTGTTCCAATACAGTCTCTGCACTTTATTAAAATTCCTAATTGAGGAGTATTGTCTCACTCTCCCTTATCTTTGGATGACTTGGTCCCTGGTATCTTTTTCCCTGGCTGTCTCCTGGAATAATTAGTGTTGGGGACACAATAGTCTTCATTAAAAAAATCTCTCTCCTAAAGAATGTTTGTCCAGACAAAGAAGTAATTATCATCAATTAGAACAACAGTAGAATCATTGAGCAATTGTCATTCCTAAGAATCTAATGGATATACATGATAATCAGGGTGGATGGAATCACAGCCAAACCCTGGGAAGTGGTGGTTAGCTATATAATGATCTCTACAGAAAATTCATACGCATATGTCATAGTCATAATAAGGTGTAGGTGGGTTTATAGTGTATGATGACACTTTACTGACACTTGTGGTTTGGTATGAAAGAGGGCATCACAATGGAGATTTGATAATATCTTTAGATTGCAATACTAAGTATGTCAAAATATACTCTGGCTTATCTGTTTTTGTCTGTTAGACTTGCTACCCTTGCACAGAGAGGAGCCTATCATCATAGCTTAATGATAAATAATATAAATATGATATATAAGCATTATTATAAATAATAATTAATACTTGTCCCTTGAAGTATAAGAAAGGATTGCTTAATGATGAACCTTATTAAAAATAAGGGCCCTTATTTGGTTGTTTTAATATGGATTTTGGACTCCAAAATTAAGTATCCCAATTGAAAATATTAACCAGTTATTTTAGGCACAATATTTAGAAACAAAGGATAAATATGATACATGTGACAGAAAAGATTAACTTATAAAAGTCAGCATTGCACAAAATTATTACAAATATTCCACTGATTAGCTAGTCATTGAACATTTGTTCTATGCTAATGGGAAAAAAACCCTCACACATCTAGTCTTGTTGATAGGCATAGAACTGTTTGAATAAGCAAAGAGTCCTCATGTGAGTAAAGGCTGCATGATCAGCCTGTCAATATTGTTTCATGGATGGAATAACTGGGGAGCATCCCAGCTTGCACAGGCAGCTTAGATAAAGCTGAGATGTCTTTATCTCTTTCTTAACAACAAAAAAAAAAGGAGTTATTTATTTTCTTACTCACCTCAGAGCTTTTGTTATTCCAGCCTTAAGAAAAAACATAAATATTATCTCCTACATTATATTAAAACTTACAATCCTAAGAAATAGATTTGACAATCACAATATAATGGAACTGGTACTAGACTAAACACTTGTCTAACAAAAGTGACCCCTGACAAAGCAAGTACAAATTTCCTCTGCCATTGTTATAAGATCCCTTATATTAATATGCTGTTTTCAGCATTGAATGCTTTCAGTATATATTGTATTTTCTCCCATGTGAATGGTCAGATTTTCAAAAGCCTAAATCACCCTGTAACTCTCATTGATCCTAAAATAGATTAAGGAGACTAGTTTCATTCATTTATTTGTATTAGTTCACATATCAGTTTACCCAATTACAGAGAACCCAGTGTCCTGCCAATATTTTAGCTTGCTGAAGCTGGTGAGGATGGAAGCTATGACATCAATTCAACATATATGAGGCCATTCACATGGTTGCCTCCCTCCTGCTTTTGTTGGGCTGAACACATAAAGCTAGTGGGCAATTCTATAGATTCTGTTTTTTGACATATGGAGCAAATGGGCAATCCTCATGAGTTAGTGCTGAGTCACTAGGGAAAACATTGGAGGATGGTTCCTCCCATGTTGTGATGAAACTACCAGATGATTTTATGCATTGTTGCTTTTCATGTCAAAAGTGTCCAACTGATACAGTTGTATCTTTGTGGTGACCCTGATTTCAGAGCTGTTCAGTACAGAAGCCACTGTTGCTTAAAAGACACACATCTTCAGACAAACTTCAAGCCAACTCCTGATCCTTTTTGTTTTTAATCTTGGTCTATATGTATTGTCCATGTTAAAAGATCTACTTAAAAATTCACCACAGGTAAAAAAATAAATCTATCTATGGACCTAGGGAATAATGGATGTTCTACTTGTTTATCAAATCAGTTGCTATGAGATCATTCTTATTATCTCCAGACACAATAGCATAATGTGTAAAAATTCTTAAATCCTAAAGCATGTGGGATTCTAGCTTATATAAGTGTTTTCCAATATAGTTGAATCATTCTCATTTAAAATATTTTAGCAGACTAATTCCTGAATAAATTAACATTGATTTTATGTGGTCATTTCTGTGAAGTAGAATTATTCCATCTTTTAATATGCAACACTGTCCTTATCAAAGTCATAGCAAATAGAATTTCCCCTATCAACTATGCTGGGGAAAGTTGAAAAATTAGTGTTAGTAATATTTGATAATTATTCCAATTTCTGAGAGTAGGAAAAAAACCCTTCAGAGTAACAGTCACTGTGGACATGAACATCAGTGCTGCACCATTTCAGTGAGTTGTAATGCAGGACGCTTATATTCAAGGAGAAATAAAAATTATATAATACCAATGCAAATGTTTTTGTATTATGCAATAATTAAAATACTCTAGACAGCAAGTTCTCCAGTTACATGTTTTATCTATTTCTGTTCTTTTGTACTTTAATTTCTTTTCATGTTTGATTCAGAACACATTCAAATACAAATTAATACTGCTCATTTTAGCCCTGATCCACATCTCATAGAAGAAGATTAAACTAATGTGGAATAAAACACTTTTATTTCAGAATAAGAACATCCACACTCAAAGTTTATTAGAAATAACAATTCCACAATAACTCTCTGAGTTGACAAATCCTGTGGAATGAACTGCAGAGTCCATTTATTGATGTGTCTCTAAACTTATCTATATAAGCCTTAGAGGGTGATTTGTATAGCAAGCTAAAATAGCCATATAAGATCAATGAAGATGGGTGGGAAATGGTGAACCAGGCTCAAAAGTGGAGAATGCAGACATTTGTGAGGATTTAATTTGCAAACAGCTATAGATTTGTTCAGAACTGAGATTTGTTATGTCACTTAAAAAGGTATTATATCATATCCATTATCTGATTCAAGCAAAACTGGAACCTTTTCAGTATGTCTTCATCAGTTAGATTCTCACACAATAATAAGTTCTAAGGCCATGTCTATAGCAAAACTTTTGATGGCAAAACTTATGTGACTGAAAAGTGTGAAAAAAACTAAATTCCACTGGCACAGCTTCTCCCACTGACATAGCTACTGTTAGTCATGGAGGATTGTTTAATTCAAGGGGAGAGTTCTCTTCCATCAGCATAAAATGGCTACTCAAGAGATCTGACAGCAACTCAACCATATCAGTTCAGCTATACCATTATCAGATCCCCAGTGTAGACATAACCCCCTACATTTGATTGGATTGTAACTAGAAGTAAAAATACGATTGAAAATATATATGAGATTGGTGCTGGCAATGTCCAGATAGAAGTACACTCTCTGCTAGGTCATGCAGATTAAAGTGCTTGAAGCATCTGGATGGCTGTTTTGTTGTCCTCAGAAACCTAAAGTCTGTAATGAATGATATATCGGGAAATGCTAAATGGACTAAAACAAAGGATGACAAAGTAAGGAGAACTCATGTGGCTTAATCCTATTACTTATATTCTTCAGAGCATACTGAAAGTGAATGAGACAATGTACCATGAGATACAAGTCCAATTGAAAACATTCCTTCATCTTTTTTAATTCCTTCTTTAATTAGTTTTTTAGATGAATGTTGTGATTGTGAAAGGTATCACAATCAGGAGGAGACCAAGGCCTACATCCTTAAAAGTATCTAGATACCTAACTCTCATTGATTTCAATGGGTGTTAGTTGCCTAGCTACTTTAGGGCTACGTCTGCATTGGTGATGGGAAACTGACAATAAAAGGCACACGTGACTGTACCAGAAAAGGTCTCTGGCTGATTTGTGGACAAAGAAGGTGTACCAGGGCACGGGGCTTGAGCAAGGACCTTGCCACACCACATTTTTATAGATTGGTGCTGTATATTTCCCATTTCCAGCCCTTTGCTATCTCTCCCATTTTTCATCTCTTTTCAAAAGTATGCTTATTATATACAGAATTGTGTATTTTCTGCTGGAAACTTACAAAAACATTTTAAGACCAAGTAATCTGAGTAGAATGGATCAACAGATTTGGTGTTGACAGTATGCCTGTGTCTTTGAGGTAAATTGAGTGAGCTGAGGACCGAAACAACGGAAGTATGTTTACATGTCAAGTTAAGAAAGTAATGAAGCTAATCCTCAGACAAATTGACCAGAAGACAAGGAAGACTGCATGGAGTGGACACCTGATCAGGGAGTGAAACTTTACATGGGTTTGCTTTCCAAAAACATTTCAAAGGTTTACTGGACTATAAAAAGAAAGGAATAGAGATATCCCTTAGTTATCCACCTCTGCGCTACATCTACACTGGCCAGTCTTGTGCGAGAACATATGCAAATGAGGCGCAGTGATTAATATCACTGCGCCTCATTTGCATAATTAATGAGTCACCATTTTTGCGCAAGAGGCTTTTGCACAAGAAGAAGTAGTCTATACTGCTCTTTCTTGCGCAAAAACCCCTTGCACAAAATGGTGGCTCATTAAGTATGCAAAGGAGGTGCAGCAATATTAATCGCTGCCCCTCCTTTGCATATGTTCTTGCGCAAGATTGGCCAGTGTAGATGTAACCTCATTTGCATATGTTATTGCGCAAGAGAGCGCAATGTAGACATAGCCTAGGGGATCAGGTCCTAACTTCTTTGTCTACATAAGAAAAGCACAGGGCACAGTATTGCAGCCTTCCCCACAGCATTGATATGCCTGGATCTTATCTTTGAGGAACATACTTTGGCAAGGTGGATGGTTAAACAGCCATGCTGTCAGACTGTTTCCTTTGTAAACTAACAAGGGTGCCAGGACATTTTAACTTTGATATGGGCACTAGTTCACTAGGAATTGGATGAAGGTCAACAACTTATTTCTGAAAGAGCATTCAGATAGTACTGACCATCGTCCAAAATCAATTTAGTTCAATAGAGATTTACATCACTGACCTGGGGATGAAAAGCTATGCATGTATTCTATTACTAACTCATCTCATCCTCTCTTGCAAAATATTAAAAAGTATTTTCAAATTCTTAAAGATTTTCCCCAGAAAGATTTCTCAAACAGCTCCTTTCAACTGAAAACTAAATCACACCAACACTTGTATACTTTAAAAAGTTCTGTGGTAGTTTACAAACCTAACATAAACATGAAAAATAATATACACTTCCTATTTTCTACAGTAAAATATTATAATAAAAAAGCAATTTACCAAAGAAACACATTAAAGTTGGTATTAAAACCCAAACTAATATGACCAAGTTTTGTTTTTTGGAGAAGATGAGACAATGGCCTTTTGATGAATTCACACAAGTTCAGTTAATCTGAACAAAAGAATTCCCATTACCAAAATGTAATACACCTTCTCTTATTAAAGCTGAACAATAACACTGAAACAACAAACATGTAGCAAAAGAGTTAAATTATGGGCATTCTTATAATAAAGTAAGAAAATAAGAAAAAGCATAACAGGTTCACAATCTGCCTGCAGCAACAAAACAAAACAAAACTAAACCCCCTTCTTTACAGCAGACAAATAGCCAGAAAATTTCTCTCTCTTTTCCTCAGTGCTCTTCCATCACGTGCATAATTTAATCCCCCTCTGCAATATTATTCTTCTTCCTCTCTTCCTTGTCTCCACCCCCCAGCTCCCTTTATAGCCATAAACTTCTGGCAAAATAGAAATGTAGAAATTAAGCTCCTCGTTAATTAGTCCATTTCACTCACACCACATAGAAGGAGATTCTTGTACAGTGAAATAAAGTAGGTGAGGAAACCATTAACGGAATCAGTTTAAGATCTGAACATTGAAATATCTACTAACCAGATAAAAAATTGCATATACCAATGATACATGCTGATATTTAAGGGCCTGAACCAAATCCCATTGAAATTAAGATGTTAGTTTTATTTGAATTGTTAACCAATGAGCTGGGAAAGACAAATAAACAAATGCCTCTTTTACTGGGGCAATCTTATGAATATAACATTACTTCTCCTGAATTTTCAAAGAGTTTATTTCCCCAACTCCCATCAACTAAAATAATGATGTTAGAATCCATAGAAATTTGAGTATCAGAGGGGTAGCCATGTTAGTCTGACTCTGCAAAAGCGGCGAGGAGTCCTGTGACACCTTATAGACTAACAGAAGTGTTGGAGCATAAGCTTTCGTGGGCAAAGGCCCACTTCATCAGATGCATGTAGCGGACATTTCCAGAGGTAGGTATAAATATGCAGGCCAGAATCAGGCTAGAGATAACGCCACCAGCATTCCCAGTTACCTCTGTGACACTACTGATTTCCTGAGAAAACTAGAATGCATTGGTGATCTTCCAGAAAACACCATCCTAGCCATCATGGATGTGGAGGCTCTCTACACAAACACCCCACACATAGATGGAATACAAGCTGTCAGGAACAGTATCCCTGATGATGCCCCAGCACAACTGGTGGCTGAGCTCTGTGACTTTATCCTCACACACAACTATTTCAGATTTGGTGACAATATATACCTCCAGACCAGTGGTACTACTATGGGCATGCGCATGGCCTCACAATACGCCAACATTTTTATGGCTGACCTGGAACAACGCTTCCTTAGCTCTCGTCCACTTACGCCCCTTCTCTACCTACGCTGCATCGATGACATCTTCATCATCTGGACCCATGGGAAGGAGACTCTGGAAGAATTTCACCACGATTTCAACAGCTTCCATCCCACCATCAACCTCAGCATGGACCAGCCTACACGGGAGGTCCATTTCCTGGACACCACAGTGCAAATAAGTGACGGTCACATAAACACCAACCAATACCGAAAGCCTACTGACTGCTATGCTTACCTGCATGCCTCCAGCTTCCATCCTGGACACACCAAATGATCCATTGTCTACAGGCAAGCACTAAGGTACAATGGCATATGCTCCAACCCCTCAGACAGAGACCTCACCTACAAGATCTTCAACAAGCGTTCTGGAAACTACGATACCCACACGAGGAAGTGAGGAGAGAGATTAACAGAGCCAGATGTGTACCCAGAAGCCTCCTGCTATGGGACAAGCCCAAGAAAGAAACCAACAGAACACCACTGGCCATCACTTACAGTCCTCATCTAAAACCTCTCCAACGCATCATCAGTGATCTACCACCCATCCTGGACAATGATCCCTCACTTTCACAGGCCTTGGGAGGCAGGCCAGTTCTCGCCCACAGACAACCCACCAACCTGAAGCATATTCTCACCAGCAACTATAAACCGCACCATAATAACTCTAACTCAGGAACCCATCCATGCAACAAACCTCGGTGCCAACTCTGCCCACATATATACACCAGCAACACAATCACAGGACCTAACAAGATCAACCACACCATCACTGGTTCATTCTCCTGCACATCTACTAACGTAATATACGCCATCATGTGCCAACAATGCCCTTCTGCTATATACATCGGCCAAACTGGACAGTCCCTACGTAAAAGAATCAATGGACACAAATCAGATATTAGGAATGGCAATATACACAAACCTGTAGGAGAACACTTCAATCTCCCTGCACACGCAATTGCAGATCTAAAGGTAGCCATCCTGCAGCAAAAAAACTTCAAGATCAGACTTCAAATAGAAACCACTGAGCTACAGTTCATCTTCAAGTTTGACACGATCAACTCAGGATTAAACAAAGACTGTGAATGGCTAGCTAACTACAAAAACAGCTTCTCCTCTCTTGCTATTCATACCTCCAGATCAGCTACTAGAAGTGGGCTTCATCCTCCCTGATTGGATTCACCTTGTTATCGTTAGCCTGATTCTGGCCTGCATATTTATACCTGCCTCTGGAAATTTCCACTACATGCATCTGACGAAGTGGGTCTTTGCCCATGAATGCTTATTCTCCAAAATTTCTGTTACTCTATAAGGTGCCCCAGGACTCCTCACTGCTTTTATAGAATTTTGAAACATTTTTCATTAACCTTTAGAACACCAATACTATTATAAACCACGATACCAGTGAAACACAAAAATGAGAGAGTATACCTCAGACGAGCTAAAAATACTTCAAAAGAACAGGAACATTATTTGGACTACTGTAGATTAAGACACTCTAGATGGCATATAGTTTCCATTACGCTGCACATATACCTCAGAAGAGATACTTCCTGCCCCACTGAACTTACAGTGTAAACAGACAAGACAGATAAAGGGTGCTTGGAATTACACTGATCAGTGGCAGAGATGGGAATACAACTCGTCTCTTCACTTTCCACCTATCTCACCATTCACTAGACCATACATCAGAAGGACATTGTCTGTGGTATGTGTTCCCATATAAGGGTAAGTGGATATGACATAGGTGTAAAAATTGGCAGAAAAGATACGTACAAACATATTATTGTGTAAGTAGCAAAATATATTACGTGTGTATCACCACCACACTTTCGAAAGTTGTATGTGTAATTTATTAGCATTTAGTCATGCATTCCTTTTCTTTTCATTACCTATTTCTTTTTCACTGGAGAGACAATAGAGAAATAGGTATTTCGAAATAAGTGCTGTGTAAATAAACTGTATTGTATTTTTCTTTATGTAATTACTGAATAAATTAATATTTTGTAGAATACTTGGTCCAACATAATACAAAGTAAAATGATCACTTCTCAATATAGAAAGCCAATATAGCTCAATTATAAACACCTAACAGGGCATATATGTTAAATCAAATACAGGTAATCTAAATATGATCTTATTACACTCTGTCGGTATGTCTACACTACAGCATTATTTCGAAATATCTAATTTTGAAATAGCTTATTTCGAAATAATGCGTCTACATACAAAATGCATTTTGAAATAGCGCATCCACATTGAGAGGATGCTGAATCGCATTTAAGGCTGGCTGGAACCAGGTCCGGCAGGGCATCAGGTCAGGAGTTACTTTGTGTGGCTGCTGCCTGAGGCTATCTGAGGCCTGTGCTTAAAGGATCCCCCCCGGACAGCTGGTTCACAGCTTCCCCTGCTTCCTTGCCTATCTCGATGAGGGACAGCAAATCATTTTCTCTCTGCATGCTCTGGTTGCCTTCACTCGGGACACCACAGTACTCTGCAACATGGAGCCAGAGCTGCCCCTGGGCACTCTGGTGCTTCTCGTGGATGCGTTGCTGTGAGCCTAGCCGCACTTTCTGCAGGCTGCCATCTGGAAGGTCCATTGCGGGGCTGTCAGTATCCAGGAGGCCCTGCTGGAGAGCTTCCATGCTGACGATCACTAAGAGCCTCCCTGGTCTGCCCCACTGGGGGCTTCTGCCTTTTCCTCCCTAATGTCCTTCCACTTACCCCTCCCTAATCCCCCTTCCTGATCTCAAGTAAAATACATGTATTTTCATGAACACAAACTCTCTTTATTTAACAAAACTGGTGGGGGGGGAGATAGAACTCTGGTGAGACTGAGGAAAGGAGGCGGGAGAGGAGAGGGGAGAAGAGAGCGTGGGAGAGGGGAGGGGGAAACCTGAGAGAGGGAGCAGGAAGGGAGAAGCAAGGGGAAGAAGGGGGAGAGGAAGCTCAGGGTTGGGGGTCTTGCCGGACCAACTTGATTTTTATGCAAACCTGTTCGTGGGTTTGCATGTGGCCTTTGGTGGCCAGGCTGGCAGCTATCCTGCCATAGATGGCCATGTTCCTCCATGTAGTGCTGAGATCATGGACGTTGTGGGCATCCCCCCCAAACCTGAATAAGGTACATGATCTCCACCCTGGACCAGGAAGCCACCTGCCTTCTCCGGGCCCTGGCAGGCTCCTGGGATCTGGCAGACTGGTCCTGGGGAGTGGTGGAGGGCTGGCTGCCAGTGGGTTGCTGGCTCATGTTTTGGGGCCACTGGGTCAGGGGCAGTGACTGCTGGCTCTGGGCTGGCAGGCACTGTGGCCAGAGTCAACCCCTTTAAGGGCTCTGGGAAGGGGGGATGGAGGAGTGTTCTTGGTTGAGGCTGGAGTGGCCACCAGGGCACCTTGGGAAGGCTGGAGGCCCCCTATTTTGATATAAGTGTCTACACAGCACTTATTTCGAAATACCTATTTCGAATTTGGCATTATTCCTCATGGAATGAGGTTTACCAAATTTCGAATTAATTTCAAAATAGAGGTTTGGCTGTGTAGATGCTAGTAGTTATTTCAAAATAACTTTGCTGTGTAGAAATACCCTGTATGTCTACACAGCACTGTTATATCAGAATAACTGAATTTATTCCGAAATAACAAAGAGCATGTCTACACAGCAAGCCATTATTTCAAAATAATGGTGAGCTGGAGGACTTCTTACTCCAACTCTGTAACCCTTATTTCATGAGGAGTAAGGGAACTCAAAAGAAGTGTGTTGTTCCTTTGACTTCCTGACATGTAGACAGCGTCAAAAGCTGAGTTAAGCTAATTCGACTTCAGCTACACAATTGATGTAACTCTAGTCGTGTAGCTTAATTTTACTTTTGCCCTGTTGTGTAGATGTGCCCATGGAGTAATATCTATTTAGTTAACAGTTCTGAATTTCTTTCCAAAGTAACTTTTGGGCCTTCAACTGTAAAAGAGAACATGTAATAGGTGTCTTAATTTGAGAGGATCAAGAATTTTTGTGGGATAATTATTGCATAGTTAGTTCATTGGTGAGTAACCTGCAGCCCACAATCCACATCTGACCCCTTAGGGTAATGTGATTGGAAGCTGTGAGACATTTTCCTGATATTGACCATCTGCAGGCACTAACTCCTGTAGATTCCAGCAGCCATGATTTGCCATTCCTGGCCAATGGGAGCTGCAGGAAGCAGTGGCCAGCACATCCCTCTGGCCTACGTTGCTTTCCGCAGGCCCATTGGCCAAGAATGGCGAACACTCAAAAGCCGATTATCTTCATAGTGTCTTTCTCAGGGAAAATCAGACATCAGTAAAGGAAACTGATGAGATACACACAAACAAGAAACTAATTCTATAGAAATATGCAGTTATAGTGTGGCATTGGCATCAGTAAAAAACTATGATACTATCACAATGTATCTCAGGAAGTAAAACAATGGAAGTGGAAATTCTGTACTCTCCCTTAGATCAAATGGAGCACATTTGTCTAATAAAAAAAGTCACCTCAAAGTGTTTCCTTGTGCCTCAATTATCCATTGGGTGTCAATTAGCTTAAGAAAGGGTTACAGTAATAATAATAGCTCTAGCCTCTCAGGAAAAAAGACAAGAAGCCCAGTGTTAAATAATACCATTAGAGATAGAGCATTTACATCCTCTAATCAGCAAATTCAAGGCAAAGATCAAATCAACTAGTGAATTTATATAAAAACTAAAGATTAGCCTTTGTGAGGAAGATCGTAAACAATTGAAAAAAGGGTTCATTATCTCAGTGTATAGGTTTCAAAGGTATGATCACTGCAATAGGAGCAACTAATATCTGTAGACCAGAAACAATCAAGTATTATTCCTGTGTGAGAACCCACAAACTTCTAGGTACTTTCTAGACATTTAAGTTTGTGATCCATGGAAAGGGATAGCTTTGGGGAGGGATAGCTCAGTGTTTGAGCATTGGCCTACTAAACCCAGGGTTGTGAATTCAGGCCTACTAAACCCAGGGTTGTGAATTCAGTCCTTAGAACCCAGCCATTTAGGGTTCTAAGGCAAATCTGTCAGGGATGGCTGGGTCCTGCTGAGAGGGCAGGGGACTGGACTTGATGACTTACAAGGTCACTTCCAGCTCTATGAGATAGGTATATCTCCATATTTTTAAAAAATCATAGTCAAAAGGTAGACAGAGAAGTATACAGAGGTCTACAGAAATCAAAAACATTCACTACAGGCAGATTGGTAGAAATTTACAAAGATTTAAGAATGGAGAGGGTAGGATGCTTATGAATTATGCAAGAATTGAGTTTAAAAGGAATTTGAAGTACTAAATTCTCCCACAAAATGATGACTTTGCATGCTGAAGCATTTTATAAAAATAGCAAAAAAGTTGATTAATTCTGATAATGAAACATGCATGGATTATAATAGCTAAATCTGAAAATAATCTGACTTGGATTAGATATCAAATATTACAAAACCTTGAATCTTCAGATACACACTGAAGAGTACACAATGCTGGAACATGCACACAAAATCCACAATGTACAGGAAAATGGATATATTCTTTACCATTAGGTCTATGTATTGTGCAAAAGCTGCTACCTCAAGGTAGACAAACTCTAGCCCCACATCTTCTCTATCATGTATCCAAGTAATTTATCAATATATAGGACATCCAAACAAATGTCAAATGCACAGGTATAAACATATTCAACTAATCCAGAGGGAAGCAATGGAAGCTTTATGATAGCTCATAATTTGATTCCATAAATCTACACCCAGCTGTTTCCTTTAAATCTTCTTCCCATTTAGTAATAAATATTACCTCCACCAAGTTCTGCTGATTCCCATAAGCTTTATAAATCATTTGCACCACCTGCTAAATCTTAATTCTTGTAAACAGAACATCTTACAAAGCCCTCAGAGTTACTATTAATAAGCATTTACCTTTGTGATCTTTCCAAAATTTCTCCGCTGAAAGTTGTAATATTCTGTAGACATTAAATTTCTCTTTGGTCACCAATGCCAATATTCCAAAGTATAACGGATAAATCAGAATTTAAAAGCCTTTCATCAGTTCTTTTCTTCCCAACAATTCTGAGTATTTAGGACAGGAAAATTCTCATTCACAAGCTGTAATAAAATATGGGAGGGGAAAGCATTTGAAATTTCCTGGAAATTGAATTCTTTATTTGTTGAAGCCAAAGAGACAGTTCCTTTCCTTGGATTTTTTTTCTTTTTAATTTACATGTTTTGCTGCCCTCTAACCTCACTTTGCATTTTGCATGATCTCTGACATTTTTAGGACTAAAGTTCTTTCAATTTATTAAAATTAGGGAGTGAATTCATCTGGAATAAAAATCCTCTTTTAACAACCTCAGTCTAATGCTTCATAATTTTTTTACATTAAATGCACTGAGGGTATGACTACACAGCAGGGCTAAAGTCAAATTAAGCTACACAATTTCAACTATGTCAATTGTGTAGTTTAAGTCGAAATACCTTAACTTAACTTTAGGTCTTGTCTACACAGCAGGAAGTCGAAGGAAGAACACTCTTCCTTTGACTTCCCTTACTCCTTATAAAATGAGGGCTACAGGAGTCAGAATAAGAAGTCCTCCAGCTTGACATTATTTTGAAATAAAAGCTTGTAGTGTAGATGTGCTCTTTGTTATTTCAGAATAATGTAAGTTATTCTGAAATAGCACTGCTGTGTAGATGTACACTCAGTAAGGAAGAAGGGATGTTCCTGTTATATTGTGTGGAGTTCCACAGTTGAAGAAGAAATCAGTGGAAACACAGAGAGTTTGAGTAGTTGCAAGTGTCCCTTTTATTGCACAACACAGAACTAACTGGAACCAGCCCAAACTGGCTGGGCTGACCCGTGACTTAACTCAGTTACTATAATAAGAAGATCTATATCTACAACCCAATACACAACAGTTCTGAAAAAGGGGTTCTGGAAAGGATGTTCTGAAAAAGGAAGGATACATGCGAAGGATACACAGCTAGGAAAAGTAAAAAATGGCCTTGAAGACAATTATTTTTATTGCATTTTCTTTCCCCTATCAATAAATATAAATGACTTACTTTACAGTTTCCTCCTTAGGTTTTGAATAGCAATGACTGGAAATAGCCAAATACATACCTTTAAACCTAACAATTTACAGACACATTGAAAGCACAGTTCAAGCTTGTTCTTTGCTCAGACAAGAAACTGGACTATCTTTCTTAAACTAACTTTATAGCTAGAAATCAACCCAAGTTGAGAGTTGTTTTTTTTAAATATCAATGTTCAATATATCTTTCCTCCTCAGTGATTTTTCCCATCGCTAATCATTATTGGCCACACTGTGGTGCCGTTGCTAATGTTCGATGTGCTAATGTTCAATTTTCTTGCACAGGAAGTCCCACTGAAATAACACAATGTAAGTGACTCAATGTGACAATAGTTGCTCATGGAATAAAGATCTGATTTTCAAAGGTATTAAGGCCTAAATACTTTTGTAAACCTCACTCTAAGGATGTGTATCATGAACTTGACTTGACTTGAGTCAAAAATTTGTAAAAATTTAATAAAGAAAAAAGGGAACAGCTAAGATGGTTAAATCAGTAAAGAAGAAGATCTGTAAATTATATTTACAGATAATTTAGCTTAATCATATTTTGTTTAATAGCATCAAATCTTCCACATAAAAAGCACAGGTAAAGTTATAAATATGGGATAGAGATGGATGGAGAAAAAATAAACACTGCTCCTAGGTAGGTCAATTTATTTTGTATGTAGAGCACACAGTCTCTATGTTACCAGCGATGCCTGCCTGAAGATAATTTCTGAATTCTCCTGAGTACATGAAATGAGTTTTTCACATCACAAAAGTCAATATTTCTATTAAAGGACAAGATATCTTTTAGAAAAAAAAACCCCACTGTGACTAATTGCATAGGTTCAGTTAAAACATAAAGAAGCCTAATACATACTATTTCTTCAAATTAAGAACAAGAATGAGATAGCTCCTTTAAATAAAAGAGGAAATATAAAACATGAATTAGGAAGTGTTAAGTGAATTCATTGCCAGAAATAGACTTTTTTGTGTACAATGTTAGGGCTATTTCAAAAATGAATTGAGTTCTTGATAAATGGTCTTTGATAAGTGCCTGTGAAAACTGAGACAAAAATTGATTTAATCATTAAAAACATTATTGAAGATTAATTTACCAAGCACTAAGGGTGGCTGCCAAAGAGTCTTATAATATTGGATATTACGAAACTCAGCTGCAGAATTTCAAACCCTAAATTCATTTTCAGCTACATTATTGGTATCCCTCCTAAAAAGTATGTATTGGAAGTTGATGATACATAGTGAATTAATAATGACACATGGAAAGTTTACTTATGAAAGCTAAAGGACAAACTCTTTTGTAAGACCTAAATGAAAAATATTCCAATAAAAAAATTGTGAACCACATCTGACTATATAAAAAACAAGGGATATATATAAAATATACATATAGAATATATTTTATTCTATATTTCTATTTTTCTGCATATTATAATGTGTACTGTTTCTATCTATATTATATAGTTTTATTATCACAGTTGCTATACATACAGATATAGAAGCACAATTGTGTTGGACTTCATGCTAGAGCTTACATTTAGCTCCTATGACTTTTGGACCTGTGCAAAAAAGTGGGCCACATATATGTTTTAAGAGTAGCATTACATCTATTAGGAGAAAGCGGGGAATTGATACTGTTTTTCTTTATTTGCAGAATTGAGACTACTAACATTTATTACTATAATACACAAAAACACTGGAAAAAGTGAAAAGTCCAAAAGTCATAGGAGCTAAATGTAAGATGTAGCATAAAGTCCAACACAATCATGGTTCTATATCTGTAAAGGGATTTTATAATCCATCCATGCTGAGACATACCTTCCTGAGGGATATGTAGTAGTCTAAGGCTGAAGACTAGGGATGAGTGCAATTTAACATCCACAACATTTTTTTGTTAAAAAAAAATGAAGACTTTTGTTACCTGAAACATTCTGTGAACTCATATTCATTTCACCAAATTATGTTGAGTCAAAAAAAATGAAAAAAACCTAACATGTTTTGTATTAACATTTCTGGAATGAAAAGATTTTGATTTTTCTATTTGAAATTACTTTTTCTTTTTGAAATTTCCTTTCATATTATTTTTTAAATAAAAGGTGTAAAAATTGAAGCAAAATGATTCATTCAACCTTAAATGAATTTTATTTTACTTTTACTTCACAGAAAAAAATCTGATTTTTTTTATTTACCAAAATGAAATTATTTATTTAAAACTATTTTGGAACTGCCTGGGAACTGACATATCCATTATTTGCACAGTACTACAGGTTGAGCCTCTCTCTACCAGAACTTCCTGGTCTGGCAACATCCATTGTCTAGTAGGATGAGAGAGATCCTGTGGAGGGCCAGAAGCAGGAGCCCTGTGGGGGCTGGAAACCCAGCCAGGCTGGACCAGTGAGGCCAGCTGCCCTGGCCATGGTGAGACCTGCCATGGGAGTCTGGCTGAATTGGTGGTTTCTTGTCCTTCAAGAGAGAGAAAGACAAAAGCCCCATCAAGAAAAAGATCAAAGTCTCATCTCCCATTAAATGATTACTCATGATCATACAGTGCCATGGGGCAGTGACAGGACAGGATCTATGGTCTAAAATATAAAAAGATGGGTTAAAAAATATAGATGCTAAAATATTACTTTAAATTCAAACTGCACATTATTTTTCTGAAAATATTTTAGCCTGTGGAACCTATTTTTTTTCAGTGTGAACCATTGATTTCTAGTATTCCATATGTGTTGCAGAACACTGATTGAATAGTTGAGAAGTACTGAATAAATGAAAGAGGCAATTTGTTTGTAACTTTGTCTCAAAAAACATTGGTCCACTGAATTTTTCTTCAAAACAAATAAGAGAAATATAACATAAAGTGTGGTGCAAAGTTATAAGAAGGACTGATGAACATTACAAGGGGAAAAAAAACATGAGATCTACAAAAAACTCAGGTACTGTCTGTTGAGTGAACACACTAAGAAATCCTAGCTATCAGCTATTCTGAGCCACTTTGGACTGTGCTGCTATTGCTGTTTACATTCTTTTTGTTCAAAATCTATTGGCAGGAGTCTGTATGTTTTCTTAATAAAAATGGCTTGGTTATAACATAATGATCTCATGAATGCTTTCCACTCATTTTCTCTCATAATATTAAAATCCCACCATTCAGCATTATTATAACTAAAGTACAACTGAATGTGAAGCTTTCTGGCCAAAATTTGCAAATCAATTGATTTTGGGTGCCCAGCCAGATACTGCTGAAATAAATCCAATTTCTAAAAAGTGCTGAGCACCAGCCATCAGAAAAGGCCGGCTTTTCCATGCTGAGTTCTCAAAGGCACATCACCCCAAAACCACAAGTCACTTTTGAAAGTCATACTTAGCCCTATAATACATCGTTTTCTGATAGACAGTCCAGTTCTCATTTTTTTCCCTCTGTTAATAGTCATTATTTTAAAAACATTAATATTTGCTTTAAAACTTATAGAAACAATAAGTTTTAACTGGATGGGTGTTATGGGCCAGATCCTCAGTTATGGTGATTTACACTAAATCAGTGGTGGACAACATGTGGCCCATCAGGGTTTTATGTGCGCCCTGTGAGCTATTTTGTTTACTATTGCTCATATGCAGGGCAGCCAAATTCCTCTGGTCTCCATCCATCTAGATATTTTTCCTACCAGTATTACTAAAGTGACATGCACATAAAGCAAGGGTGTGTTAAGTGTGTGCTGATTGTACACAACACTGACTGTGAGAGCTGTGCACTCCCTTTGCATCCAATCAAAAGGCAATTACAGGTCAGTCAACACCTCTGCAATTCTAGTTATGCAAGCGCAGCTAGCAAAACTACCCTATCCTGAAAGACCCTATCCTGAAAGACCGTCTTGGATACAACAGTCTTCTGGCCAATTGAGATGAAGGAGGGTCACTCATGCGACTCACCCACTAGTTCTAGGTTGCCCATCACTTTAGTAAGTTCATTAAGAGGAGGGATCTGTATCTATTTACATCAGCTGACAATCTGGTCCTTCATCATTTCTAAACTGCTTCTAAACATGCAAAACAAAGAGCATTCTTTACCTTAAGATTTATACCAAAAAATGCTCCTTGCACAATATATTATTAGATTAACTTCATGCTTTGCATGTTAAGAGGGGTTGGTAAAAAGAATGTTGAAGACGCACTACATGAAAAATATATGACTAAGGGATATCAACACAAACCATCTGTAGCCTGTCTAGATAGTAAGTTCCTCAGGATAGATACTGGCTCTTGCAGAATGTTCTAGACAGCACTGAGTACACCACTGAAGTGAAAAAAAACCCATCATCATCAGACCTTGAGTCCAACAGACGTGGTTGTGCGGGGTGAGGATGAGAGTGTTTCCAGCTCTGATAGACAAAAAAAAAAAAACAAAAAAAAAACAAAAAAACAGAAATACTTTATTCTGACTCTAGTTTATCCGAATGTGTCTCAGAGGAATAACACCTTCCAGGTTCAAAGCCAAATTCTGCTGCTGATGTAAGCAGAAGCTGTACCACTCCTTGTTTATCACCTCAGTGGATTTGGCCACTACTTTGTATTGTACAGTCATGACTAAATTGCGGTCTTACTGAAGTTCAACCATGCAGCAATGACAGTGTAAAAGTCTGTCCTTTCCAAAAGCAACCTGTTGAACAATAGAGGAAAAAACCACTTTGAAAGAATCCAATTGCCGAAAGACAGATTGAGAGCAAACCATTCACAATGTGTAGGAAAATGTTGTATACTGAATGCTGAAGATGTATAGGTGTATTATTGAGGGGGGAAATCCATTCCCATCCCTGCTGCTGAATGTAGATGTAGTGTAAAAGTCATATAAAATTTTTCTTTTCTATCTTTTTGAAGTAGAAAGAAGAGCAATAAGGTCAGTGCCAAAGGAGAGGCAACGGAGCAGGAACAAAAAGCTGGAAGGTTGCAGTACTGATGAAATCTACTGAGGCAGATGGACCAGGAATGACTCCTTAAAAATGGGATTTCAGATCACCAGAGTGTATGTATTACCTGCAGCTAGATGAGCAGAAGCCATATGTATGTGTTGGTCCTATTCCAAATTCAGTGTATAGCACTCAAAGTCTACCAGTCTTGTAATACTCACTGGACCTTCATGTAATCCTTATGTAGAAAAGGAGGAAAGAGGTAAAACCAACTTGCCTCTGCGCAGAGAACACTGTGCAAAGCTACCAGGTAAAAACCTTCACCAGTTTATTTTATAACTTGAGGCTGGTGAGAAAGAAACCTGACTGACAGAGTATTGGGAATATTAACTTCAAGAACAGATCAAATCATATGAACACAACATGTCTTTTAGCAACATATCTGTATCCTAGCCTGCAGTGCGAATATACTGCATGCAGATGAAAGAATGCAGAGCATAGTCTACCTGTGTTTTAAAATACAGGATTAGGAAAAAATGGCAGTAAAATGATAACATTTTACTATACAAAGTCAAATAGCTTCTGATTTAGCTGTACCTTAATGTGCATTTCTACTGTAAAATGGATCAGTGGTTTCCATATAATAAAGAGGCATTTGTTCTGCCAGCACTGCAATCTTAGGGCCAGAACCAAAGCCCACTGCAATCAATGGAAAGACAGCCATCTGAGTTATGAGAGTCAGTCTGTGTTCTTTGCTTTTTAGGTATCATCATTATAATGAATTCTGCAGGCCAAATTCTGCCCTTCATAATCTCTGTGGAACATTAGCACCTAATTTCTCTGAATGTAGGAATGGTGACAAAGTGTCCTCTTCATAAAAAAAATCTTTCTCTACTGAAGAAAAAATAATTCAACTTTTCGCTTTGTACCAGTGAGCTGTTTACTGTAATTGTGATATCCATATATAACCTCTCAAAACATAGGGCCTGTTTTGTATTTTCCCAACAATAATTAGTCTCTTGTGTCCCTATAATCACGAAGCAGCAGTATGAATGACCATACACGCACTTCATACAATAATTCTCCTGTATACTGAACAACGTGAATTTTTCAGCCTATAGCTCATGGAGTTGCATATATAACTTTCATTCATGGTGAGCTTTGTGCCTAATTTATCTGATAAAACAATTTTCCCAATGTCTATACATGTTTTATTAACCACAAATATAAGATATGCAATGTGGCTGTTGCCACGTTGGTCCCAGTATATTAAAGAGACAAAGTGTCTGAGATAATGTCTTTCTCAGACCTACTTCTGGGAATTGTGGATTGGCATTGTGGGTTGATGCAACCCTTATATATATATAATAGCAAGAAGTGAAATAATTGTCTCCTTTACAATCCGTCTCTCCACATTTTGGTTTGTTACTAAAGGTTGAACCTCCCTGTTCCTGTACCCTTAGGACCTGAGTGCTCCTGAGCAAGCGAATTTGCTCGACCAGGGAAGTCAGGCATCCAGACTCTCCCAGGGCTCCCCTCCTGGATGCTGCCCTGAAGAACCTGGAGGTCTGACCTCCTCTGGCCTACCTGCCTGGTTCTGCTGCCCACAGCCTGCTCATGGAGCTCTGCTCCCTTCCCCAGGTCCCTCATGAAGCAGTGACTGCTCCAGGGGTTCCCCAGCCCCTCATGGAGTTGCAGCTGCTCCTGGGCTTCCCCGGCCCCACACAGAGAGCAGCTATTCCCAGGGTTCCCTTGCTGTCAGCCACCTGGCCCCATGCAAGGCAGCAACCACTCTTGGGGCTCTTAGTGCCTATACCACACATGGCGGCACACTCTCCCAGGGCTCTCTACCCCCAGGTCATTGTTCCTGAGGGATGTTGGTAACCAGGCCTGCTGTCACTCTCAAACTCTTTGACTGGGGCTCTCTGGTCTAGAAACATCTGTGGTCCTTCTGGATCATGGGTGTTGCAGACCACAGAGTATAGGACATGAGAGGTTCAACATGAAACTCTCCATCAAAGCTCACGCCTAACCCAATTTTCCAAAAGGTATATTTCCCCAATTCAGGAAAAAAATAAGTACATGCTTAACTTTAAGCATATGAATAACCTCATCCATATTCAGCAAAACACTTACACATGTGTGCTTGCAAGCTTAAGTCCTTTGCTTGATGCCATTTCCTTAATGTCTTTTGTTCATGGAATCATAGAATTATAGAACACTAGAACTGAAAGGGACCTCAACTCCAGTCCCTTGCCCTCATGGGGCAAGTCCATCCCTGAGAGATGTCTATCTAATCAGCTCTTAAATATCTCCAGAGATGGAGATTCAACAACCACCCTAGACAACTTACTCCAGTGTTTCATCACCCTGACAGTTAAGAAGTTTCTCCTAATGTCCAACCTACACCTCCCCTGCTGCATTTTAAGCCCATTGCTTCTTGTCTTATCCTCAGAGGCTAAGGAGAACAATTTTTCTCCCTCCTCCTTGTGACACCCTTTTAGATACCTGAAATCAGATTTTCAATTGTTAGAAATTGTTGAATCAGAATGAATTTAAGAATATGTGTAACCCTCACACCTCAGCTACGTCTATACTGCTTCCTTCTTGCGCAAACGCCTATGCAAATGAAGCGCAGATTAGCATATTGGCGTGTTTCATTTCTATAATTAATTAGGGGCCATTTTTGCACAAGAAGCTTTTGAGCAAAATGGAGTTGTATAAATGGTTCCTTTTTGCGCAAAACCCCCTTCTTGTGCAAGAGCCGTTCTTCCTCATTTTTTCAGGAATAGTCCCTAGGCAACATGCAGAGGTTGCACGAGTGGTCATATGTGCCCCGGCACCATGAAGGGGAGGAGAGGAAAGGGTCACACCACATCACCTTCTCCAGCAGCCTCTGGTCACATCTGGAAAAGAGAGAGGAGACACAGCACTGCCTGAGACAGACATCCCAAGAAGGAGAGGGGTCTGAAGTTTCCCCCGAAGTTTGAACCACTGGATTCCACACTTGAGGTCTACTTAAAGTGCATGCCCTAGGATGCAGAGGCAGTTCTTTACTGCAAGAGAGCTTGGGCTGCTCCCAGCTTCGTGTCTGAGGCAGAGAGTTTGTTTATACATGGAGGGGGCCAGGGTAATTAAGATAACAAAAACATTTTCATTTACGTAATTGAAAGATCATTAGACAATCATGAATAAATCATAGAATCATGGAATCATAGGGCTGGAAGAGATCTCAGGAGGTCATCAAGTCCAGCCTTCTGCCCAAAGCAGGACCAATCCCAACTAAAACATCCCAGCCAGGGCTTTGTCAAGCAGAGACTTAAAAACCTCTAGGGATAGAGATCCTACCACCTCCCTAGGTAACCCATTCCAGTGCTTCACCACTCCCCTAGTGAAATAGTTTTTCCAAATATCCAACTTAGACCTCACCCACTGTAATTTGATACCATTGTTCATTGTTCTGCCATCCATCTCTATTGAGAACAGCCACTCTCCATCTTCTTTGGAACCTCCCTTCAGGAAGTTGAAGGCTGCTATCAAATCCCTTCAAATAGTGGTGTGCTCCAGGGATCTGCTCCATTTGAACCACTTCTGTTCAACTTTCTCATAAACGATGATGGAAAAGGGCTAACCCATGAGCTGGCAACATTTCCAGATGATAAATTACTCAAAATATTTAAGAAAGCGAACTGCAAAGAGTTACAAAGAGATCTCACAAAACTGAGTGATTGGAAAACACAAGGGCAGATGGAATTCAGTGTGGATAAATGCAAAATAAAGCACACGGAAATATATAATCCCAACATACATACAAAAAAGGTAACGGAATATGGGAATAATTCGGAAAAGAATAGATAATAAGAAAATATCATATTGCCTTTACGTAAAGTTATAGTATGTCTACATGTTGAATACTGCAAGAAGATCTGGTTGCCCCATCTAAAAAAGATATATCGGATTTGGAAAAATTTTAAAAGGGCAACAGAAGTGATTAGCAGTAAGGAACAGCTTCAATATGAGGAGGGATTAAAAAGACTAGTCATTTCTTTTCCAAGCTGAAACGTCCCAAAGGATGGTGGAATATGAAAGAAGACTATTCTGGGAAAGATTGGGGGAGGGATGAGGGAGAGGTGGGGTTCTCACCAGCACATCTGCTAGGACTGCTCCCACTGAAATCAATGGAAACTATGCCACTTATTTCAATAACAGCAGGTTTGTACACTAACTAGTAAAATAGAGCATCAGTGGTATAATGATACCACCTGGCTTAATTCAAGTCAAGACAGCCATATTTTTCAGATCATTTACCTTCTATCAAGTCAGACAGCAAAGCCAAGAACCACAAAGCTATTTAGGCTCCTAACTGCCATTTATTTGAAGTGCCTAATTTGAATTTATTGCAAGGAAAAGAAGGAAAATTCTTACACTTAAGTAGCTGATGCTTTCTCACCAGAGTGAGCAGCACAGCTTGACAAGTATTCAAATTATTTTTGAATACTTTGTCAATTCCCTAATATAATGATTGAAATAAGCAAAGCAAAGGAATTCAATATTCATTGCTTAAATAAAACATAATATTGAATCGGTGATCATACTGGATCATCAACAGTTTATTTAGGTTTCTATTAATGTGATATCCTTAACGAAGGATACTGATCTGCTGGAATATAAATTAGTTTTGTGACTTGCAGTTTTCCCAATACAAATGATCATTGTTAAATATTTTTACTTCATGTCTTTGTAAGCTAAGGATAAGCTATCTGCTGCAATGTTTAGCTTTCAAAGGTAATGAGATATCAGTCTGTGTCACAAATAAAGATTACTTAAAAGGTATGAGAGGGATCTGAATAAAGTTGATCTACATGTGTGAGTTCTGATCTGACTTACAGTCCCATGTTCTTTTCATTTTTTGTACCTAAATTGAGATAATTAATTAGTAAAAATAAACAGGAATAAAATGAAGGCATAAAAGGCTGCCACATAGGACACCACTCACATATCTAGTTTAGTCAATTAATTAGTAAAAATAAACAGGAATAAAATGAAGGCATAAAAGGCTGCCACAAAGGACACCACTCACATATCTAGTTTAGTCAATGTCACTCTCTAAGCACTATTTGATCTGAGGAAGTGGGTCTGGCCCACGAAAGCTCATCACCAACTAAACCATCTTCTTTGTCTTTAAAGTGCTACACAGTCCTGTTTTTTGTTTCAGCTACACCAGACTAACATGGCTACATTTCTATCAGGTATTGAAAAAGTAATTCTTAAGCCTTGCCAGAGTTATAAAATGTAAATAACCTTGAACAAATTTGCTTCCAGTCTGGCACTTTGAAAGGATTCCACTGGAGGAGAAACAAACAAACATACAAATGTAGTCTCCTCACTAAAGGTGCCTCTGCTTATTTTCTGGGAAGACACTGTGTGCTGAAATCTAGCCCCAGAGACTACAATTCCCATGAGCATTGGAGGAAAACAGGAAGTGACTTTTGTTTTGAGAAATTTGAGTCTCTCCACGTGTAGAGGAAGACTCAGCAGCCTATAGACTCTTCCCTCTTTTTTTTGGAACAAAAGGGAGCCAGGCTGCTGTGGAGGAGTTTTTATCCAGTTCAGGAGCTGTTATGTTGCAATTATGGACTGGGACAGAGAGCCTTTGGAACTGGGCTCTCAAGGCACACCATTGTGTATAGGGCCAGCCACATGAAGGCACCGCCATTATATGTTCTTTATGAGCAAGGGACAGTAGCAAGAGGGTGGATAGGGTTTCCCCAACTAAACAACATCACCATTGGGGTACTCAGGATCTTCTTGTATGTTAAAACGATCAGGTGCCCAGGCATACCTGTGAGTGTGACCTGCTCCCAAGTAACCAGGGAGGAAAAAGGGGGTTGCACAAACAAACCCCGATCCAAAAATGCTTATTGACATCAGAATTCACCTAGTACTGCATTAGTTAAGGTCTAGAACATAAATCCTTCAATTACATTTTTAGAGGAGTGAAACAAACACACAATTAGAAGAACTAGAGGACACCAAATGAAATTAATGGGTAGCAGGTTTAAAACTAATAAAAGAAAGTTCTTCTTCACACAGCGTGTAGTCAACCTGTGGAACTCCTTGCCAGAGGAGGCGGTGAAGGCTAGGACTATAATAGAGTTTAAAGAGAAGCTAGATAATTTCATGGAGATTAGGTCCATAAAAGGCTATTAGCCAGGGGATAAAATGGTGTCCTTGGCCTCTGTTTGTCAGAGGCTGGAGAAGGATGGCAGGAGACAAATCACTTGATCATTGTCTTCAGTCCACCCCCTCTGGGGCACCTGGTGCTGGCCACTGTCGGCAGACAGGATACTGGGCTAGATGGACCTTTGGTCTGATCCGGTTCGGCCGTTCTTATGTTCTTATGTTAATTTTATCATTGAAGGCTCTTTCATCAATTAAAAAATGAAAAGGAAAATTGTTAATTTAAAAATTAGCTATAGAGATAATTGATTAATGAGCTCCAAAAACAGGATTTATTAAGACAGACAGAGAGGATGGTCCCATTGGAAGAGCAAGGATGTTGCTACCAATCCTTGTGACTAATGCCAAGTTATTATAGTGCTGGGCTGACAGGAACTGCTGATAGACAGATACCTCTCTTTCAAATATATGTTGCTTTGGGGGGGAGCAATTTAGGTATAGTGCTACAGAATTGCAAAGCAACTCAACATCTCTAACCTAATGCCTGAAGACAAGTTAATTAAAACAGAAACAGTATGAGATTGGAGTGTTGAACAGATATTGCAAGCCATAAAAATAAGTAAGATTTGAAATTATAAGGAAACGATCTATTTTATTCTGATCTCTTTTTTGCTCAGTGTTAAACTTTTTGTTTTTTTATTGCATTTTCTAAAGCCTCCATCATTTTTTTCTTTACCTAAGGGACGCTTTTGATGTCACTTTGGCTGTCTTTGTTACCCAGCAGATATCTGGGTAGTTACAATCCATCTACTCCAATGTCTTCAACTTAAAGTGTTGTCCTGGTACACGGCAATAGCTTTCCACAATCATTTCATCTTTGATTTTTGTCTCTTAACCCAAAGCATCTTCAGTCACTTTCCATTCTCACAATATAACTCTAATACTATGAACACTTTTGATAAAAAGTCTAATCTCTTTACCATTACTTTCCTATCTTCAGTTTGTATATCTATATTATTATATACATGTATGTTGATGATACAGTTATGAGAATCCACTAACTGAGTGGCCATTATCGAAGCTAGACCATAATTTTATTTGTATAATGTATCTTCTTAATCTTTGTGTTTGTTTCACTCCTCACTGAAGTTGTGCTTAAACATTGGAATATTACTATTCCTCTTGTTCAGAACAAATCCCGTTTCTACTTCACTTTTCTCTTTAATTTAAAGACCACTTGCCAGTTTTGCAAGAATGAGGTCAGTACCTCTTTTTCTACAACACAGATAATGTAGTCCAAAGAAGTTTTCATCCTGTCCCCTGGAAATTTGATCTTCAAATCTGTCACTTGCAGTTGGCAACAGAAACATCTTGAAGAGATGGCTTGTATTATTCCAATCTTAACTTCTCTTCTCAGGTTCCTGAAACTATTTGTATGTATTTATTTACTATCCAAAATACCTAATTGCTCTGGAATCAAAGCATGCTCATATGAGAAGTTCCTTTGCTGATCCCATTTGTTTAATTTATCCAGTTACTTAAAGGCCACTATCTCCATATTATCTGAATACCAAATGACACCTCTTGTTCTCACAGGGTCCTTAATCAAAAGGGGAATGTGTAAAGATTTCCGAATTCCTTATTTCTCGCTATCTTCCTATTCCATTACCCAAGCTATATCTACACCACACTGTTTTTCCAAAAAAAGCTACGCAAATTGCAAACCGCAATTTGTGTAGCTTTTTCCACTTCTTTTTTTGGAAGAGGCTTTTCCGACATTTGGCCCGTCTACACTGGGCCAAATGTCGGGAAAAAATCTTTTTCGGAACATCCCTTTTTCCTTGTAAAGCAAGGTTTACAGGGATGCCAAAAAAGCGCATCTGCTCTTCTGAAAAATATTTCAGAAGAGCAGACAAGTTCCCTGGATCAGCAGAGTTTTTCTGGGATACTTCCAGTATCCCAGAAACCCCCTGTAGTGTAGACATAGCCCCAGTTATATCAGCAACATTAAGTTTCAGCATTCTAACGTTACTGGAGTCTACCAAGGGAAGAAGACCAAAGTTAACTTTTCATTCCGTTCTCACTTTTATGGAGTCTGCAATCTGTCAGAGGGGGAGTTGTTATCTTGCCCTGCCAGCCTAGGATTATTACAATTCAGTGCGCCAACATTTTGAAACTTAAGGCTAGGATGGATCATGGTTTCAACAGGACCAAATCCTGGCATAGACTAGGCAATAAAAATATGTAGAAAATAAGCATTACAGAGCCTGACACTTTCCTGTCATGCTGCTGTGAGTCATTTCAATCATATGTTATTTTAGTTTAACTTAAGTAGCTGTCTGATCTGCAAAATAATAGCAATAAAGATAATATATATATAGTTTCCAATACTGCTACATAGATAGATAGATAGATAGATAGATAGATAGATAGATAGATAGATAGATAGATAGATAGATAGATAGATAGATAGTAATTATGATCAGAGATGTGCTTTCATACTCAGTCCAGATGCTTCTGAATGTTGGCAAAGTCTGCACATTTTAGCCCATCTTTACTATGGGACAAATTAGAACACTAAGCCCAAACCCTTTAGAAGTGTTTGGGTTCAGGGAAGTTTGGGTTCAGAGCTGAACTCAGATACATTTCTAATTACTGCAAAGTACCCCATGAAGCTAAAAAGTATTAATTTGCTATTTTTGTCTTTTAACACATTAGGGCCCAGTTTTCCTATGGCTGGCAACAAACACAAATAAACAAATAGTTTACACATTTTTCTGCACTCATGGATGGATTAGGACATATATTGAAGTTTGCTTAGTATTTTAATCTTTAACACTATGACTAATTTGATATTTATAACATAGCATGACAAAAGAGGATAAAATAGAAAGGAGGTGCAGGTGGATAAAGGAAGGAAATAAAAATGAAAGGAGACGACACATGCAAATAAAAATAATATTTCCTGAAAATAACAATGTTAACATGGAGGCAAGGTTCAGATGATGAATCAGTTACTTAAGGGATAAAAAGACAAGCTGCTTAAAAATGTATAACTGGTATGATTAACTGAAGACAAATGCTATTTCAGGAAAACTGAAATCTTCCATTATCTTGCGGAAAAAGAGGATTTTGCACAAAAAGAAAACATCCACACTGCTTGTTTTTGCACAAAAACCCGAGCGCAAAACCGGATTGGCAGAAAATATGCAAATGAGATTGCGACTCATGCAAATGAGTCCCTCATTAGCATATATTTTGCGGAGAAAACTCAAGTGTAGACGTAGCCTCAAGGTGCATCTACACAGCAGCCGTTTTTCCATATCAACAATACTTGCATCCTCATTGCTATTGCATTATTTCGTTAGAAAGTTGAAAGAATTGAGGGGTTTTTCTGAGGACAGAAAATAAGCCTATGAGGAATAAGCCTTTTTCCAAAAAAGCTCATTTGGAAAAATGCGTGAGTGGATGCAGAAGAGGGTGTTTTTTTCAAAAGAAGAGGCCTCCAGGAAATACCACAGGTGCCCTGGTGGCCACTCCATCCAAACTAATCAGAACTCTATAGTTAGTGTCTCCTGGCTATAATCCATGGGATATGTAGTTTGTAGTGGGTTTTTCACCCTTAGGCCCTTAGGTATGATATTCATCTGTTTGCATTTGATATTTTCATACCCTCTGCTCCTTGTTTCCTGCCCCCTTCCTTTTTTTTCCTTCCCCTCCCCTCCCGTCCCCCCTTCCCCCTGCTTCTCACCTATTTATTTTGGTCTGCACATCCTAAACTAAAAACTCCAGTCATCTGAAGAAGTGGGCTGTGCCCACAAAAGCTCATGATACCATCTACATATTTTGTTAGTCTATAAAGTGCTACCAGACCATTTGTTGTTTTTTAAGTTAATCCTGTACAGACTAACTCAGCTACCCTCTGAAGCTTCATACTTTAGGATTACCATAAAAGTAAATTTCTGTTCTTATATACTGAAACATCAACATTCTGCAACATCATCATTATAGTCTTCTGTAATCTATGCTGCAGACAGAGAACCTGAAAATAAAATTTACAATAATTCATCAAAGTCATTATCAAAAGAATATCTGATTTGAATCCCTCAGAAAAATTCAGGGAACTTTGAATGTATAGACAGAAATGGGAAGGATGAAATGTTTGTGTTTTCATTCTGCCCTAACCTAAGTAAAAACTGAAAAGCAACATATATACACAGCATCCACTTAAACTCCACAAATCTATTGAAATAAAGTCCTATCTGGAAAATTATAAAATAATGAATAGCTGTCATTTGGAAAAACTAGGAGGTAATGAATGAAAATAATTTTTGTTCACCTAACAGTTGCTATAAAGACAGCTTGATGACTTAATTGAGATTATGATAACTTCCCAGCTGACAGGCTGACACAACTAAAGGAACTCATATTGAATAACTAATGAGAACAGTAAATAAATTCTAGCTAACATGTATTTTGGTACTGTCAAGGTTGTTCCCCACTCTGGCACTCCGAGTGTGGAAGGTGGGGGACTACTGTAGGCCTTAAATACCTTGCCTCTATAGGCCTCTGCTTACAAATGCTCCCCGAGGTCACAGATTCCCTGGCCTTGGGAGGTAGTTTCCACCACCAAGTGAATCATCTCTACCTGTCCCCTCTCCTCCACACATACTTTCTTCTTAGGCTTAGGAAGGAAACACTTGGTTTTCTTCCAGAGGGATATCCCCAGCTCTTTTACCACAAGAGAGCTTGAAAAACAGTAAATAAACTGCAATCTCTGATAGCTGACCTCTTAATCTTAAGCATGCATACACATACTTCCTGTATTCTAAGACACAAGAATCAAATCATCACCTTACAAATATGATTTTATTAACAAAACAAAAAGACATACTTGATAAAACCTACTTGGTAGCTAGGTAACTAAGAAAGGAACTGACAAACACAGAAAACAAATGGTATCTCTGGGTGCAGATTAGCTATAGTGAATGGGGCAGGGGCACATGGATTTAACTCAGAGAAGTTTAACCAAAGAACAAAACAAAGAAAAATAACATGATCATGACTAAATATATATTTTTCTATCTACTCGCGATCCGTACTAATCTGAACTTTCAGACCCAGTTCATTTTTTGTAGTCATGGGAGTTCTGCCTGGTTCAATTCATCTTGCTTCCTCCAGCTCCTAGCTTAAAACTCACACAAAGGAAACAGCAGGCAGGTAAATATTTCAATTTAAATGTCAACTCCTTCTGTCTTTGGCTCTTCTGGCTCCCTGCCAGCATCCCCAATTACCTGAGCTTAACCCTTTTGTCACTGAATACTGGAGAGCACTCCTCCTATCCATCTCAGGTACATATGTAATGCTAGATTTTAATCATTATTAGTATTGATAGAAATTTTATTTATTAGTTATGATAAGTTGTTATAAAATATATGATTAAGATAGATAACATATGATTTTTTTCTTGGTAGTTATTATGGTGTTATGTATCCAAAACCTCACAATGGTGAGTTCTAATTTAGAAAGCAAACTTTAGGAACTTAAATGTTTGAGTCATTTTAGTGCACCAGTTAGAGAAGTTTTTCACCATTTTGCAAGACCTATTTATAATTTAGCAAATTTTAAACAATTTCCATGGATACAAATGGTTACTATATCATTATCATACACTCTTGAGTTCCTAGCATCCCTTCCTGTCATGAGACAAGACAGTTAGCATATAGCATCCCATGAAGTTTTGCAAAGTAATGCTAAAAGACAATAGGGAACTGTTAGTAGGTAGATTTTATTTGCTTATAGAGTGAAAACATATTTCTAAATGTCATAACATATTTTAAAGCTACACAAGTTTGTCTTTGTGCTTGTGATGACATTCTGACTTCCTGGATGTATACAGGGAAGCATTGCTTATCTCAGAGGTGAACAGAAAATGTTGACCACAAAGATTACATTAATGTTCGATTGGATAATATGTCGCAAAGGGCAAAATAAAATGCAAAGGGCAAAAGACAAAATAAAATGATCGTTTCAAACTCTTGTTTTGAAACCATGCTAAACTCTTGTTAAATAGGTCAAAGTTGTTATGACTCTTTGTAGCTAGAGTTTTAGAATATAACGGCACATCTTCCATAACAAGTTGATGTTTGATAATAGTTGGACAATGCTAAATTATTCAGCTAACCACAAATTACACTGGTCTACAATTTTTTTAGAAGTCGTCTGCTTCAGAGATAAAATGT
>CM057846.1:25884393-25915982 GCA_030068395.1 Apalone spinifera
TGGTCCAGTAAAATATATTATCTCACCCAATCTGTATATCTCATATCCCTATGTGTACCTATTCTCGAATGATCACTCCACTTGCAAACTGAAGTATTTTTTCTAGCAGGAAGTCAATTAGGGCTTGTTTATCTTTACGGAGAAGATTCACGCTGCCACAGTCGATCCCCAGGGATCAAATGACCAGGTCTAGTGAAGACCCACTAATTTGAAATGAGAGGATGCTTCCATCAGCACTGGTAGATGGAAGCATCCTTCCTTCTGCTGTGTGGATGGTACCAAGAAGAGATTTAAGATATTTCAACTCCAGCACTTAGCTGGAGTTGCATACTTGAAGATGAGACTTTCTCCTCTAGAGTAGGCCAGATCTTATTTCAGAACAGAGTTATTCCAGAATAGCTATAGCAGAAGTTAGTCTAGATTAGCTATGTTGTGAATTTTTCCATGTTGACAATATTTCAGGAGTTGCAACTGCCACGAAAAATAATTTTTTTATTCTGATTTGGAATAAAAAATTTTCAAAACCTTTTTTCATGTGACAAATATTCACTTTCCAGACAGTTCTAGAGATCAGGAATCCTGAATGCTACCTCTGTTTTTGGGACAGAAGTGTAGCTTATAGTGGTTAAATACATAGAACCCAAACTATATTCCTCAGGGGCTTGGCATGACAGAAACCTGGATTCTTGGGCTGCAGTGATTTCACATAAGCACTCTGAGAACTTTTTTTTGAAGCATAGGTTTTTGGGAGTTCTTCCATCTTTTGTGGGCTGGAGTACATGCCCTGAATTGATTGCATGGATATTTAAGCAGAGCTCACAGATGAGATTTAACTGTCTGATCTCCATTTTAAATCATAGACTATTCTTCTAGGCCACATGAGTATTTAGTAAGTCTCTGCCTCTACATGAGGGATGGTGTTTGCCCTGCAGCAGATTTGTCACTAAATTTACCCTGCTTCACATATTTTCCATTAAAGCTAAGCTGTTATAAAGTGCTCTATAGACTAACACTATTTACACATAATTGGTATTGAAGGAATCAGCACATGAGGAGCAGAATGTTTTATATTTCTTGCTGGAGGGATACAAAGGTGAGTGAGAAAATTTTAAAAAATGCCAAAAGTTATGATTTTTAAACTCCTTCTCTTCTCTCTGTACCAATTCATTTTTTATCACTCCAACATGAAAAATTCAAACACTGCTCAAACTCTGTATTCTGTGCTTTGGTCCTTGCCATTTCAATAAGGTTTTTATGAAACAGAGGTTTAAATCTCCTGTTAAATTGAACTCCATATGGTAAACTTAATTATGGTGCAGATCCCACTACTGCCACTCTGAACAATAATAATCTTCCTCACATTGTTCTGCTGCTATGAAGCAGCATCCCAGAGACAATAAGGACATGACTCTTCCTGCCAATTTAAACCTACTTTTCATCTAAGACTGGCAAAAAACTAGGGTCACTTGTGAGGGTAAGTTTTGAAATATTGATTTTGGCTATAAGTAACTGGAGTGAAACCACAAACTCACTTTGGCAGCCATCAGATCACAAAGGCTTTAGCTACTCATCTTTTTTAGAGGGTAAAAGTTCTGCATACCACAAACTGGTGACTTATATAACTCATAAGAGACCCTTTAAAATGCTGAAAACATCTATTGGATTACATTTTGCACTTACACTTATACTGCCCCATACATTTACACTTATACTGTGCCATACATTTCAAAGGAAAAAATATATAATTATCCTTGCTTTACATAGGAGGAAAGTGAGCTACAGAGAGACTACATGGGCACAACAACATAACAACCACAACAGAGCCAGAATTAGAGCTCAAAAGTTCCTTGGCCCTATGTGCCATCACATCCTTTGCTACCATATCATGATTAGAACAAGGAATTTCAGAGACAAACAAAAGAAGGATATAATCAAATCATTTCAAACCTCAGCAAGAGCTTCTGATTTGGTTCAGTGTGAATTTTAAACACTAAAGCTGTGTCTTGCGGAAAGCTTTTTCCGCAAGAGCCCTGTCTAGACTGGTGCTTTTTTCCGTCAAAACTCTAAGACGGAAAAAAGCGGCAGCCATGTTAATGCAAATGGAGCAGGGAAAATGTAAATCCCCGCTTCATTTGCAATTCCAACTGGCCTCCTTTGCATGTCTTTTCCGGCAAAGGTGGCCAGTCTAGACGCAGCCTAAGAAACATACTGACTAACCCAGTGATGGATATCTGAATACCTAAAGCAGGGTTAGGGAAGCTTCTTTCTGTTGGGGGCCCCTGAGCCACAGAGAAATCAGTTGGGGCCACAACAAGCACATCTCACAGACCTGGCCCCCAAATGAGAAATGAGAGAGCAAGAGAGAGAGAGTCAAAGACTTACCTCACTCACACTCATTTCAGGGTGCTGGGGACATGGAGGGGGTTGCACCAAAGCTGGGGGTTACCCCAGCAGCCCTGCAGCAGGTGCCAAGGCTTGGAGACATGCCACCTAGCTGTGGGGGAAAGCCCCGAGCCCTCACTGCAGGCTGAATCAAAGTAAGCCAGGGCTGGATCTGGCCTGCAGGCCATAGATTCCCCACCCCTGATATAAAGCCTTCCTCCTCTGCTTTCTGCAGTGTGGGTTTGGCCAGGTAGGAGCTCTGAAGAAGCAGCAAACCACCCCTGGTGATCACTACTGGGGCAAGAAAGCAGTTGGAAGTGCACCCTCAAAGGCTGACACCTTGTTCTCAGCAACTGACTTGGAAGCAAAGCTAAAACATCAGCTGCTAAGGTGGGTGACTTATGCCCAATATTTTTAAATTGCATTTGATTTTCAAGAAAGAAAAATAGGGGAAGATGTATATTGACCTTGTTATGGGATTTTGAAGTCTGAATCTTTTTGCAACTCTAACCCATATGAATGCAGTCAGGAGGAAAAGGTCAGTCTCATAGAAGAACTCCATCATGTCAGATTATGATGGACACTAAAGACAAAATGTAACCAAAGCATCCACCCCCGTTTTCAGAACACAAATGTCTCCTATGCATTAAGTATGTAAATTTTTTTATTATTGCTCTAGCAATTTTGGAGTAGCTGTTCCTACACTCCTTCCTCCTCCCTCGCCCCTCCCCCCGCCCGCCTGCCTCCATGATAACAATTTTTCTGACACAACTTTCCTTCTTTCAGCTTCTGCATTCCTACTATCTTTTGACAAACATGACATCATTAACTCCTTGACACTGGAAGCTAAGTTGCATCCCACTGCTGGGAAGGGACTGCTGTGCAACAAGAAAAATCCAACTACAAGTTACAAGTATACTTGAGGAGCTTGAATATTGACTTCATTGACTGAAGCCTTTATGTTAGATGAAATGTTCAAAGGATGTTTTCTGTATACGAGAGATTTATCCAGAATTGTCCTGCTATCCCACTGAGCACAATATGAAAATCTAAGCTTTTAATTAATTATGGCTTGGTATTGTAAACAGTGAACTATACTGATTGATTGTGCAGAATAATAAAAAAGTTTATGTAAATTTGTTACAGTTCTTTCAATTCTTTATGATATATCTGGGCATTGTCTCTTCTTCTTCTCTTTGTTTTAAGTTTGCCACAGTTCTTTTAGCCTTAAAACTTCAAAGTCAACCAGAAATGGAGTTCAGATCAATACTTATACATACAGAAACAGGCACAGGCTGGGCTTTGCATTGCTGCTGTATTGCCTTTGAATCAGTATCTCTTACCACATTATAAAAGGACAGAACTTAGAGTTCAGTACACAATTCTAAATAGCAATTCATTTTCATATTCAAAGTTAGATGGCATATGGCAGTGCTATTATTTGTTTGTTTTTATTTGTTGAAGGGGAGGGAATGGCAGTGATGGTGGCATTCCCCTCAGCCATCCTACCATAATTTATTTCACATTCTTTCCAAACAAAGTTAGTTTATAATTTAGAGGAATTGCTAAATTTCTTCTTGTCCCTCTTTGGTTATGTCTTCAAGTTCTTCCATTTGAAGGACAAATGAAGGGAAGGAGAATGAAATTTAGTTAGAACCATCGAATCCTAGGACTGGGAGAAACATTGAGAGGTCATCGAATCCAGTCCCCTACCATCACAACAGGACTAAGCACTGTCTAGATCAATCCTGATAGATGTCTATCCAACATGCTCTTAAATAACTTCAGTGATGGAGATTCCACAACCTCCCTAGGCAATTTATTCCAGTGCTTAACCACCCTGGCAGTTAGGAAGTTTTTCCTAATATCCATCCTAAACCTCCCTTGCTGCAATTTAAGCCCATGGCTTCTTGTCCTATCATCAGAGGCGAAGGAGAACAATTTTCCCCCCTCTTCCTTGTAACACTCCTTGAGACACTTGAAAACCGCTATCTTGTCCCCTCTCAGTCTTCTCTTTTCCAAACTAAACAAGCCCAATTCTTTTAGTCTTCCCTCATAGCTCATGTTTTGTAGACCTTTAATCATTTTTGTTGCTCTTCTCTGGACCTTCTCCAATTTCTTCACAGCTTTCTTGAAAGGTGATGTCCAGAAATGGACACAATACTCCAGTTGGGGCCTAATCAGTGCAGAGTAGTGTGTAAGAATGACTTCTCATGTTTTGCTCGCAACATTACTTTTAATGTTAGAGGATTTCATAATTCCTTCCTTCACTTTCAATTCAAGATCTCCTTGGAGAATATAGAACACTGGTCTCATGCAACATGACATAACATGAATCTAATGAAAATTTCCAGTGATCCACCGGATTTATGTCAGTGACTCATAACAGAACAAGATCTATAATTTAGTACTCCTAAAATATTAAACATTAGTTTATTTTTAAATGGCACTCTGAACTATACTGTCTGCTGCTTTTAATCAATATCAGTTATCAATGTGATAGGTTTTGGGGGAAAACATCCTTAGTCATTCTTGTTCTAATTTTAAAGTAACTAAGATATAACTTACAAACATATGGACTGCAGCTGGTTGTCATATTAGTTTTGCAAATATTTTCATTGATTTTAATAATGCCCCCAGAATAAGCTACTGGAACATGTTAAATGTTTATCTAGAATGATTTGTGTGTTATATTTTAGTAACTTCCTTTCCAATTATTCTGCTTTCTTTATAGTAAAAAATTAATATGTTTTGAAAGGGGTGTCTTTAATTATCTGATGGTACATATTACCTTCCCGTTACAACAGGCACACGAGCAGCCCTCTGGGCAAAAAGGGTTTTTTTAAATAAATGTTAACAACAAAAAGTATCTGTCACTTCTCCCTTCAAGGAATTCAGTGTGCAGCGGTGGCCCATCCATATAGGCAAACTCGGTGGTCGCCTAGGGCGCCAAGTTAAATGGGGCGCCAAATGGTGGCACAATATCATTGAGCGGTTTGGAGGTGGGGGTGCCGATTGCATGGTTTTCCTAGGGCACCAGTTGCTGGCAGCTAGTCTAGGGCCGCCCCTGTCAGTGTGAACATGAGTAACTTTTTTTCTTTTTTAAAAGCCCCTATTTTATTAATTAGTAAGACTTTTGAGACATTGTCAGCACAATTAAGCGTGGAGCTATACTGATTAAATTATGCTCATTGTTTGAAAATCATAGAAGTTTGGATTTCAGTTGGAACTAAATCAGAATAAGCAGCATCATTGAAAAACAAACAGAATGTAAATGAAAAAATGTATTAAAGTGAATCACTGTCACCAAATCATTAGGGTGCTGAAGTGTGAGGAAGAAGGACCTGTGTTCTAGTCTTCTGAACGTCTGTGTTTACCAGGTTCTCATGGTGAAAACTGTAAAAATAAATCTCAATATCCAGTCAATCCTAGGGAAGGGAGGGATGTAAAGGACACAACTCTGGATGACAAGTTGGCCCAATTTCAGTGGCGTAGCAAGGCAGGCAAAAAGGGGCAGCTGCCTTCGGGTGCCACGCAAGGAGGGGTGCCAATTTAGCTGCCAAAAGTTATGTTGTGTGGAGGCGGAGGGGGGGTTGCTTTGTGCTGGACCAGGTTTCCCTATAACCCCGCACACCGCTCGGAGCTCAGCCTCGGTGCCCGAGCCCGCAAGTGCAGGGGGCGCCCACAACCTCCCGCTCGTTGACTCTGCCGCGGCGACTCTCTCGGGGCTTCAGTTCATGGCGCTGGTGTGGCCAGGAGGAGGCTCCTGCTGCTGCATCCTTCGCCTCAGGCCGCCCGCCCCCGCGGCTCCCGGCTCCCCCGGGCTGCTACAGAGGTGGAGGGCGTGCGGGGCTGGGTGGCTAACCAGCTAGCCGCCGCGGGGCAGGGGCACAGCCGCTGTCTCCCCCGCAGCTCCGCGTTCAGTTCGCTCTGGGAGCCTGGCGGAAAAGACAAGCTGCAAAGCGCTGAAGGAAAAAGGCAAAGACGCCCGAGAAGATGCTGCTCTGCCAGGCGCCAGCAGCCGCTGCCAAGGAAAGGCGGAATCTCAGGCGCATGGGGCGATCTGCAGCCACAAAGCCCAGTCCCCTTTCAGCCCGCCCAGGCTGCCCCAGCAATGGCGGGGACGGAGCAAAAGGCGCGGGAGACTGCAGCTCAGAGGAGGCAGCTGTTTCCCTTAGTCTGAGTGCGAGGCGCCAGGCGGGCGCAAGCGCCTCCTTAGCTGAAAGTCTGTGGGGGGCGCGGGAGGGAAAGGCGCTGGTGCTGATGCAAAAGGGGGAGTAGGTGGTAAATGATTTGGGGGGGGGGGAGCCGCAAATTTTGCCTCATAACAGCCTCGCTACGCCTCTGCCCAATTTGTAAGAAAATCAAGCTTGTTCACAAAGAGAGCACTAGCCATCCAAAGAAGACAGTCCTTGGTGGAAATTCAATACTCCGAAGAGTCAAAAGATTTTTGCTTTTCGAAATGTCGCATGAGTCTTCTCCCCTGGTTCCAGGTTCCTAATAACAGATTTGCTGCTCACTGTTCTTTCCCAGTTGTCTTCATAGTCACCTATATCTTGCAGTGGTGAGAAATGGGAAATCTGGCACCCTGAGATGGATTTATGGTTAGACCATTAAGGGGAGATAGTGTAATCAAGGAACTGAATTCTATCCTGTTCGAACTCACTTTTTTCAGGCTTCACATATACATGATATTGGCAAAGTCCTTCTAAGATTCTGTGGACATTCCAATAGTGAGAAGCCTGGCTGTCAGAAAACATAAGGATGTTGTGCAGATAAAAGACTAAGCAGCAGTCTAACACATCCCTAAAGGTATTATTTATGACATGCTGGAATGTTGCTGTGGTGTTGCACAGGCCAATCAGCATGACCAGGTGCTCAAAGAATTTGTACCATATTCAGAAAGTGGTCTTCCACTTATCTCTCTCTCTAATCTGGACCATGCCAAAAAAGGTCCAGTTTAGTACAAACTTTGTGGAGCAGAGTCTTTCAAAAATCCCATTAATGAGAAGGAGAGGGTATACATTTTGAATTGTGACTGTTTAACACCCAGTATTCAACACAAGGTCTTAGCAATGCATCTTTTTTTTTTTCTTTACAAAGCAAATCAGGGCCCCAGCCAGACACATGAAAAATCTTCCTGGAGGTATTTGTGGAAAGCCTGAAATATTAATTCCTAAAGGGAGTAGATCCAGCCAAAATGAACTTCTGCTTTGGGATGGGAGTTGATGGGACAGCTGTAGCTGTGATGGTGTGCCAGAATATCCATGTTTTTTGTTGTTGAGCATATTGGCAAAATTGTTATATTTAAGCAGTAGTGCAGAGACAATGGACCAGACTGCAGCAGATAACAAGACATCCCAGGTATTAATCTGCTCAATCAGAATCTGGGGGAAGGCAAGCTGAAACATAAATGGCTTGCAATCTATGGTGCCCCCTCTCAGGTTTCATGCTTGCCCATAAGTGAATACGTGGGTCAGGGGAAGTGAGTTTCTTAGGGTATCACGAGTACTGAGCAGGTGCAGCTACAGCTGCAGGGTCATACTCCTGACTCTGCACAGCAAACACAAGGAATTTAAATTGCTCATTTATTAACATAAATTTGATCTAGTTGGCATTGTTGAAATTTAGTGGAATTATTTTTATGAGTGGAATGTTAAAGAAGAGTATTATAACCTATTTAGGAGGGACTGGGAGGAGAAAAGGGGGAATGGTGGTAGCACTGTCAAAAATAGCATTACATGTTTCCAAGCCACTGATAACTCAGAAGAAAATTATCTTGAATGCTTATGTCCTAATAGATAAAGTGCAAGCTGAGGTTTAAGCTGGTATCTGCTACAGGCCACAATATCGCACAAGATAACAGGATGACAGTTTCCTTATGCATCTGTGTATAATATTCAGGAAAAATAAAGTATGTTCATGGAAACTTCAATTTCAGTTACATATGCTGGAGATTTTGTGCTGCTAGTAATAAAACATCCATAGAATTTCTCAATATTAGTAATAGCAATTTCCTAACTCAAAAGATGTTGTATCCAACACATGGTAATTCAACATGAGATCTTGGCTTGAAAGCTAAAAAGGAATTTATCACAAAAATAACAATGAACAGTAGTTTTGATACCTGTGATCATAGCTTGCTAACATATATAATGGGCAAACATCATAAAGTCCACACCAGAAAAAGTGTATTTTATATATAAAGCATTTCTAAAGTTAGATATTTTGAAATGAGCAAACCCAGATAAGTTCAATTCAAGAGTTATTAATGAGCTGCCCAAAAAACTTGCTGGATTGTTAATACCTGCTTTAAATAAGTCCCGGAACACTGACTAAGTTCAAGAACATTGGAAAGAAACTAAAAAGATAAATGGGATAATTCAAGAAATTATAGGCCTTTTACTCTGACATTGATATCATGCAAGATAATAGAGTAGCTGATATAGGACTCAAAGTAATAAAAAATTAAAGGAAGGTAATATAATATTAAGGAAAGATAATATGATTAATGCCAATCAAAATTAGTTTATGAAAAATAGATTCTATCAAATTAACTTGATATCTTTTTTTCATGAGATTACAGTTTTGGTTGCTAAGATAATGTTACTGTAATATAAATGAATTTCTATAAAGCATTAGACTTGGTAGTTCATGAATTTTTTTTATTAAAAAATGACAATGATATAAAATTAACAAGGCACATGTTCAATGGAGCTAAAGCTAGCTAACTGACAAACCTCAAACTGTAATTGTAAGTGGTAAATTACCACTGAATGTGTGTGTTTTAGTGAGATCATGATGGGGGACTCTTTCCTGGGAGTGTTCCTGTCTTTGGAAAAAAATTAGAGACCATAGTGGATAATCATCTGAATATAAGGTATCTATGCCAAGAGGGGTTACTTCAATTCTTGGATGAAGTACCAGGGAATCACAAGTATGATTTTACTCTGAATTTGGCACCAGTATGAATGCTGCTAGAATACTATGTCCAGTTCTGGTGTCCACAGCTGAAGGAGGATGTTGATACATTGATTAGAAAACATGCTTTATACACTACACCAGAAACTCAATCTATTTCAAATTGATCATGTTGACTGCTCGATCCTTCAGCCTTTATACAGATTGCACTGACCACAGCACGCCTTCCATTGTTCTCTTCTCTTGGCCTTCCTTCTCCGTTTGCAGCCATGATTTTTCATGATTAAATCTTCCCATCTCTAAAGAGCAGGTTTGAAGCAACTTGGGTATAGTCCATAAGTACCTACATAGGAACAAATATTTGGTAATGGGCTCTTCAGTATAGCAGAGAAAGGTGTCACATGAACTAAGTTGAAACTAGATAAAATCAAACTAGAAACACAACATTCATTTTTAAGAGGCAATAAGTTACCCCTTGAAACAATTTGCTAAGGGTTGCGATGGATTATTCATAACTGTCAATTTTATGACTGGACTTTTTAAAAAATATATGTTTTTGGAATTGTTTGGATAAGTTCTGTGACCTGTGTTATATAGGAAGTCAGAATAGATCAGGAGTTTTCAATGTTCATTGAACTGTGGCCCCTTTCTGACAATAAAAAATACTATGTGACCCTAGGAAAAGGTCAGGGCACACCAGAGCTCCAGTAAACTACGAGGCAGTGGCAAAGCCCAAGGGCTTTAGCCCCAGCTGGGAAGCCTGTACCTGAGGCCTGCCACCTAGGATTAAAGCCTTTTGGCTTTGGCCCCAGGTGGTGGAGCTTGGGCTTGGGTCCTGAGTAGCAGGATATGAGCTTGGGCTTGGGCCTCGAGCCCTAGCAAGTCTAATGCCAGCATTGGTGACCCTATTAAAAAGTGGTCCCAGCTGGCTTTGTACTCCCAACTCACAATTTGGACTAGATGATCACAAGGGTCCCTTCTGACCTTAAAATCTATGAATACATGAAAATCCGATGGAAACAGATATCGTGTAAGACTTTACTAAGATGTGTTTTAAACCAGAGTAGACAGATACAAGAGATACTGACATATAATTATTACTTGTCCAAACAGTTTTGTTGCCCAGCTACTACCCCCATTTAGAGAGTGAAGCATACATTTGCAAACAGAGAACATATTATCATTAAGACTGAAGAACCAGTCTCAATACCCAAGGAGGAGGGCTGGGAATTACACTGGGCAAAGGAATATTCTGGAGGGAGATATTAGTACTGCATAAAAACAATACTTCCTCATAACTAGGGACACCACACTAGGCAGTGGCATTTATGTCCACTTTAACAAGCAACCATCTAGCACAGTGTTTCCCAAATGGTGTTCCACGGAACCCAAGGGTTCCACGAAGTGAAAATAAGGGTTCCATGAGAAAATTCAATTACAATAGCATTTTATGATTTAATTTTTTTGTACACATTATATGTGATTTTTTTTTTGTTTTTAAATATGTGCAATTAAACTAAATGTTGATCTCATGACCTTGTTTGTTTATTTTTTTATCCTTACTTATTTGTGGTCTACTTTTTCAGCTCCATATATAAGACTGTTATTAGGAGTTCCGCAAAATTCTTTCGAGTTTAAAAGGGTTCCATGGTCAAATAAAATTGGGAAATAATTCTAGCAAAAACCCTACTTTTACTTGCTGGAGCATTGGGAGAAAGAAGGACAGCAAAGAGCAATGTCATAGATCTGCCTAGACCCATCTTCTTCTGGGGCATAGAGCACTGCAAGCAGCATTGCCCACGCTTCCTTGTACTGCCCAGAACTATTCAGCAAAATTATGTGCCATGGGCACTGATGGCATGGGATCCTGTAGTTCTACTTCTGGAAGGAAATATCTCCCTGATTTTATCTGGTTATTGTAACATTATCAAAAGTCTGCCTGGTATTAACTGAGGTAAAACCAAAATTCTTCCAAGCTCTAGCACTTTAGTGGGTCACGACCCAGTTAATATTGTTGGTGATTTCACCTACCTCAGTTATGTTACCGATAATAAGCTTAATTGAGAAAAAAAAAAAACACCCTTGAAATCCATGCTGCAAAAGCTAACAAAGAATAGGGGTTTCTCAGGTGGTCCTTGAAGGAATGCTAACAAGATTAATTGTCAGCAGACACCGAATCCTTGATGAGGTAGCAATGCAAACTGGCAGAGAACAAGTCAGACTGAAGAGGGGTGCAAATATTTATTAAGTCAAAATAAACCTTACGCTGTTTATTTGCGTACTCACCTATAACAAGCCCTTGCCATTTTTACCATCGCTTTTCTGTAGTTGGATGTACTCTGACTTGGAAACATAGAATATATGGCATGACTTCTCACCCTCCCAGCTACACTGTCCTACTGAAATGTGCTGTCATGACATGACCAAAACAGATAAGTGAATTGCTTCAGTGTCTCCTATCAGAAAATAGAATGAAATGCTCTGAATTATGAGAAGTATTTCCATGCCAGGAAACAAGGTTACTATCATAGATTTTCTGGTCAATGAACAGGAATCAAAGGGCTCTACACAGGTTAATCAATTTATAAGAGACAAGATCTTGTATTTTAAAAATCCACATTTTTTTCAGTAGCTTTTCCTTCTTGTCAGTTCTGACCAAACCTGTCAAAATTTTTGCTCCACTGCTAGATCTCACCTCAGCTGTAGTCAGTTCTCTTTCCTATGTGTATTTCATAATCCTTAATTCATATACTGAATCTAGTTATAAAAGATGATGTCACTCTAGTTACAGTTTACAGATTTTATCTGTCCCACTGTGCATCTTATCTACTTTCAAAGAGAGTTCTAGGAATAACAGTGTGAAAGGGAAAGAGGAAGAGATTTCAGATCAGTGATTCAACCAAAAAATTAGATAATATTTTGGTTTTAGTCACAAAAATGTTTTATCGTTGAAGTTTTTTTCTTTTCTTCCATAAAATTGAAGTAAAATTTGAAACAAAATGTCAAGTCAAATTGAAAAATCAAAACATTTGTATAAGTGTATTTTCCACTTCAGTATCCAATTCATTAATGAAAATATTGAATAGCATCACATTTGGGACAGACCCTTGCAAAATCCCACTAGATATAACTTCCAAGTTTGACAGCAAACCATTGAAAGCTATTATCCAAGTGTCATTTTTCAACCAGTTGTGCACCAATTTTATGGTAATTCAATCTAAACCACATTTTCTCAATTTGCTTGTTAGAATGTCAAGTGGAACTGTGTCTAAATCTTCACACAATCTCAATAAATGGTGTCTGTAGCCACCCATATCCACTATCTCAAGCCATTAGGCCAATAACTGTGTCAAATAAATAAATTAGGTTAGTTTGCTAGGATCTGTTCTTGAAAAATCCATTCTGGATATTATTTTTCATTGTATTATCCTGTGGGTGCTTACAAATTGAATGTTCAATACTTTGTACCTATAGCTTCAAAGAATACGTTAGTCCTACTAGTCTACAGTTCCCCAGGTTTTCTTTGTTCCGCTTTTAAAAGAAAAGTTCTATGTTTGCCCTTCTCCAGTTATCTGTGATATCACTTGTTCTCCATGAATTCCAACAGCAAGTCTACATAGCAGTGTTATTCTGAAATAACGGACGTTATTCCAAAATAATTATGCAAGCATCTACACAGCAAGCCTGTTATTTTGAAATAATATTGATATAATGGGCATCTTATTCCGGATTCTGTAACCTTCAATGTATGAAGAATAACGCCTATTCCAAAATAGCGATCTCAGAACAGGATGTGTGTAGATAGGGCAGCTGGAGTTATTTCAAAATAAAAGGCCTCCAGCCCTTCCCACAGGTGCTTTGCTCAGCATTCTGTCCAAACTAATCAAAATTCTGTAGTCTACCTTCCCCGGCAGACCTTAAAGCTGAAGCCAGAGGGGAAAGGGCTTGTGGCACAAGGAGGCCCTGAGAGCCCTGAGCCACACAGCAGCATTTTAGGCAACCCCGTGGCTCCCACTGAGCCCTCCTCTGTTCCTAGGGTGTCACCAGCTAGGTCCCTGAACCCTGCCTGGGGACAGAAGAGGCATGCAGCTTCCTGGTCTGATGCAGAAATTCTGGACCTCACTGAGGTCTGAAGAGAGGAGGTAAACATCCAGGATCTCTGCACCAAATGCAGGAATTCAGATGTGTACAGCTACATGGCCGACAGCCTGGGCAATAAGGTGTACCTACTATTTACCCCTTTCTCCAGATAATCTATGAATATGTTGAATAGGATTGGTCCCAGGACTAACCTTTGGGGGATACCACTAGTTACCCCTCGCCATTCTGAAAATTTACCATTTATTCCTACTCTTTGTTTCCTGTCTTTTAACCAGTTCTCAGTCCCTGAAAAGATTGTCCCTTTTATCCCACGACAACTTAATTTACATAGGAGCCTTTGGTGAGGGACCTTGTCAAAGGCTTTCTGGAAATCCAAGTACACTATATCTACTGGATCCCCCTTGTCAACATGTTTGTTGACCCCTTCAAAGAACTCTACTAGATTAATAAGACATGATTTCCCTTTACAGAAACCATGTTGACTTTTGCCCAACAAATTATGTTCTTCTATGTATCTGACAATTTTATTCCTTACTATTGTTTCAGCTAATTTGCCCGGTACTGATGTTAGACTTACCGCTCTGTAATTGCTGGGATTGCCTCTAGAGCCTTTTTTAAATATTGGCATTACATTAGCTTTCTTCTAGCCACTGGGTACAAAAGCTGATTTAAAGGTTACAAACCATAGTTAATAGTTCTGCAATTTCACATTTGAGTTCATTCAGAACTCTTGGGTGAATGCCATCTGGTCCCGATGACTTGTTACTGTTATGTTTATCAATTAATTCCAAAACCTCCTCTAATGACACTTCAATCTGAGTCAAGTCCTCAGATTTGTCACCTACAAAGGACGGGTCAGGTTTGGGAATCTCCCTAACATCCTCAGCCATGAAGACTGAAGCAAAGAATTCATTTAGTTTCTCCGCAATGACTTTATCATCTTTAAGTGCTCCTTTTGTATCTCCATCGTCCAGGGGCCCCACTGGTTGTTTAACAGGTTTCCTGCTTCTGAAGTACTTAAAAAACATTTTGTTATTACCTTCTGAGTTTTTGGCTAGCTCCTGAAGATAAAGGAGCTAAGGCAGATATATGCCTAGGTCAGGGAGGGCAGCTCCCGCTCCCGGGTAGCACCACAGGCCTGCCCGTACTCCCACCTCTCTGGCTTCTCCCTCTAGCTCCCCTTCCCTGTAGCTACTAAGGGCCCCGCACATGAGGTGATGAGATGAGACCACCTGAGGTAGGCACCATTCCCAGCCCCAGCCCTGAGTCCTTCCTCCTGCCTCCAAGGTTCTTTCCCCAGTCCCTCCCTAGTGACATTTATCCCAAATAACAAAACAGAGTTTATTGTTTCCAAACAAAAAGTGTGGTTTATTATCTCTGTAGGGAGGGGAGTGGGAGGAAAGGCAAAAAGGGGAAGTGCACAGGCTCCTTGTGGGGAGGGCCAGGGGGGAGTGTCACTGGGGTTTTTGTGTGAAACTCTCCCTCAGGGCCTCTAGGATAGGCACAATCCCCAGATAGCAGCCATGCATGGCTGTTCAAAGGGCCTGTCAATCTAGTCAACCTCTGACCCTCACCCTGGCAAGAACATTTCCCCTTTGCTTTCACAAATATTGCGAAGGATACAACAGGCTGCCACTACTTGGGGAACATTTTGCTCACCAAGGTCCAGCCAGGTAAAGAGGCACTGGAGCCTCCCCTCAGATGCCTGAAGGTGCCCTCAACAATAATACAAGCCCTTCTGAGCCTGGCACTGAAGCGTCCCTTGCTTTGGTCCAGATGTCCAGTGTAGGGCTTCATTAGGCAGGGAAGCAGAGGGTATGCTGTGTCCCCCACAATACAGACCGGCAAGTTCATGTCTCCAACCCTGATGATGCAGTCAGGGAAAAAAGTGCCATTGTGCAGCTTCTGGAAGAGGCTGGAGTTGTAGAAGCCATGCCCATCATGTGCCTTCCCCTACCACCTGACTTAGATGTCCGTGAATTGCCCATGGTGGTCCAACTGCCTGCAGGACCATTGAAAAGTACCCCTAATGGTTGATGTATTTGACTGCCTGGGGGCCTAGATGGGGAGGGGGTGCCATCAATAGCCCCCTGCCTTTGGGGAAGACCATGACGACAAAGCCAGTGATGATGGAGCCCACATCGCCCAGGTTGATGACCCTGCACAGCAGGATGTTGTTAATGTCCCACACCATCTGTAGGAGACAAACAGAGAATCACAGGGTTGCCAGGGCCCTCAGGAGGTCCATGAGCCCCTCTCTTTCCACACACCAGGAGCAACCCCCATCAGCGCTTTGTAAAGGCACTAGAGCACCACACATGCCCTGACGGTCGATCTTCCCATGTCAAACTAGTTCCTGATGGATCAGCAGCTGTCCAGTGTGGACAATGGCGGCACACTTCTGGAGAGGAGTAATGGGTCTCATGTGGGAGTCCCATTGCCTGAGGGTAGGGGCGAGCCATTCACACAGCTCCATGAAGGTGTTCTGCATTCAGAAATTCTGGAGCCACTGCTGGTCATTCCACTGCCCCAGGATAATCTGGCTTCACCAGTCAGAGCTGGCATCCAGTTGCCAGTATAGTCATCAGAAGCAGCGGTGCACACAGGGGAGGGCAGGTGGAGTCATGATGCATGAGCAGTCCGTGAAGAGAGAAGAGGAAGTGCCCCACAATGAGCTGTGGGTCCTGCAGCCTGCAATAACTACACTAGGAGGTGTGACATGAGGTCCAAGAGCTGGCGATTGCTTGGAGTCAGGTCCAGCTCCATGGAGGAAGTGATGTGGTATCTGCAAGGGCAGCCACAGCTGGCAGAGAAAAGGTTTTGCTATCCCTAGAGGAGGTAGGCAAAGGAGAAGAACCTGAGACACAGCTGTATGGGGGGGGGGTCCCTTTAAGCACGAGCCTCAGATAGCCTCAGGCAGTAGCTACGGGAAGTGAGTGTTGTCCTGATGCCCTGCCTGAAGTGCTTCCGGGTGACCTTAAATGCGATTCAGCATCCTATGAGTGTGGATGCTCTATTTTGAAATAGCTCAGTGCTATTTCGATGGGTGTTTGTAGTGTTAATGCACTATTTCAAAATAAGCTATTTCAGAGTTTTTACTCTGAAATAGCTTATTTTGAAATAAGCGTTTAGTGTAGACATAGACTCAGTTATTATTCTCTCTCTCTCTCTCTTACACACACACAAAAGATATTGATAAATATGATGCAAAGATCCATTTGTTTTTCACACAGGAAAAAGATGACAAAGAAGAAAGCAAAATTGTAGAGGGGAGACAACAAAGAAGGAGCAATAAAAGAGAGAGTGGATGAAGACAGAGTGTGCAAAGGGAATGTTTTGCAGGTCAGCATGATGATATGGCATAGTGGAACTGAACATTATCAAGGGCAATTTTATTGAAATAACATGTGACAGTGGTTCCCGGATGGGTTTAAAACAGATGTGAGCCTGATTTGATATCCTTTGTGTAGAATTATAGCTTGCTTAAATTTGCACATTCAATATCCTTTGATTTCAGTTGCCTTATTACGTATCACTTTAAACCAAAGCTTGACCTTGGTTCTTTTTTATTTACTGTGCATAATATATCTTCCTTATTTCACTACATGTCTATATCTTTTAATTATAAGTGAGTGCCACCTGTTACATGCCCTGAAAAGTTCTAAACAAAAGGGAGAACTGATAATGGTAACAAATTAAACTTGATTCTGCTGTTCCTTGCAGTCCCAGAGAGATGTGATCAGGCTTAGCAGGAAATCCCAGCATCACTGTTCCCCCATTTCTCAGGAGCTCTTCACTTTGGAAAGGATAGGGAAATAGTCATAGGCAACCCCAGTGTGCTTGCTTGCTTTCTCTAAGTGGGTCCAGAATTCCCTGTGGATAGCAATGTAGTTCCTCAGTAGAGCTGGTCAGAACATTTTTGGTAAACTATGTTTTTGCTGATATTTGCAGTTTCATTGAAGCCAATACACTTGATAGAGGTGTATCGATTTCAACAAATCAATGAGAAGGTTTGATGAAAAGGTGTCTGAGGTTAAGGCTGGAATCTCTGGCCACTTCCAGAGAGAAAAGGGAATAAAAAAGCTGACCTTTTCAATATAACAATAGATATTGCAACATAATTCCATATTTATAAAATATTTAAAAGGTTTTGTCTTCAGTCCAGTGCAGAATGAAAACAAAATTTTGAAACCCAAAAAGATATCATAAACAGGAATTGATGTTGACTGTCAAACTCTGTCCCTGGAGGACCCCAATAACCACACACTTGACTTTATGGGGCATTTCTCATAGTTTGCAGATGAGGGTTATTTGTAATTAGTAATTTTGCTTAATACCTTCTTTCTTTTCAACATTCTTCCTGCTTTACCTTCTCTTCACTCCCTTTTTCATCTAAGTTTTCTGTTCTAATTACCTATACTTTTCTTTTCATTTTTATTTTAACTTCCTTTTTTATTCCTTGCTTTCTTTTTCCCAGCTGTTGTCCATTCCACTTATCTCACTCATTTCCTCAGTTACATCTTTTTTTCTTATACAGTATGCACAATTTTCCTACTGTGTTACCCCTCAATTCAGTCACCACCTTTCATCATCATTTATGTCCCTTACAGATGTGGCTAGATGCTTCCTGATGACTGAAAGAGGACGTCAAGCCTCTAGGTCCCTTCATACTTTATGTCACCAGTGCCTGAACAGAGCTTGGATACTGTCCCAATCTTGAGGGTCTCTTGGCACATGTTGGGTAGAGGTGCTGTGTCTAACACTCCATTTTGTGAGCTGTGTGGCTGTCTAGCCCATGGAGTCAATGCTGATCCATCTCAAGTTGTGAGCCTTCTGGGTGGTTTTACCATGTAACTCTCAGGAAGCATGTTGCAGTTTGATTCATATATACATATAGAGACACTTTGCACAGACTCAAACATCTTCATAAGAGAGTACAGATCATTAGAAAATAAATGTCCCTAACCACAAGGTTCTTCGATAGATCCTCCTTCCCCTGTGTGGCTTTGAGCTCAGTCAGGCAGAGCTCCTCTGTGTCATAAGGCTGTTATTAATTAATTAATTGTTAGCACACTGCACATATAAGTCTATGGAAATGGTGCTAGCAGCTGATAGCAATAAGCAATATGAAAGATGGATTTCAGTGCTGTCTGGTTCATTTACAATTCTCACAGCTACACCCCTAGTTTCTTAGGGCATCTGCAGTTTATGTTCCAAGTGGTCCTCTTTTTCTAATTCAGATATATCTTGCTCAAGTTGTGCAACAAGAATTCTCTTAGAGTTCATCCTGCACAGAAAATCCTCCAACCCCCAGATCCCAGTAAATATTCCCTCTAAGTAATATTACAGCATACAATATTACCTGAGCACTGTGCTCACTCCACTCTTTAAGCAGGAGTTCTTTGGATCCCTCAGCACAATTTCCCACTCCTGAATTGCAGGGTGCTGCACTATTGTAACACATTATAAGTTACACTTCCCACATGGAGAATCAAAGGGAGGTTTCTAGCAAAAAGCATGTGGTGAGCATAGGTCAAAGCATGTGGTGGGCAGGGAAGGCCAGTGAGGATGGTGTTAGGAAGGAATCTTTCTCTTAAATAACCTGGCAATTTTTTCTTTCAAAATGTGAATTTTTTTTGGCTTATTAGAGAGAAAGGGTGTATTGGACCAACTTCTGCTGATACGCGAAACAAGCTTTCAAATGACACAGAGCTCTTCATCAGGTCTGGGAAACTTATAGGATGTTGCAACTAAATACAGATTGTTTAACACATATTTCAAGGGATCATTCAAGGTGAAGTGGCCCTTAAAGCCACTCCAGCCATAGTGAAGCCAAGTCACTCCACCCCTCTGATACTTGTCCAGCCATAGTGGGTTATAGACTGATGTAACAACAGATAAATCCAGGGTCCCTATTCAGTCTATGATTTTTAATAAACCCTGAGCCAACTAAATTAAATTTTACACAGTTCTGTCTGAAAAAATGAGAGGCTTGGAATGTCAGCAGCAGTAGAACCTTTTAAAGGCTTTTAGAAAGCTTTAACAGTTTAGAATGAGGTGCATTAATTGTAGCTTTCACTTTAATTCACAGCTAAAGTGAGTTCAGTGGAGTTGTTCTTGCTTATGCAAGTGAGTAATTCAAGCAGGATGGCATGCTAAGTCTTTACAGTATAGTCAGGATGAATAATTTCTGTCTTGATTACTTTAACCATTTCTCTAGCCTCCTTGACACCAATTTGCTGCTGAAACTTCTTGTTTCAAAAGTTGTAGGAAGTAAGCAGGAGAGTTCCTATTTTAGACTTGATTGTGACAAAAAGAAAGGGATTGTTTTTGAAACTAAAGGTGGAAGATAATTTGGAGAACACGACAGTGACACGATAGATTTCATGATTCTAAAAAGAGGAGGGAGGGAGAGCAGCAATATAAAAGGACAATGGACTTGAAAAAAGATAGACTTTAGCAGACTCAGGCTATGTCTAGACTGCAGGCTTTTTGCGCAAGAAGTTTTTGTTGTAAGAGATCTTCCTCAAAAACTTCATGCGCAAGAGAGCATCCATATTGCAAAAGCGCATAGAAAAAGTGATGCGCTTTTGCGAAAGAGAGTGTCCAGACTGCATGGATGCTCTATTGCAAGTAAGTAGTGATTGCTATGGAGAGAATGGCCACCAGGGCACCTGTGCTTTTTCCTCTTCCCTCTTCTTGTGTACAAAATCCCTTTTCCCTGTCCACATATGCCTTTTTGTGCAAGAGCTCTTGCGCAAAAAGGCATTCTTCCTCGTACAATCAGGATTACCAATTGCACAAAACCCCCTCTGATCTTTCCATTTACTTGCAAAAAAACATGCTTGAGACATGGATGCTCCACGAGTTTTTGTGGAAAAACAGCCATTTTTCCCAAAAAACTCTGTAGTGTAGACATAGCCTCAGAGAACAAGGGGGTAAGGTATAATGAGCAAAATTTGAAACACTCAGGCTATATCTACAGTATGCGTTTTGCCAGATTAGCATTTTCTCACTCTTCATTTGCATAATCTCTTTCAATCCGTTTTTGCGCAAGAGATTTTTGCACAAAAACAAGCAGTGTGGACGTTTCCTTTTTGTGCAAAACCCCTGTTTTGCGCAAGATCCTTATGCTTCTCTGGGTACCTTCCACAGCACAGACTTTTGTTAGTCTTTAAAATGCTATCAGACTATTTGTTGTTTTTTAAGTTTATCCATTTCAAAATAGGTGTTATTCCTTGTAAAATAAGGGTTACAGAAGTCAGAATAAGAAGCCCATTAGTTTGAAATTATTGCAAAATAATGGCCTTGCTGTGTAGATGCTCCCTTTGTTTCTTTATTTCAAAATAACGCTGCTGTGTAGACATTCCCTGAGAGAAACAACTGCTTAACTTTTCCCCTTATTTTCTTTATCTATGCTCAGTTGAAGTTTTCTGGTAATAAAGCAAATATATTAAAGCATTTCAAGAATAAATGTTCTTGGCTTGACAAATATGTTGATTTTATATATGTAAGCAGGGTCTGAACCACTGCTTCCAATGCAGCCAGCTAAAAGGGGAAAGGATCTCTGGGTATGGTTATGCTCACTCAGTCATTTAGCCCTGCAAGATAACCAATTGTTGATCTATAAATACAGGTCATGCTAGAATGGGAGAGGAATCTGGGGTGCGGTAATGTAAATCCAGTTCCGCCAGTGCTATAGGCCTGATGGATGGTCAATTGTTGGAATGGAATGTTGTGTATTGTAACTCATTTCACTGTAGTGGGGTCAAAACCATGTTAACTCTAAATGTAGGAATTGTAAAATATCACCACCGGTGCTTGCAGGAGCTATCTTTGTAAAGAGTCTTGGATGGACAAGCCTTCCCCCTTCAGACTCAACTGGATTGGATGGGGGGGGAGGGAAGGAGCTTGAACCAGCAGGCTACATGCTCTCCAGGCGTGAGCTGTAAGACTGGTTCAACCGGTCTCCCTCCCTCCCCCACCCCCATTCTAAAGATAGACCTAAAACAGACTCCATAAGGAGTCTCTTTGTTATTTTGAAATATTATTCCAGTGGGAGCTGTAATCTTTTCGACGGCCTAGATGGTGGGTTAAGAGCTGAAATCACTAGGTTTGGTCCAGAGCCAGACCCCTCGCAGAAGCAGCAGCTGGCAGGAGCAAGCAGCCAGCAGGGAGGCTGGCTGGAGCCGGCAGCCAATAGGGCGGAGCAGGCGGCCAGTAGGGCGGCCGGCAGGAGGCTGGTAAGAGCAGCGGCAGATGGCCAGCGGGGCGGCTGGCTGGAGCAGCTGGCAGGAGCAGCGGCGAGTGGCCAACGGAGTGGGTGAGATACCTCCTATCCCCCCCTCCCCTACTCTCCAAGGGTGGGAGGTGAGTTCTGAACATCACTCCTGAGCTCTGATCTGCCCTGGCCAAGTGCAGCCACTGTGAGTGGGATACAGAGAAAGTTTGGGCATGTGAATGGGACGCTTACAATGCTGGACTTGTGTGCCTGAGAGGCAAAGGACAGCACTCAACCCATTTGAGCTGGGATGTTTACTCGTGATTTGGTTATGAACTCAGTTTGTGGTATTTTCCCAAGCTAATGCCATGTGATTTCTCTCTCTCTTTCATTAAAATTTTCTTTTCTACTCTCAGTCTCTGTGCTTGCAAGTGGGGAAGCATTGCCTCTCGGAGGTGCCCAGAGATGTGTGAATTTCCCAGGCCACTGGGTAGGATCTCAAGACAGTTGCATGTGATATGGATGAAAAGGAACCCCTAGCTATTGAACCCAGCCCTGGCTGCTGCTGGCGCTACCTGGCAGAAGGGTTACATAAAGATAAAATCATTTATTATTTAGAATGGTTTATAAAACAGGACTAAATGGATAGCAGAATAATAATTACACATACATCACTCTTTAGCAACTTTAACAGGACCAGGGTTTAACTTTGACTGGCTGATACAATGCTGGAAACAACCTGCTCTAACAACACTGACTACAAAGCTATGATCAGCATTGTATTTGTTATTTTGACTCTTTAATGTAATATTCTAACAGAAGATACATTACAAGAGGTCTAGATGTACTACGATGACAGCAAGCATGCTTTTCATAGCTGAAGAAGACTTTGTGGAGATAAACTACTGTTAGGTGGATAAACAGAATGACACCACAAGCTATTCACTGATATATATTCATTTTGATAACATTCAGAACTAGTGCTATTTTTCATGGCAGAAAAAAAAATTAAGCAGCTATCCCAAAATTATTTGAATTTCCTTCCTCTTGTTTATAATTCTTTTGTAATTCAATCAGGGAGCAGGAAAAATATCAAATTATGTAAGTGAGCAATAGCATAGTAAATAAATAACGAACCACTAAGGTCTTCACAGAAAACACTTAAGGCTAAAATGTTATCTTAAAGACTTTGTCAATACTGCATACACATACAAAAATAATTCATTTCATGGATAACACACACAAAAGAACTAGATTCATTGGTTAAAATATTTTCTCTGAACAATTCACCTATGTGAGTGTTTACTGCTGTTTAATCCAGTGGTCCGCAATGCAATGCCCACGGGTGCCATGGCACCCACTGGGGCATGTATGTGCGCCCGCCTAGTGACCAGGGCCGGCCTGAGCCATTCTTGTGCCCTGGGCTCCAGGCGCCTGGCGCATGTGTGGCCCCCACCCTGGGCACACAGCGCATGTGCAGCCCCGCCTCTGGGTGCCCAGCAGCCCCAAAAGGTTGGGGACCACTGGTTAATCAGTTACTTATTGCTTACTGCTACTGTCATAAAAATTCTATATCCATTTTAGTTTTACTTCTAGGCAATTGAGTATGTTAGAAAAGTTAATTCAGTTCTAAATTCTGTATACATTATTTCTGATAATGTTGGTATGTGATTAAATGGTCTTAGTATGAGTATTAAACATGATCAGAGTTATGTTGTTATTCCAAGTCTCTTACGTTTTCTAGTTGTATATCAACATAGTTTTATCATTACTGTAATTTAGAATTCATTCACAGCCTTTGATAATTGCATTCTTTGTCCAAATATTAATTATTCCACTGACTCATCAGCTGATATATCATATGTGTGCTATAACACAACAATATGTTTGAGGAGATTTGGGAGAAATTTACTAAATTAACAGCTGGCCAGAAATCATGAAGAACTGGATCAATTCCAGTGACTAATGGTTAAGGACAATGTGTGTAATTTCTAGAACTGTTGCTTAGATATGTATTAAAACATATCTTATATGAAAACAGCTCTTTTATGAAAAATAATGGGTAGTCAAGTAATTAAGTGTGAAGATATCTTAAAGACAAATGTTTTGGAAATTTAGTAGGTCCTGCTTTGAAAACTGATGCTTCTGATACAATACAGTATAATTTTGATATTTATTATGAGAATCTTTGACTTGAAAAGCACAAAGAGATGGCATGGAAGAATTTCTAATTTCCACATCTTTTACATTTAAAATAAAGTAGTGTTTCTTTGAACTAGATTGGTTCCATATCTGTGTTCTTGAGAACAGAAGCCTCGTTCCTGACAGTTTCACTGACATTTACTCCTCTATAAGATGAATTATGAAAATTGATTTAGGTTTTCTCATACATTATCTCTAAACTACTCAACCTTACCCTTTTAATTCATAGGTCTGCTATTATTTTGGGGGAAAGGATAGGAAATATTTTAAATAAAAATAGGTTTGGTTTATTTAAACCATATATGCACAATGAACCAAAGCAATACAGCCAACATCAGTGTGGACAGCAGCAATGAATAAATATGTAGCAAACAGCATAACAATGAGGGAGAGATAATTTTAGCTTATGCTTTGGAACAAATCATTGGGGCACACAAAAAAGGCAGACCTCAGTTTTTAAAGTTGCTTTTAAAAGATTCCGCTTAAGCTTAGGTCAGCTGAATTTCTCTAATGTGGCATAGATAAAAGGAAGGTCAGTCTTGCAGAATCTGAATTTGTGGTTCCACAAAACTTCAGACCTGCTGCTGCTGCTTGATCCTTTGTAAGTCTATGAGAAGTAATCTTGACTTAGGGCATGTCTACACTAGGTAACTATTTTGAAATAACTAAAATCGATTTAATATCTCCCAAAATAACAAAATCAAAATAGCATGTCCACATTATGAGGAAGCCTTGACATTAGTCTTAGGCAGGCTCTGTTATTGTGGACACTCTACTTAGAGCCTCAGGAAGCACTGGGGAGTAAAAATATCAAATTACTCTGGGGAGTAGTTATTTTGAAATAGCACCAGAGTGTCCACACTAACACTTTCAAAATAACTATTTAGAAATAAGCATTATTCCCCGAAGAAAGCAGGACCACAGATTTCAAAATAACAGGCTTGGTAGTGTTGGCACTCCACTTATTATTTTGAAATAAGGGGGGGTTATTTTGACATAACTCCCTAATGTAGACCAGGGTTTAGGCCTTGGTCCTGCATTGTATTACACATGTTTAGATTGCTATGCCTGTGCAATTTTCTGTAGAATCAGGACTTTATGTAGACCATGAACAATACATAATATTTCTATTGGGATACAGGCAAAAATACGTTTAAAAAGTTAAGTATATTAATTATACCATCAACTACAATTTATATTTGTTTACTTCTCGATGTCATAAAAACACTGAAAAACATCCACAGGAAATGAAGGAAAGATGTCAGGCAAAACACAGATTGTGGCCAAAAGAAATGTACAGGTTTTGGAAATTCTCCGAATACACATAGATAATAAATGGATTGTTGACTGTGTAATGGAATATACCAACCCCGCACTGGCCTGTGAGGGGTTAACCAGGCCTGTTGGGCTGAGAAGGCCCCTCCCTCACAGCCCTGCTGGGCATGCTCAGCAACTGCAAACCCAGTATAAAGGCCAGAGGAGCAGCTAATTTGGGGCTGACCACAGGAGGAGAAGGAGCTCTTGCTGGAACCCAGGAGCAGCCGCCCTCGCTGCCACCGGGAGCTGTAGCAGCCACCGCAACCACAGAATCAGAAGCTATTGCCGGTGGGGACTATACCTGCCAGTGGACTGGGGTAGCTTTGCATGTTTCGGGTGGATTCCCCGCCAAGCCATCAGTGGGATATGCCTGCTACTGACAGGGTCCTGGGCTGGGACCCAGGGGAGAGTGAGGGCCCGGGCACCCCTGCCTCCACCTCCCTTGATCCCCCAGTGGGGAGGTGAATCGATTATGCTATAGACTTGGCCACTAGGCCTTACTGCTCCGCAGATGGGGATGCTATAGACTTGGCTACTGGACCTCGCTACCCCACCGACTGGCGTGAGATAGATTTGGCCACTGAACCTTACTGTCCCACAGCCGGGGGTGCTGTAGGCTCGGTCTAACTGCCCCGCAGACAAGGGAGAGCTATAAACTGGGCCGTGGGGCCTCACAACCCCATTCATAAGGATTGCTAGAGATGAGGCCACTGGGTCTTACTGAGTGAGTCCCTTATAACCTAGGCTACTGTGCCATGATGCCCAACCAATAGGGGCTATAGCCGGGGCTAGACCAAGGGTAAGGCTGACCCTATGACAGACTGAAACAACATTTTTCAAGTTTTGATAAAAATGGATTAAATGGTTTTTCAAAATAATTTTTGAAAACTGAAAAAAATAAGTTTTGGTTCCAGATCTAAGAAAAAATATTCTGGAAGTTTAGGAAGAAACAAAGGATATTTTTCTTCAAAGTCTTCTGAGAGAAAAAGTAGCATTTTTCAGCTAGCTCTAGCAATAAAAATATCCAGTACTATTCCATCAGGCTTCCCAGACATCATATCCATTTTTTATCCCAGCTCCAGTGCAGTTCAGGTTGAACCTCTCTAGTCCGCAGTCTCTGGACTGGCAAAATCCATGGTTTGGTATCTGTTATAAGTCCCTCTCTCCCTTTGGGGTTATGTCTCCCCCACTCTTCAAGTCCACAATGGCGTCCTTGCGTAGTTTTTACTGTTCTCTATCCTCCTTGTTTATGTCGGCCTTCACCTGTAAACCTTTTGGCATAACTTGGTGGATTGGCCGAAATGCCAGGTAACCGCACCCCTGGCAAGTTTACTCGCTTCGCCCCTGGGACCGGGGAAGGGGTCTCAGGCCCTCCCTCTCTCTAAGCCCCAGCCCAGGGCCCTAAAGTGGGGACTTCCATCCCTGCTCAGTGGAGGGGGCCGTAAACCCCTCCACTCACGGGTGCCAGGGCCCTGCCCTGGGCCACTTCTTCCCCGGTTCCGGGTTTTAGCCCTGGCCTGTCGCGTCGGGGGCAGGACTCACCGCTGCCATCCCCCACCCCAGGTCCTTTCTCAAGGTGCTCTGTGTGCTGGTCTCTGCTCCTCCCGGGCTGCCACTTGCCCTGGCCCTCCTCTCTGCTTTGCTTTTCTCCTCTTCCTCCCTTCTGGCTTCCCCACATCTTTTTAAATCTCCCGCGGCGGCATGTGGGGATGGCCCTCCCCCGACGTTCCTGCCCCCACTGGGTGATGTTATCCACGGGCGCCTGCGGCAGCTGGCGGGCCGCCGCCTTCGCCTTGCGGCCCACATTCGCCTCAGCCATTCCCCGGCTGGAGTTTCCTGGCATGTCCTTACCCCTGCTCGGCCCCTCCTCGTGCTCCCTGGCTCGGTGTTCGGGGCTGCTCCCAGTGCGGGGCGAAGGCATCCCGTCACACACCTTCCCCCTCGAGTCCACCATTATACTTTCCGCCCCTCCTGTATGGTGTTCGGGTATACGAGACAGACAATCAGCATTCGACAATCAGCAGACACAGTATCATTCTAGTTAGCCACATGTCCACTTATCATGGATGTGGCCAAGTTTTCTGTCATCCCATAAAAATTTTTTTACAGCCACCTGTCCTGATTCTCAGTGTTCTGTGCTAGTATTTAGCTCTAATTTACCCCTAAATGTCTTCTAAGAGTCCAGTAAGCAGTTAAAGTGTTGATAATGCTGCTAGACAATCTTGACCTTCCATGGTTCACCAAATTCTCTTGTTCAGCACTGGTCAGGTCCCAAGAGTACTGGACTAGAGAGGTTCAATCTGTAGTAGTTTAGTCTTCTGTACCCGATGACTGAATTCTCAATCAATTATTAACTTCCATGAATCACCAGACTGCTAATACAATTCAAAGTAGGAATCAGCTGGGTGAATAATTGATGTATTTTTTTCTGAGTGCCATTCCTATACCTTCCTTGGTCCATCAGGACAACATTTCAGTGTCCTAATTTTCAAATGCATTGCATAAGTTACCTAAAATAAATACGTAGCTGGTTAATTTTAGGCATATTTGAAAATTAAGCCCATCTATTGCATCTGAAAATAATTATAAAGGAGCAAGCATGAGATGCTCCAAAGTACTGCTTTCATTTATATCTCATTCAGTCTCAGCTGCTAGATTATCTACATTATCAACGTATTTTTAATATATTGTAACAGAGAAAATCCTTCACTGTAATATCATCTAATCCCCATTCACTTATACCCATTCACTTTTCCACCCCCATTATTCAAATACGTTATTCCATAAGGATGTGGATATATAGAAGCTGTCTATTTCTGATATAAGCAATGGGACCAATTTAACAAGAGAGGATAGAATTAAAAGAGAGAGAGCTATGCCTTGGTAAAATGTACGCTAATATATTTTCAGGAAAACAATAGAAAAACCACAAACACTCAATGGAGGGAGAAATCAGTAAAGCAGTGATGCCTAAAGAGACCTGAGAGTAATAGTAGCTAGCAAATTGCATTATGCCACTTCAGTAACTAAGTCAAGTTTTTGCTGAGTTTTCTAAAATGAGCAGAATGATAATATGTCTTATTGTATTTTTTTAAAATTTAGCCTATAAGTAACAATAGGTTTATATTAAAGAAGTTTGGCATTTTGGCAAGGAACCTACAGGCCACATCCTGTATATTGAGCTAAGGCTAAGCTAGCTATGCCTGGGAACTTTCACATAGGCTACGTCTACATCACGGGTTTTGCTGAAAGTGACAATGCAAATGAAGTGCTGATTAGCATTTTCTCACACTTCATTTGCATAATCTCTTCCGATCCTATTTTGTACAAGAGGCTTTTGCACAAAAACATTCAGTGTGGACGTATCCTTTTTGCACAAAAACTCCTTTTTGTGCAAGATCCTTATGCCTCTCCCCATTATTAATGTCAAGAGTATGGCAGGACATCACTGACCAATGAAACACCTAACTACATAATCCTTACTTTCTGTGCATAGTCCTATTGATAAGTTAGCACTAACTAGCATGAACAAGGGTTACAGAATAGGACATAGGGCCCTGGCCTACACAAGGCAGTTGTTTAGAAAAAACTCCCCTTATTTCAAAACAAGCGAAGCATCCACACTATCAAGCCCCTTATTTCAAAACCACAGGCTGGTTATTTTGAAATAACAACTCCTGCTTTCCATGAGGAATAATGCTTATTTTGAAATAGTGGTAGTGTGGACACACCACTGCTGCTATTTCAAAATAAGTACTCCCCAGAGTCATTCAGAGTAATTATTCCTCAGTGCTTCCTGAGTCTCTAAGTTCAGGTAGTGTGTCCACATTAAGGGATCCTGCCTCAGACTAATTTCGAGGCTTTTGTAGTGTGGACTCACTATTTCAAAATAGTTATTGCAGGAGTTATTATTTCAAAATAATTTCTTAGTGTAGGCATGACTTTAGAGAGAAAATAAAAAGGCACAAAACACAAGTTTGTATTGCCTGGTTTTGATATATTTCAACTAGCTCTTTTGAAAAAAAAAGTCCATCAGATTAAAAGGGAAATTACAAAATTACACCCTAACATAAGAGGTAAGTGCAGGGGTGGGCAAATACTAGTTCACAGGCCAGATCCAGTCTGCCAGGATTAGCACTGGTGGGCCCCCACATTGTCATATTTACCTGCATCTCTGGAGGCACAGGGGATCATAGCTCCCAATGGCCATGGATCGCTGTTCCTGGCTAATGGGAGCTGAGATCACCCATACTTGGGGAGATGTAAGTAAATATAGTGGCAGTGGCCTACTAGGGGCTAAATTTGGTGATCTGCTGAAGTTTTATTGCCCACCCCTGGATAAGAGTCTGTTATTTAACTTCTTTTGCATTTTCCCATTTCTGGGAAGATCATTAAAAGCCTCTACCTATCCTTCTAGGCTCTGTCCCAATATGCCTCTCTCATCTCCTACCCCACACATAACATGCTCCATACACTATGGTTTAAAGTGGAAGAGGGATGTTGGAAGAAAGCATATGGCTATATATCTTAATTTTAACCTGGGGGAATTTTACCACATACAGATGCTGAGCTTTTGGGGTTCCTTTAGGATGTTCCACCCCTTTATATTAGGTCAAGGGATCTAAGGAAGAATGAGAATCACATCCAAGATTTCTAAGGAAGCATCTGTTTTTATAGTAGGACCATATAGTACAGAGTATTCTAAGACTGGCAGTAGATTAAATATTGTTATATAATCATTCTCTAAGTAAAGATCACCAGGGTATCTAATGAAATAACTAATATTAAAACTGCTGTATACCATGTTCACATCTACACAAATCTTAATATTAAAATAAAATGAAATATTCTCAGTACATGTAACTGATTTGAGAAAATAATAGTGACTACAAATCTGTGTTAAAAATAATCACTGAACAAAATCCATTATTAATACACTACAGAGACTTTTCCCAAAATTATGGCACTAATATAAAGTATGTAATGTTAAGTACAGAATATACTAGCATGATATCAATACGAATTTTAGTGATATTTTAATGGTAGGTTTTTTATGCTAGATATAATTTGAATTCCAAACAAAACATCTCATTCTTATTTGTTCTTTTTCTATTACAATAACTACCAGAAGCCCCACTCAGAGTCATGGTCATGGTCAAATTGTAGTGAGACATTTTCATGTAAGATGTTTTAATTACATTAAAAGCTTGCAGGGAAAAATACCCCTGGGAAGGTGTTTAAAATCACTGAAATTGTAACCCTCTTAATTTGACATTAAAAGGGTGATGGTGGTATTAGGACCTATTGACGTGCTGAGAAATGTAATTAGTTTTAAGAATAAAGATCTACTTAATTAAAAATTAAGAGTAGTTTAGATTATAAAATACTCTAATGAGGCAACTATAGGGATATATAATGTAGTGGGAAATCATATAGGAATGGATAGATTATTAACAGAAATTGCATTACTTCCTGTGAATGATTCATCAAAACCTCATAGGAATAATTGTAACCTATAAAAAACAAAGGCACTTCCAGACAGAAAGTAGCTAGGGTTTATCCAAAGGTCAGCTGAGAAAATCCCATGGGAATATACTGAAGTCCATGAGAATGAATAGGGGTGATGTAAGCAGAGAGCAGTGTTGTATAATTTCATGTTTAGCTAGGGTTCCTCTAAAGGTCCGCTAGGAAGCCCCTCAAGAATAAAAGGGAGATAGGAATGATGCATAAGGAGGCAGGATTGCATGATTTCCTGTTGGCATAATGCCAGTGAAAAAAGTTGAAAGCTGATTGTCTGTGCTGAGTGCCCAAATTGTATAGAAGATCCATGGCCAGCAGTCTAAAGCCTCTAGTGGGACAGGGACCTGGAAGGAGAGAAGAGGGAACTGCCTAAGATGAAGCAACAGCAGCAGCAATCCCATATTTCTAAGGTCACCATAGCAACATTTTTCTTAGCAGAAGAGTTAAGAGCACTTCAACCCTTGCAGCAGCAGCAACAGCAGCAGGCACATCAAGATGACCATTGGCAGCCATTGCTTCCCAAATATACCAGTGACCACTAATTGTGACAGTGCAGAAGGACCTTTAAGATGATTCACAGGGATTTAAGGACGTTTCTATAAATTTAATCTTTTTTTTTACCCTTTTAATTACAGACTATATGGGTTTTATCTGTCACTATAGCTCCTTTGTTCTGCATGGGTATGTCTACACTTGCCCCCTAGTTTGGAGTTGGGAGGCAAATGAAGCATACCGAAGTTGCAAATCAAGCGTGGGATTTAAATATCCCGCGCTTGATTAGCATAATTGCGGCCGGTCACCATTTTAAAATGCCTGTCGCCCAATTTAACTTGCCGCATGTAGATGCTGTCGTCCGATTTAAAACCCTTCCCTCGAATTAACTGTTATTCCTCGTGCAATGAGGAGTAACAATTAATTCGAAGAA
>CM057846.1:25931288-25942217 GCA_030068395.1 Apalone spinifera
CCTGCATGTCAGCACCCAGAGAAATTTCATTGAAATTGAACAGTCTCTGCAAAACACGCTGATTTCAATTAACCAGCAAAGCCCCATAAAAATAGTACTGCAATTTTCCAATGAATATAAAAGAATTAGCAGCAAAAATGCTCCAAAAACTCAATTAAACTTTCTTAATCTGAAAAATTTAATAGCAAAGTATTGATTTTAACTAATTTTTTTATGGATAATTTCTGAACTGCACAGTGGATTCTGATCAATGCACAAGAGAGAGAAACTTAAAAAAAAAAGACTCTTTAATCCAGAAAATGGCTGGTTCATAAAAAGCTTTTGAAATGTTTTGTTTTTCTTCAAAATACAGAATGTTAACAAATAATACCTTGAATTTTTTTGCAAAGTGGGATTTTCCAGCTAGCTCAAGTGTGTGTATCAACTTCATTTTTTTGGTTTATTTTGTTCTCTTAACATTGCTCATTTTCCACTGTAAGCTACAGAATTAATGGATGTTAAGCCTATTTAACCTCAGGCTATGGTGTTTTTAGAGTATAACAACCTAAAAAGAGTCAGTCCTGAATTTAGCCTTTGGCTGTACAGCTGATGCTGTCTCCACAGGCATCTGCTACATGGAAGAGGAGGAGACACTGAAAACTATCCCCCATTTTGAATTATCCACATATGTATCTCTGAGGCACAAAAGTGGTGCCACTTCAAATACCTGACGAAACAATCAATCATCCCTAGCTAAGTTTAATGGAGACTCTTTTCCTTTATTCTCATTTTCTATTTTATTTGTGTTTGGTTGAGAAATTGATTTAACAAAATGTGCAGTTTAGTAAGAAAGCTGAGAATGTCTTGTTTGCAGTCATGTAATACTGCAATCGTTCAAGATGACAAAGCTTTGCTTGTAACATTTAATTTTCTTGCAGTTAGGTCAATAAAGTAGAAGCTTGTCATCACGGTATGGTTATTGTGAAGTTACACTTTACACAGTGAACAAGGATTTTAATTTTTGGCCTCTGATTTTCTAAAAAAAATTCAGAAAATAACAAAGTTGGTCCCTTTAATCCATGTTTAAGCCAAACAGTGGTCACATTTTGGAGTGCTGAGCACCTAAAGTCTTCCACTGAAATCAGGATACTAATTTAGATACCAAACTGTGAACTTAGTTAATTTAATAAAGTGAATAGATGAACACCTAAAATGATGCATAATCCATGGCATGGTAATTGCAAGCCATGCCCCTCACAATTTAATTTAAAAACACACAGAAGACAAATATAAAATCCTGAGATTGTATTTTTCTGAAAAGTATTCATGCTGATTTTATTTAACTATGTTCCAAGGGTCAGACTTAGGGCTGGAAGGGGTAAATTAAATACAGTAGTTAATTCCTATTTAGCCCCCATATGTCATAGAGAACTCTTCCAAAGGAGTTATAACTCTCACCATCCTTCTGCAGTTTTGCCCAAGAAAGCTTTATTTTACCATCTACGTGTTATGTTAGTCTATAAAGTGCTACCAGACCATTTGTTGTTTTTTTCTTTATTTTACTGTCCTGGTTCCAAAGCTGCTACTGAAGGAATGGGCTGATTCAATGCATTTTCTAAGTGCTTTGAACATATCTCCTTTCTTGTCAGAGCCTCCCGCTTTTGCACTGAGATTCCTAGTCCACCATGATTCTCTTGGTGAAAGTGATTTTGCGTTTTCTTTGTGCCATTACAACCTCCTTCTCAGTGAACTTTTTTCTGTCTTTAGTATTTTAGCAAAGTGTCTTCTCTAGCTTATGCCAGTGCACCTCCATCAATGAATGTAGCCCCAGCAATAAAGTAAACTGATTCACTGTAATTTGTAACCTTGCCTCAGTTATTTCTTCATGTGACATGTACTTGCTATTGCAGAACCCCCTTGCCTGATGAGAGGCCAGCTTTTATGAATTTTTTTGATTTGGGGATATCAAGTGGCAACTTCTGTGAAGAATTAGTTTATTTAAAAAACCCATTGAAATGTCTCTTGGAAAAATTCATTATAGCTACAGTTTGCAGCTGTCAGAAAATGGTTCATTTCCTGGCAGAGAAAACAAAAACTGACAGATTCAACGTAATGTCTGGGTATTAAGTGTACTGTTGAATTTCTCTCTGTTCAGAGCAATTGATACTATTTCAAAAGAAAGAATGACCAAGACTGTTATATTGTTTCTTATGCAAAATAAAAGGGGGAAGTATTTTTGTGGATGATCAAAGCTTAATAAAAAGAAGAATGCAGCTGTAAGGAAGTAACATACAAATCCTAGTGTGTTAAAAGACAGGTGGTGTGTAGTTCCAATGAAGTCAGGAACTATTCAGTGTTAGTAAAGGTGGCAGAATCTGAACCTTGGGGGGAGGTAGAAGAAGAGAAAGAATAGTCCTTTAATAATTAGCTCTATAGCGTAGCATGTCTGAAGCAATTTCACTCTGGAAACATGATGCATATTCATGAATGAAATATTTAGTATTCACTCAATTTTATTATATGATCTGATTCTCTTTGAAATCAACAGGACTCTCATTGATTTAAATGGATCTTTCAGGTTTTTAATTGCCATTTTTATAACACAGCTGTATCTTATCCCTGATTTTCAATTAAGTGCTTGAATTTCAATATTTATCAGAAGCTTTGTTTGAAAGGTAATGCTTTAATATCTTAGGAAGTGGTTTCTCCTAAATTTGATACTTTACCTAAAAGGCATTTGTAGATGTGGAACTGGTTCCTGAAAAAAACAAAAACAAAACACGAAACAGTGAAAGAAAAAAAACTCCATGTAAATTAAACAGGAGATTAAATCCAGAAACTGTTTCACTTTTGATTTCCTGCCATAGAATGACTATTCATATTCACAGTAATATTACACCCCGCTGTTTCCCATTCTTTTACTCTGTTATCTTACTTAGCTAACAAACTTTAAATGTTCTGTTTTTAAAGCTCCAGAAACTGCTGAATTACCACTATTTTTACTACATTGAATATTTAAACTTCAATTTGTTGAATGGATAAATGATATGTCACTTTTACAAGAGAATGATAATAAGACTACAGAAAGTAGATATTCCCTATCTATAAGACTCTTCCAAGTCTAATGACCTGAGGCATTTAAAAATGCAGTATCAGTGAAAAGCAAAGTCCTGTCTACTCTTTATATTTCATATTATGAAAATCATTGGTCTTCATGTAATGATTAACCAAAGAGCGAGTCACAGATTTGTAGTAATATTTATAAGGACAAATTTCAGTTCATTACCTAATTCATCAGACTACACTAAAATTAAAGGAGAATTTGCTGGCATATTTGCTAGATTATGGGACATATTGAAAGACTGCAGCAGCCTTCAGAACATTATCAGTTGAATTAGTGGGAAAGTTGCTAATGACTTCAGGCTGTTTGATGTACAGTGAAAATTGGTGTTTTTATGCCAATTCCAAATAGGTGATGTATCCAGATCACAAAAAGTACAAGAGGACTTTGCAGTCAGTCACATAGGATAATCCACAGCTAAAATGGGCACAGAGTATGAGCTATAATTGCCATTCAGAGGTAGTCCCATCAGGTCTAAGTTAAGGCACCCTGGTGAGTCAGCATGAAGCTTGTGTTCTCCCCTGCCTTTGCCACATCTTTTTTTAAATGAGAGCTTCAGCATTGACGGTCCTCTGTTTCCCCAATCATATATTTATGACAAAATATAATTAGAATATCTATATTACATTCAAATCTATTTACAGTAAAAAAATTGTATTGTATGTTTTATTTGAACCCCAAAAGAATACTGTTTCCATTGACACAAATGCATATAACCTTGCCAAAAATGCATTTGTCCCTGGAAATCACTAATATAAATCAATGTTCTGGTACCAGCTTTGACAGCCCTCTGAAAGTACTTTTGCTACAACATTTTCTGTTTCTTAAATTCAACTGCCCATATTCAAACGAGAGAGACTGTTGGCTACATTGCACGGCACAGCATAATACAATGATAAATCATTAGCACTGTACTTGTATTATAAATAACTATTAAAAAATAAGGCCTATATCTAGGCATCAATATTTGTTTCAGATGGGAAATACTAATCTTTGACTTTGTTGTTCAAAGGGGCTAAAGCAAAACAGCATAGAATAATGCTCTCTCTAATCCTAACTAGAGAGCCATACAAATAAACTGATTCTTTTGTTTTCTTGCTAAACTGAAAACATGGAATTAATTTGTATCAATCTGAACACTTTTTTTAAATGAACCAAGTCCAGAATGTGTCATTTTCTCAAACTGATAGACTACATCTACACTGCAGGCTTCTTGTGCAAAAACTGTTTTGTGCAAGAGGTCTTGCACAAGAATGCATCCACACTGCCATGTGCTTTTGCGCAAGAGCGTCCATGGCAGCGTGGATGCTCTCTTGCACAAGAAACCCCGATGCCTATCCACACTGCCTTCTTGCACAAGAGGGCTTATTCCTCGTGGGGAGAGGAATAACTCATGTGCAAGAAGCCCTCTTTTCTGATTCTTTACTGTAAATTTACTTGCACAAGAACATGCATGCACTGTAGATGTTCTTGTGCAAAAACTTGCAGTGTAGACGTAGCCATCTTGCTTTCCACAAATTTCAGGTTGTGAATAGTTTAGAGCATGCAGTGAGATGTTTGGTCACAGGAAGGAGTTGAGATCATGGGAGAAATCCTCCGAATGCTAACATTGGTGTTGATCTTCTTCCACTTAGGAAATTTTGATAGGCACTATATACACTTGTCTACATTTAATTTGTTCAGCCACTTAATACCACTCACTTATGCCACAAGTTAGTTGTAAAATTATAGTGTGACTTCTTATTTAACAGCAATGGCCTCAGAGGTTTTCTATTAGTCACAATTATATCAAGCTGTGCTTACATTAACAACAAAACAGACATGGTGCAGTTTATTAATGATCCTAATGGTCAAACTGGGTTCCTGCAGTTTAGACTATATCAAAGCCTGCTGTGATTTACCGAGAACAGCATCAGAGTCAGAAACAGGGACATGTCCTTATAACCTGTTTGTATCATTCTCTTTTGCAGGAAACTTTGATCAGTGAGCTACAACAGAAAAAGACAACTGAAGGTTGTGGGTTTTTTCCCCATTTTGAACAATGATCAAGTTTACTGGCACACGCCTCTTTTTTTATTTCAAAACATGTCTGTGAATTGAATTGCTACAGTCACCATCTGAAATTAAACGAACAGGTAGGAATCGTACGTGAATTGAATTGCTACAGTTACCATCTGAAATTAAACGAACAGGTAGGAATCGTACAATCTCAGATTTTCTGCAAAGGCTTTCAGGGTGCTATGCAAAAAAGTGTCATGAGTCATGACCATTCTGAAAGCTATTGGCATTATTTCCCATATTCATTTTTCACAAATGGACAAAGTGAGCCACAGCAAAGATGAAAACTTATTCATAGTTACATAATTAGTCCACACACAGAGGGGGAAGTCAAGAATTGAGATTGTCAAGTTAAAAGTTTAACACCTTGGCCACAGCCCTTCTCCATGCTTCACATCTGCCAGCTATGCTTGCCTCCTTTCAATCTTACTGGACACTGAAGGACAGATTTTGATCAAATTAGACTAGTTTTACAACAGTGAGCTTCTATTTCTCCATTTTTGCCAAAGTATGTATGGACAGAATCAGGTTTTCCACGTAATGAGACTGTCTCACACAAGTACTTCTAAGTGATTGATCTTAGCTCTTCTCACATGATTTACAAAAAGGTTCTGTATCTGCTGCTTGGCAGGGGTAATACCCGCTGATTCCAGAGACATCTTAAATAAATAGTCTTATCCAAAACCACCATAAACTAATACTGACAAGGATCTAGTTGTTCCACCCTGAATCAGGGAGATGGAAATAGTTATGCAAAGAAATAGATCAACTGAAGTTAAAAAGGGACCACATTTGTGAATAAAGATTCATCCACCCAAATTAATGTTCAGTTTGACCCTGACAGAACATGCAATGATTTCTACAACAGAGAGCTGAAAACAAACATCCAACAGATAAGATCATAACATTTCTTTCAGCAACAGCCTTTTCAGCCATTGAGAGGAATCTACTGCTGACTCCTTAATAAGTCAATGAACAGTATTTCCTTGTAATCGAATAGCTTGTCTTATTCAAGGTCTGAGCACTGTCAATAGCATTCTGAAAGTCCTTAAGGCACAAAAATACAGGTTATTTTTCATAGGAAGGGCTTCCCAGAAAAGTTCCATAGTAGCAGAACCTAGATAGAATGGGCTGGTTTGCCACCCCATATGGCAGGATCTTAACAATTCCACTTTCTCCCTACAGGCAGAAAAAAAAATTAACAGCCTTCTATGTTGGCTGCCTGAGGCTGAGCATCCTAATCTCTGCCTCTCCAATTTCAAGGCAGCCAGGATGCTTAGCCTTTACAGCTTCACCCTACAGGGAATCATCATTTTAATGTTCCAATGCACCGCAGAACACAATATCAGATACACCGCTCCATCTGGTATCTCCCTGTGTTCCTCTTTGACCACAGTGTCCTCTTTGGGGCACTGCCCTCTGGCAGTGCCCACTCCAGTCTCTCTCCACCCCCTTCCAGGGAGACTGATTATTCAACTGCACACTCCAGGATCCTCTCCTCCTCAGGGGCCTCCAGTTCTTCTCCAAGGGAACACCCAGTTCCCCTGTATCCACCTTGCCTCACTGACCCACTGCCAGTCTTCATCTAGCCCCTGCACCAGGCAAACTGCAATCTGTAATAGCCACTCATCACTGGCAAAGGGGTGTGGACCTGCTGCCCCTGCCTACCATGGCTGCCTCTCTACAGCCCTAGTAGCCTCTGGCCTTGCTTCAGGCCCTGCAGCCTGGGAGCTTACTTGGTCAGAGCTTCCCCCAGCTCTGCCTTGCTTCCCTCAGTACTGCTCTACCTCCAGGAAGCCTCCTGCTTCCCTGGCAGTCAGGTCCTTACTGCTCTCTGTCCAGAGCAGCAGTCAGTTCTCCCTCTCATGCCAGAGGTACTTATTTATATACCCCCGAGCTGGGCCCTCATTAGCCTGAATTGTATCAGCTGGGGCTTTTCTCGCAGCCCTTGCTCAGGGCTGGGGTTTGCCCTTAAAGGGCCAGTGCAGGGCAAACGCCCTGTCACACAACTTACTATTTTAAATAATTTTAGAACAAAATGGTGTTCAGATACTTAAGACTTGTTTGCTTCAACCATGTTAGTTTTCCTGTTTCATGCAATGTTTGGGAATGCTAACATTTCTATTTCCATTAATGTTGAATGTTATTCTTCAGATGAATACATATAATTTCACAACAAGAGCATTTTTCTTGGAAAAGAGGAACATTTTTTTTAAATCAGAAAATATTTCAATCATCTTATTACTAGAAAAAACAGTCTAGTAAATGATCAGCCTCACACTCTTGCAATGGATAAATAAAGTGAATAGGTAAGGGGGAAGGGAGCAGGACTTTTACACATTTTGCTAAGCCATAATACCAGGTAAATAAAAAAATTCAAAGGGCTTGAATTCCTGCTGGGTTTTTTCACTTTTTGGCTTGTAGAACTCCAGTGATTTTAATGTTTTATTAAGCCCTGAGGATCCTGTTACCTGTGCAATCTGTTGAAATAGACATCTTAAGAAAGTGCAGCAAGTCTGTAAGATTCTCCTCACATTCCTTCTCTGCATATACAGTTTATATGGGAGAAGTTTGTTTTCAAGCATAGGTAGTGAAGTATGTATCCAAACACTTTGGCTATGTCTACACTGCAGGCTTTTTGCGCAAGAACAAGTTTTCTTGGGCAAAAACTTGCAGAACGTCTACACTGCACGCGCGTTCTTGCGCAAGTAAATTTACAAGAAAGCATCAGAAAACAGGGCTTCTTCAGGAAGAGTTATTCCTCTCCCCATGAGGAATAAGCCCTCTTGCACAAGAGCTCTTCCAGAAGAAGACAGTATAGACAGACAACATGAATTTCTTGCTCAAGAAACCTCTATGGCTAAAATGGCCATCAGAGCTTTCTTGCACAAGAGGGAGTCCACACTGCCATGGATGCTCTTGCGCAAAAGCACATGGCAGTGTGGACACGCTCTTGTGAAAGACCTTTTGCACAAGAACTCTTCCGCAGAACAGTTCTTGCGCAAGAAGCCTGCAGTGTAGACGTAGCCACTGTGGGTATTTTATGTGTTTCTTTTTGACAAGGTATACTTTGACCCCCTTTAGAGGGTTCATAGAAAATGCAAATCAAGTTATTATTGCCCACAGAAGTCAATGACAAAACTGTCACTGACTTCCATGAGACTAAGACTGAGCATTTAGACAACAGAAATGAGCAAAGAAGCACCCCAAACCAAAAAGGAAAGAAAATACTAATAGCCTAACCCAGTGAGCTCAGCCCACCATGTGTCCACCCCATTCCTCAGCTCTTCTCCCCACACAAAAAGCCAAGCTAGAAATAGGGCTTAGGGCACAGCTCTAGATTGACAAATTAGGTCTGTTTTGGACCAAGGAAAAGAATAAGGTAACCTCTTTTTGGACCAAGGAAAAGAATAAGGACACATAGATAGTTATTCTAATTTTATTATTATAGATTTTATCATTTGAGATTTCCCCCACAACACAGAATAGTATGCAAAATCATTGGTGCACGACTGTTAAAATATTTAGTTCAATCAAAATACAGTACAAAGACAATTATAATAAATTGAACAGTGGAATTAAGTTTAAAGCACAGCTGCTACAGCTCTTTAGTGCTGCTCTCCCATTATTCCAGGTAAACCACCTCCACAAGGTCAGTAGTTAACTGTGTTGGGAGTATAGTCTGATTTACACTTGTACTTTACAGCACTATAGCTTTCTGCACTCGAGGTGCATGTGTTTTTTTCACATCTCTGACCCAAAAAGTTGCAGCACAGTAAAATAAGAGAGTAGAACTTGGCCAATATTTCATATGACAATTAGTTTATATGCACCTGATTTCATACTTGATGTAAAGTGACAATTGAAAGCAATTTACATAGACAGATCTTGATTAAATATAATTACGTTAACAAGGAAACATTCTGAGTAAATTAATCACAATGTAATGCCATTTTAGTATTACAGAGTTCCAATATTCAGGAAAAAAGAAATCATTACATTTTAATTAATACAATTTACCCTTCTGTTTGCAAATGTTGAATTATGTTAGGTTGAATTAATTAAATTTTAGCTCCTCAGTTAATGATTCACTGGACATTAATTATGCAATATTGCAGTGGTAATGCAACCTATTAGTCTAATTATGTTCAAATTTCACTGTGAAGGCTGCATGCTCTAAACCAGAACTATATAGTCTATCATTGGGTCTATTCATACACTAAAAATAAAAAGACCTATCTTTATGGTAAGAAACTCAGATGTTTGTACCTTCAGAGCACAACACACTGCAGTCTCCTAAAGCATTGACTCACAGCATTACATCCTGGAGCATAGCTTTGACAAATAAAGAACTGTATATAGTTCATATAATGCAGGGGACATTTGATTTTTACTTCCAGTTCCATTGTGGGGTTACCACACAACAAGTATGAGACAGCATATAATTGTGCTGCCCCACAAGCAGATATATCTAAGACTGACTTGCAACTCAGAACAATTCTATTTCCGACTTCTTTGCTCTATCTGTACCATCACTCTACCTGGTACAATCAAATTCTATCTCCACACCAGCAGTGCTCTGTTGATGCTATTTGATATATAGAGAAAAGGCTGGGCTCAGTCACCATTTCTCTCCTCTTCTCTCCTCTCCCACCTGTCTACCTGGGAGGGGAAAGAGGATGATCATCTTGAAATGTGAATAGTCCACACAGAAAACCCTTGCCCAGGCACATGTGGTGAGTTACAATCTCACTTGCATTTTGCTATTAATTCTCATAACCAAAGGGACATTGTGGATCTCTTGCTAAGGCACAATAACATGATTTCCCCAAAGTAATATCCAAAATAGTTTTCTCCAAAGGTCAGTTATAAGGGCATTGAACTGTTGCATCCTGCACCATCTGCTCTAACGTTCCTCTTTAGGACTCACCCTCCAGCTGTCACCTTTCTAATGGCAGGTCTCACCTCTTGAACCAGGTCTCAGTCAGGGGGCAGTGCTTCTCTGGAGTAGTAATAACTTGTTCTAGGATCTCCAGCAATTTCCCACCACACAGACCCTGATTTTAGTTTCTAGGAAATCTCAGTACCTCCCAGTCCATCCCTTGCATGGAATTAGATTATATCCCCTCATTCCTAAAACTACAAAATACATATAATAATGTTCACAGACACAATAGTATATGACTGATCCTTATGGGCGCATAAATGTCTTTTCACATTTCAATGGTCTTGATTTGTCAACGCCACTTCTGAACAAGGAAATAACATAGGAGTTAAGAGTATGGTTTTGATGTCAGATAAGCCTTCGCAATCCATATGTAGTGTACTATTGGGCACAGAAGAAGTTTAATCTATTTATCTTTTTTCTTCCACCTGACACAAGTAAAAGATCTCCAGTTTACAGGATCTAAATGGCCACCAAAACTGAATAACAATGCTTGTCAATATGTATGATAGCCCCTAAATGAATCAAGAATTATTCAGACAAAATATTGCAGTACTTCTAACAAAACAGTATATGCCTCAAAGCACTAAAATAGGGCCCACTCCTGTAAAGTTTTGAGTTTTTTCTGTTGAAGTGGAGGAGGGTCACTACAGTGCAGAATTAGGACCTATATTACCATTATACCCATTACATCACAAAGCACATTTGGCAGGGGTAGCATCTGAGCTCCTTTATCTCATTCTTGCTGATTATTTTAAATAGGTACATTTTCTTTCTCTCTTCACTTTTGAATGAATTTTCTGCTTAATTCCAAAAGGAGAACATA
>CM057846.1:25949880-25969313 GCA_030068395.1 Apalone spinifera
ATTGACTGGTTTCTGGCCAGAAACCGGCCAATGAGAGCTGTCTGTTTCAATTGAAGGCAGGCACGAAGCACAAGGGACTCATAGTTAGGGGCGTATCCTGGTGCTGCCGAGGACTGGCTCCAGTCTGGCCAGGCACAGCGGGACGCTGGGGAAGGAGATCCTCACCCTGCACACAGCCTGTGGGGAACAGCATGATGCAGCCTGGGCCTTGGTGCACCACGTCTGACCAGCCACTCAGCCCCTGCTCTGCAGAGCAGGCCCAGCCCAGCCCCCTCCTGAAACAGGAAGCAGAGCCTGTAGCCAGGAGAGGGAGGTCAAACCCTTAGCTCCCGGGATCTGCATGTCCCCAGGGACACACGCGCACCTCTCCCGCCCTCCATCCCAGAAAAAAGCTAGAGCTGTTGCTCCAGTCTACAGCTGCATGGGGAGGGAACAGTGGGTCTGAGCTCCCGCCCTGCGTGCCAGTGAAAATCGGTTCATATGCCGCTTTTGGTATGCATGCCGGGGGTTGCCAACCTCTGTGATAGAGAGTGATTATGTTGGCATCTCTCATTTCTTGTGGCACATTTCAGGTGAATCAGGCATATAATTTGCTTCATGGTGCATGAACACTCCCACAGAATCCATGGGTCTTATACAAGCCTGTCACAACATGTGATGTGATGAACCTGATCCAGTGCTCTAAAATGTCCCAATAATAACTATGTGGATAAAGCCAATCGATGGGTCTTGAGGGAGCTCACTTAGGTGGGAGAACATTCTTCTTAGAGAAATCACTCTATATCGGACCTATCAGTCTTCATTCTTAAAGGAAACCTGCACAACACTCAAAAGATGATCTTGAGAGCTTCAATTGGTAACTCTTCTAGAAACTAAAAAACAAATTGAATAGAGACCCCGGATTTCTGGTTTATTACAACAATATGTAACTCACTAGCCTCCTTTCTCTTTCTGTCCTTCATCTGCAGAGGTGTTTAATGGGTTGGTCTACCTTGAAAAGTTCCTTATGTGTTAAGTATGCTTAACAATCTTACATGTAACTGTGAAGCTCAGAATACCTTACCCAGACCTGAAGAAGAGCTTTATGTGCTTTGAAAGCTTCTCTCTCTCACCAACAGCAGTTAGTTGAATAAAATATTGCCTCCCCTACCTTGTCTCTCTCATACTTAAACAGTACATTTTGGACCAAATTCAAAGGAAGCCAATAAAGTTGTTGCGCAGTTAGTGCAACAACTGAATATGGGCTATGGTCTGTTAAAGCTCTTAAATACTAATTAATCCCAGCAATCCTGGCTAAAATGTTGTTTATTTCATCTCTTTTGCCTAGTGAACATTAAAGTACTGAATACAAACTGCAACAACTTCAACAGGAGAGGCTGAGTACACCCCACCAAAAATAGTGTACAGCCTGATGATTAAATACTCACCTAGGAAAGGGAATATAGAAGATCAAATACCTGTTCTGGGGTGGACCCTCAAACCTATACCTATATCTCCCAAATGACTGAGCCTCCCACTTGCCAAGCAATTGCCCAGCCATGGGGACAAAGCCGATATAGGAAGGAGGATAGACAGATAGTTTGCTGTCCCTAAACTTATTTTTCTACTTTGCTGACAAATCCCAAACATTTTTTAACCCAAACTGAATGTTCCCTACTTTTTGTTTGCTGGCCAAACCAAACCAAACCCCTCCCTCCCAAAAAAACCCCACAAGAATTCACTGAGACCTACTTATGAGTTCTGCTGGGTTCTCTGCAGAATTTTTCCTAGTCCCATACATATTACTACAACACTCAGATGTCCCTAAATGTACTGTTGTGCATTAAGTTCGGTAAAGCAGTCTGCAGTCCTGAGATCCTCTAACTACCTTTGAAAAGCGAGTAGTCCTGTGACACCTTAGAGACTAAAAAAAGAAAATAGAATCATGAGCTTTTGTGGGTAAAACCCACTTCAGCAGATGAATTGGAGTGAAAATACAGAATCCAAGATATATCACAGAAACACAGTTACATTTCAATTGTAGAACCCTTGTTAATGAAGCTAACTATGTAGGCATCATGATCCTATATTCTCTTTAGTCTCTAAGGCCATGTCTACATTAGGAAACTTTCAAAATAACTAAATTCAGCTTAACTCTGATTTTACAAAATTGAAATAGCATGTCTTCACTATGGGAAAGCCTTGAAATTAGTCCAAGGCAGGCTCTGTTAATGTGGATGCACTACTTAGATTTAAAGTCCCAGGAAGTTCTGAGGAGCAATTAGTTTGAGTTACACTGGGGAGCAGTTATTTTGAATTAGCAGAACTGAGGCGTCCACACTAACACTATTAGAAAACCACTATTTTGAAATTAGCATTATTCCCTGAGGAAAGCATGAGTACAGATTTCTAAATAAGTGGCTTGTTATTTCGAAATAATGAGCTTGGTATCTTGGACACTCAGCTTATAAATTTGACCTAAGGGGGATTTTTTTTCGAAATGAAGCCCTAGTGTAGACCAGGGTCAAGGTGCCACAGGACTATCTATTTGTTGCTTTTAAAATTACAGACTAACATGTCTACTCCTCTGAGACCTCTTACCTTTTAAAAGGGAGGTGAAAAGTCCTTCAGAGTAGCAGCTGTTTTTTTAATAAGTTGTTGGGTTTGGGGATTTTTTCAATGGCACAGCTACTTTACTGTTTAGTTCCCACTGAATTCTCAGGTGAATATTTCCTATCCCTGATTTACTGTAATTTAGTTTCTTGAGCTGTTCCATCAGTGGAATTTGTGATATCTCTAGTTTTGACAGTAGCTCATCTTCCCTGCCTGAAAAAGATTAACCCCATATAGATATTTCCTCATCGTTGTCTGTAGTGACAAATGATCCAAACTAAAAACCAGAAAGCCTCTTTGCAATTTCTTTCAACTTTGATAGCTCCCTTTGTTCCACGGTGGTCTACTGAAAATGTATCTGTGAGTAGAAATCCACTCCAAATAAGCTATCAGCACATTTCTGTAATGTCATTATGGGATTCACTCCATTTCCTATCAGCACACTGAGCACACTTAGCACTCAGAGTTTGCCACTCAACTCACTGTTAATTTGAAGTGGACTGAAAGAAAAATTGATCACAGGAGTACTTTGCCTCTGGCGCTGCTTTTGGTAAAGCAGGTACAAAGCACCAAGAAATGATATGGGCTGAAAAATGAAACTTCCCGTTTAAAGGACAAGCAATATATATATATATATATATATATATAATTCTTCACTTCCTGATCTTCCACTTTGGCTCATGCAGGCCTGACTGGATGACACCAGAGTGACACTAGTGTTCCAAATGGAGCTTTCAAACTCCCAAACTCTATTTACTGGATGATAAATCCAACTGCAAGATCACACAAACAGGAGCAGCATTGGCATGCAGTATATTTAGACCTCTCCTCTCTTTCTGTTTTGTTTTTAATGTGGACTCACACCATTGTTCTGTATCACTGTTAGTGCCTTTCACTTCCATAGATCCTTTTTACACTTCTCTCATCCCTCTTCAGTAACCCAATCACACCAGTAGAATGACCCTAGAATTCCATGTCCCAGGCTAAAATCTTGTTTGATTGGTAGGGCACTGGGCTAAGAGTTCTGAGATATGAGTTACACTTCTGGTTAGGCTACAGATCCCATGTGCAACCTTGAGAAAATCAATTATATTTACGCTCCTCGGTTTCCCATCCAATTCTTTGCATTAAGGATGCATTTTCCATCGAGTATTTGATTAATTGATAGGGTGCCTCCACCTTTGAAGTGTAGCAACAGCCCTAGGTGAAAGTGCCACGTGGAGCCTGGGTCAACTCGGGACTTCCCCACTGACCCCGGGCTCCATGCAGTGCTGCTGCTTTGAAACACCACGGCGGCGTTTCAAAGCGGCAATGCTGCATGGAGCTCAGGATCAGCTAGAGAGTCCACAGCTGATCGCAGGCTCCATGCAGTGCTCCCACTTTGAAATGCCATGGGGAGCCTGATGCCAGACTCCCCTCAGCACTTCAACGTAGCAGCGCTGCATGGAGCCTGGGGTCAGCTGGGGAGTCCTCAGCTGATCCTAGGCTTCACACAGTGCTGCAGCTTTGAAACTCCACAAACAGCCTGATGCTGGGCTTCCCGCAGCATTTCAAAGTGGCAGCGCCATACAGAGCCCAGGATCAGCTGGGGAGTCCCCAGCTGATCCCAGGCTTCACAGGGCGCTGATGCTTTGAAACGCTGTGTGCAGTCTGGGGACACCCCAGCTGGCCCCGGGCTGCACGTGGCTTTTCAAAGCGGTAGAGGCAGCAAGGGGGGGGGGAGTAGTCGACTATCCTGGTGACTATCCAATAAGCATTTGCTCATTGTATAGTCGACTAGTCCTTCACATCCCGACTTTACATCACATCTTTAAACATCTTTGACACAGGGATTCTTTCTTACTGTGTGTTTGCATGGTGTCTAGCACAATGACATCGTAATCTTGGTTGCAAGCTCTAGCCAACACTGAATTATAAATAGTAAATAACAAAACAAACTCAGTTTTCAAATAGCTAAAAATAGCAATTCTGAAATTGGAGCTATAAAATATAAAGATAATATTTGTTTTTTACTTTCCAAATTGAATTCTATTCAAACCAATTTTAATATGGACTTACTGTGTTGAACAGTCTCAGAGCCTTTGTTAATAAAATTCAGTAAAAAAACCCAGCAGCTGGGATCAGTTTTAAATAATCTGTGAAGCAGGTTCCCATCCCCAACTCAGCTATTCCTATTCTCTGCAAGAAATTTAAAATGCTTCCCTAAGCTTCAGCTACTCTACTCAGAATCATTCCTATGACATGAATTAAAGCTATACTTTGCATAGATATGAATTGTCATTCCACAGGAAATTTATTCAGGACAAAATGCTTCACATTTTCCAAATGTAGCTATTGGGATGCTTTTAAGCATAAGCTGCAAGGCAGAAAATGACCTTATGCGGCTCCCTATTCAGAACTCTATGACATCCTGTATGAGTTCAACAGCATGCAGATGGCAGCTGAAAAAAAGAGACAGTTGATTACAACGCTCTGAAAGATTGCCATGCAAAACAAATGTATGGTCCATTTATTTTTTAAAAGTGCCTGGGTGCTTTCAATGTTCCAGTCTGCCTTTTTTGTTGTACTGTTAAACATACTGTCTGGTTGTAGAATAAAATGCTGAATAAATAAGTTCTGACACTCGTTTCAATATGTGTGTGTGGGTGGGGGGGATTGTGAAAATCATAGTTGTAGTTATTATTTCACAATTCAAACTACTTTATTGCCATAATGTAAGTAATTTCTGTCCTTTCCAGAAGAAAAGTATGCTTTATTGCAGTTCCACGGTATGTGTGATGATAAGCATTTGATTTGTCTTACTGAACAGATTCCAAGGCTAAAGGGACCACTGTGATCATCTAGTCTGACCTCATATATAACATACACTATCAGACTTCCCCTGAATACTTCCTACACAATATATTTCAGGAGAAAAAAATCCAATCTTGATTTAAAAATTGTCAAGGATGGAGATTATGCCATGACACTCGGTGACTTGTTTCAATGGTTAATTATCCTCACAGTTCAACATTTACATCTTATTTCCGTTCTGAATATGCCTAGCTTCAACTTCTAGCCATTGGATCATTTTATACTTTTCTCTGCTACACTGAAGAACCTATTATTAAATATTTGTTCCTCATACAGGACTTAGAGACTGTACAAGTCATCCCTTAACCTCTTTGTCAAACCAAATTGATTGCGCTCTTTGAGTACATCACAACAAGACATGGTCTAATGCTTTAATCATTCTTGTGGCCCTTTTCTAAATCTTTTCCAATTTGTAAACGTTTTTGTTTTAATTGTTGACACCAGAACTGAATGTGCTATTCCAACAGCCATTGTAGCAGAGCTACACACAAAGGCAAAATCGTCTCCTACTCAACATTTCCTTGTTTATTCATCCAAGGATTGCATTAGCCATGTTGGCCACAGTGTCACACTGGAAGTATATGTTCACCCAATTAAGATGCTCCCCCCAATCTTTTACAGAGTCACTAATTCCCCATAGTGTCTCCCATCCTGTGAGTATGGCTTACACGCTTTCTTTCTTAGATGTATTTATTTTCAATGTGGCTAAAATTAACATATTGTTTGCTTGAATGAAGATTTCCAGGCTATCCAGATCATTCTGTCTTTGGGCTGTCTTCTTTATTATTTGCTACTCCCTGTTTTTGGCTGTCTTTTTTTACCCAGTGGAGCTAACTTTTTGTCATTTATTTTATTTAGCAGCAACACGAGGGACCTACAGTCCTGTATCCATGTAAGATATTGGTTCAGCAGTTACCATAAGGCTTGAGACTTATGAACTTTGGCACAAACAAATGGCACAACGGTCAGGCAACTGGAAAAAGTTTAAGGTTCAGTTTGTACATAATGACACCAGGCAGCCATGAGAATATTAACTACTAGCTTTTAGATATTTGGGGATATAAATATCTGCAGATGTCAGACCACAAGACTACAGTTGCAACTAATAGATGTATATGATAAGTTGAGATAATTAAAATACTAACCTATAGAGCAGAAAATCCCTATCCCTATGTCAGACACCTATATGATTGGTTGGACCTCACCTGTCCCAAATGAGAGAATTTGCTGGATTAGGGAAGATGCCCTGCCACCAGCCTCCCAGGATTCTCTCCCTCCCTGTGACTGGCTCCGCTCTAGCCCCACTGCTACTGGGCTACAGCCTGCAGTGCTTGGTCTTGGTTCCAGCCCACTGGGGTTCCCTGGGGATGGAGGTCCCTGGAGGCTGTGGCTCTTCTTCTCCCCTGCCCAACTGGGAATCCCCAGGAACAGAGCTTCCTGGCTACCCTGCTTCTGCCATTCTCCACCTGGGGATGGGGCTTGCTGGCTGCCCGCTGCTGCCTGGCCTGGCCAGGACTCCCCAAGGATGGACTTTCTAGTCACTCTGCTGTCCTGCCCAGCCAAGGCTCCCCGGGGATGGGGCTCACTGGTCTCACTGGCTGGGGCTTTCTGAGACTGGGCTCCCAGACAGTCTGCATGCCTGGGTGCCAAGGCTTTCTGATCCGGATTTCGGATGTTCAACCTGTAGTAGGGTGGGGAAATACAAATAAGTAAGAGGAGAGAAACCCCTACTGAATGGCATTAGGCATAAAGGGGTCAGTGTAACATATTATAAAAGTTGTATCCCGGCCTGAGGACTTGAAGAGGGGAAAATGTAGCCATTTGTGGATAGCACAATGATGGCCATTGGCAAAAGTGATGAGGAAGATAATGGCTAACTTTTCAGGCTGCTTTGCAAAGGATGGTGTAAGTCAGGGGTGGGGAACCTCCAGCCTGTGTGCTTAATATGTATATATAAAGATATACCTATCTCATAGAACCAGAGAGGACCTTGAGATGTCATCAAAGCCAGTTTGCTGCCCTCATAGCAGGGTCAAATACCATCCCTGACAGATTTACCCCGGATCCCTAAATGGCACCTTCAAGGATTAAACTTACAACCCTGGATTTAGCAAACTAATGCTCAAACCATTGAGCTAGCTCACCTGAATGTGCTGTGCACAATTAGCTGCTGGTGGGTCACTAGACAGTTTGTTTACCTAAGTGCCACTTCCCATAGCTCCCATTGACCAGGAACAGTGAACCACACCTCTTACCCAAGGCATCTTCCACATACAACCAACAGCAATAGTGAAGTCTCCAGTGGGCTTCATGGAATCTCTGAAAATTTTCCTTTTGGGGGATAAGAACTCTGCATGGGCGAGGGATTTTCTTTTTGATATATCAATGTTAACTTCCTTTGTTCATGTTGTTTATGACAGTAACCAAAAATGAGAATATATGGATGAAGGGGAAGGAAGGAATAATAATCCCTCCCTCTATCCTTAATCAAAATGAAAGTACTGGTTTCAATCAACAACTGCTTCTTTATTTGGAGAGGACCTCAGATCTTAAATTTGTATTGAAAGTAACAAGTAACAATCCTTTCTGATTGACTGAGTCATCAATACCTCCTTTCTCTATACATTCGTATCATGCTTTTCCACACACTGAAAGCAAATCAATATTCTCAGTCAGAATGGCCTTTAGTTTAGATAAAGAAAGATTATCAAAACAAGAAAGAACATAAGTAAAAACTCCATAGGGATGATCTAAAGTTCACTGAAGCCAAAAGAAAGACTCCCATTGACTTCAATGGGCTTCAGATCAGTAACTATTAGAACACACACTGAATGCACCTCTCCTGTGGAACACTAGGTACTAAACTGAATGAGAAATGAGTGCCTGTCTGCCAAGATCAGCCTAAAGAATCTCAAAAGGCAAAGTACAAAGAAAACAAAAATATAAGAATTGAATGGTTAAATATACTGTACTTTATATGATAGATTGTGTCTGCTTTTCACATATGCATTTCACAATCATAATTAGTGCACAGTAAGTATGTTGTCAAGTATCAGAGGGGTAGCCGTGTTAGTCTGAATTTGAAAAAGCAGCGAGGAGTCCTGTGGCACCTTATAGACTAACTGAAGTGTTGGAGCATAAGCTTTTGTGGGCAAAGACCCACTTTGTCAGATGCATGTAGTGGAAATTTCCAGAGGCATGTATAAATATGCAGGCCAGAATCAGGCTGGAGATGACAGGTGGGTCCAATCAGGGAGGATGAGGCCCTCTTCTAGTAACTGATCTGGAGGTGTGAATTCCAAGAGAGGAGAAGCTGCTTTTGTAGTTAGCAAGCCATTCACAGTCTTTGTTTAATCCTGAGTTGATTGTGTTTAACTTGAAGATGAATTGTAGCTCAGCAGTTTCTCTTTGAAGTCTGGTCCTGAAGTTTTTTTGCTGCAGGATGGCTACCTTTAGATCTGCAATTGTGTGTCCAGGGAAATTGAAGTGTTCCCCTACAGGTTTTTGTATGTTGCCAGTAAGTATGTTGTAATATTTCCCACAATTTTTAAAAAAATTCTTAATAAGGTTAGCAAACTTAAAAATGCATTGAAGTAGACTTTATAATCCAAAATGGATGCAGCTGGACAAAGTTTAAGGTAATTTAAGGTAATTGTTTGGCAGCTCTTAAAATATATACACAGGATGTTCACAGCTGCTATCATTTTATTATGTTTGTTGTTTCATCTGTGTACCCAGTGCACTTTAATCAGATTCTCTGACTCAACGGGTAGTGATCAATGGCTCGATGTCTGATTGGCAGTTGGTTTCAAGCAGAGTGCCCCAAGGGTTGGTTCTAGGTCCATTTTTTTCAACACCTTTATTAATGACCTGCATGAGGGGATGGGTTGCATCCTCAGTAAGTTTGTAGATGACACTAAGCTAGGGGGAGAGGTAGATATGTTGGAGGAATAGGGTCCAGAGTGAGCTGGACAAATTATAGGATTGGGTCAAAAGAAATCTGATGAGGTTCAGTAAGGACAAATGCAGAGTCCTGCACTTAGGACAGAAGAATCCCAAGAATTGTTACAGGCTGGGGAACAACTGACTAAGCAGCAGTTTGGCAGAAAATGGTCTGAGGATTACAGTGGACAAGAAGTTGGATATTAGTCAACAGTGTGCCCTTTTAGCCAAGAAGGCTAATGACATATTAAGGGCATTAGGAGGGGCATTGGCAGCAGAGCTAGAGAAGTGATTATTCCCCTTCATTCACCACTGGTGAGCCCACATCTGGAGTATTACGTCCAATTGTGGGCCCCCATTACAGAAAGGAGATGGACTCCTTGCAGAGGGGTCCAGTGGAGGGCAATGAAGATGATTAGGGGGCTGAAGCACATGACCTATGAGGAGAGGCTGAGGAATTTGGGCTTGTTTAGTCTGCATAACACAAGAGTGGGGAGGAATTTGATAGCAGCCTTTAACTACTTGAAGGGAGGTTCCAGGGAGGATGGAGAGAGGCTGTTCTCAGTAGTGACAGATATTAGAATGAGGAGCAATGGTCTCAAATTGCAGTGGGGGAGGTCTAGGTTGAATATTAGGAAGAACTATTTTACTAGGAGGGTGGTGAAGCACTGGAATGGGTAATTTTGGAAGGTGGTAGAATTGTCATTCCTAGAGGTGTTTTAGTCCCAGCTTGACAAAGCACTGGATGGGATGATTTAGTTGGGGTTGGTCCTGCTTTGAGCAGGGGGTTGGACACAATGACCTCCTGAGGTCTCTTCCAGCCCGATGATTTTATGACTACAATCCAAACTAACACCACTTAGCACTTTATGCAATAGTTTTCATTTTTTCAATAATTTTGCAAATATTAACCTCACTCAGTGCTAAATTATTCCCCAACAATGTAAGTAAAGAGGTATACATCGGTGCTTAATTTATTAACTAATTAACCCTCTCCCCAAAAATTTGATGGTAAAGTCTTACGTAACAGAAATTGATTTAAAAAAAAAAACCCCTACGTACAGGATATTTTAAAGAAATAATAGAAAAAATAGCAGGTCTCTATTGAAAGCAGTATAGGTAATTTGCCTAAAATTGGAATACTGCGATAGATAAGACACAGCTCTCTAGATTTTATTCAAATGTCTATAGACTCCTTTCAGTTTTATTCATCTTACATTTTATTTATACATTTGAGGTGTCTCAGATTGTTGCGTTTAGAAACAGAGGACCTTGAAGGGCTCCCTCCTGATGTGACAATTGCTGAGAATATAAATTCTGTATCTTCATAATTGGAATGAGGTTACTTTATAGATACTTTTCACCCAATTTTGTATTGTTTTTTCATAAGGGATTCATATTTATGGTTAATGCTGTCACCTTCTAAGGTGGAACGCCAGAGAGATATCATTTAATATACAAAATAGTATGTGAAAAAGTATTTTACAAGGGTTTAAGTGTGATATTTTAAAGTCTAAATTATTAACTAGGTTATGCTACATATATGTGTATAAAGCAAGTCTTTAAATCTGGCTATAAAATATTAGATAATTTAAGTTTCCAACATTTTACAAAGTAAATGTATGCAAATATGATAATAAAAGCTATTTGTATAGCTTTCCTCACTGAGAGCTCAATTATGTTACTTGCTTCTTTGCTAGAGTAAAGGACTTCAAGTAGAAAAAACAGTGAGGAAGACGCAGGAAAAACAAACGTGGACATTTTTAAAGCACAAAACAAAGACATTTGCCTAGAATCCAATGTCAAGTGCTTTTCATGACTCCTGTTGGAAAATCCTCCCTTTAAATGACAAGCTATGCACCCCAAAATGAAGCTCACTATGAAACAAAAGAAACTATTAAGAGGAAGCCCCTGACTTCAAATGAATAGCTGGAGACAGACAGGGATAATGTAGGCATACCAAAAAGGAAAGGATCTGTTACGACTGTAAGTGAAAAGTTATTTATAAAAAAATCACATTATGAGTGTTGATTCCCTGTACCACTCACCATGCCCTAAACTGAAAGATCTCAAACATGTCAAAATATTCTCAGCACTTCCATTTTATTATAAAATCCACATGATTATTTATTTGTTTGTTTGTTTATTTATTTCCTGATAGATTTTCTCCTACTAGTAATTGAAACGGATTCTCTGTATGAGCTAGCAAAGGAATCTCACTCAGAGAACCAGAAAACAAGATCACCTACTCTGTAAAAATGTCCAGAAGTTTAGCATAGTTCACACTGTACAATGAACACAGCAGGAAAATGTCACTAATGTTTGTATCTTAGGGCTTGGCTGTATACCACAGATTGAAAAATGTGTCTGAGATGGAAGCTAGAGCCATAAAGGTAAATCTAGTGGTCAATAGGTTTCTGGTATAGGGTGGTGGAAATTTGTCCATCATTAAATGTAGTGTAGTGTCAAAGAAGTGGATTTCTCATGTGGACTGATCCAGGCTGAGGTTGATGGTGGGGTGGAAGTCATTGAAATCCCTGTGAAATTTTTCAAGGGTCTCTTTCCTGTGGGTCCAATGTAGCATGAGTAGAGTAAGGGTGTTAGTGGGCAAGAGCTGAGGAAACGTTGTTCAAGGTCAACAATAAAGCTGTTGGCACATTATGGTACCATGCAGGTGTCCATGGCTTGAAGATACAAATTGTCTCTGAATCGGAAGTAGTTGTGGATGAAGACAAAGTTGCAGAGCTCTGTAATCAGGTGTGTAGTGCTGTCATCGGGGTTAGTGTTCCTGATAGCTGGTAATCTGTCTTCATGTGGAATGTTGGTGTAAAGAGCTTCTATGTTATGGTGGCCAGGATGGTATTTTCAAGTAGATTACTGATGTTTTGTAGTTTCCTTAGGAAGTTGGTGGTGTCGTGAAGGTAGCTCGGAGTGCTGGTAGCATAAGGCCTGAGGAGAGAGTAAATATAGCCAGTTAATCCTGTTGTAAGTGTGTCAATGCTTGAGATGTGTCATCTGGGATATCCAGATTTGTGTATCTTGGGTAGCAGATAAAAACAAAGGTTTGCAGTGTAGACATGCACTATGTTATTTCAGAATAACACTAGATATTCCGAAATAACACTGCTGGGTAAACGTACCCTATGGTTGTTCTTTCAAAAGTTTACAATTGAACCTTGACAGCTTTGAAACTTTAGAAGAAAAATGCTGCTTTAGCTTTATGTTTAGTGGCCTATGTTTATTAAGGTTAGGGAATCTCCCTGACATCATTAGCCGTGAAGACCAATGTAGAATTCATTTTGTTTCTCTGCAATAGCCTTATTGCCTTGAGTATTTCTTTAACATCTCCATTATTCAGTGGCCCCACTAGTTGTTTACTAAGCTTCCTACTTCTGATATATTTTTAAAAAATTGGAATTGATTTTTGAGTTTTTGGCTAGCTGTTCTTCAAATTCTTTTCTGGATTTGCTAAATGTATTTTTACAGTTAATTTGCCAGATTTTATCCTCCTTTGTATTTTGCTTACTTGGATTTAACTTCCATTTTCTAAACAATGCCTCTCACTGCTGCTTATATCATAGTGGGGCTTTTTTTTTCTTGTTTTTTTTAATGTGGTGTATACATTTAAGTTGAGCCTCTATTATAGTATCGCTAAAAAGTTTCCATGCAGCTTGCAGGAATTTCAATTTTGTCACTGTACCTTTTAATTTCAGTTTATCTAACCCCTTAATTTTTGTGTAGTTCTCTTTCTGAAATTAAATGCCATGGTGTTGTGCTGCTGGGGTGCTTTTCCTGTCAAATTGTATTATATTATGATCATTACTACCAAGGGGTCCAGTTATATTCACCTCTTGGATTAGAATCTGTGTTACACTTGGGATTAAATCAATAATAGCCTTTCCTCCTTTTTCACATATAGTGCCATTCCCACACCAACATGACCTGTTCTCTCTTTCCAATATATTGTGTACATTGGTATTATTACACATAGTTTCAACATGTGAGACAGGTAATAAAATATACAAAGCCATCACATTTAGCAAGAATATTGCTTGGAAAGTAAAGTTATATGGCTGCACTGGCCCAAATTATGTCCATATATATAACATTACATATTATGATTGAGGCAGCCCGTGAACATAGGATCACTCGGCAGTTGCTTAGGGTGCCGCCTTCAATGGGGCGCCTGGGGCGCCTGATGATGATGTCATGACGTTGATGGCCGTGCAGGCGGGGGTGCTGATTGAGTATTCCGCCTGGGGCGCCAGCTGCCACAGCCGGCTCATGCCATTCCTGATTATGATGAGTATTACATGAAGAATATATGTACTGTGTTTTTAACCCATTCACATAGGATGAAATGGAGCTCATTAATATCACAATGAAAGCACTCTGTGGTGATGGCATAGTGAAAGTTGTCAATAGAATACATACTTTGGGTCATAACTTGTATGAAACCTTCAAAACCCCAAAATTGTTGAAGGATCAATCATTCTTTGTGGTTCAATCAAGAAAAACAAACCAAAGCTATATTTGAATGCAAAGAAAGTCAAAGTGAAGGTGATAGTGATAGTTACCAGTACAGAACTAGTTATAGATGATTCGTGTTTGCCATCTCTTGATCATGTCCACATCTCATCATGATGTTGATCTATGTGGGACTTTGGGAAAGTACAATTTTTTTATGATGCCATTATTGATGTGCGAAAGAACAATTCATATGACTCAAACTATGGCCAGAGTCTGTTTCTTTGTAAAAATCACTTCAACATCGACAAACATTTTTTGACAGCCTAGGAGACCTCATCTCATTTACTTCCTTCCATCCTCATCTATTCTTCATCATATGTTTTCTCCACTACAGTGTGTTTATTCCTCTCTCCTTATCAGTTCTTGTCAAAACTCACTTACTCAGAAATCTCTGTTACAGTAAAAAAATGGTAAGTAGACAGTACTTCATAGAAATAATGTGCCAGCATGATCCTTTTGAATTATAGATTTTGAAAACTCTCTTTAAGATGTAAAACAAACAAACAAAAATCCTTAGAAAGAGATCCAAAATAAAATATTTGTGATATTGCATTTAAATAATTTTGAAATATTTTTTACTAAATGAACACACTGTAAGCATATGGCTACATTTTAATATCAATAACATTCACATTAAAAGGGCCTCTATATTGGACAAAATAGTTCTATAAAGAAACATCTGACAGACAACACACACATTTTTCTTAAGAGATGATGCTCATGTCAGAGGAGTCTTTTTTCTTTACCAAACTTCAAAAAAAAAAAAAAAAAACCAAACAAACAACCCCATAAACATGATGCACTGTTGCCTAACAAAGGTGAAAATGAAAGATAGTGAACATGTTCAACTTTTTCATATGCTAATAATTTGTTTTGAGTCAAAAATAAACTCTTTCCATACAATACACCTGACAGATATTTGTTACCATTTTTCAGGAGCAATTTCCATTCTGCTGGATTGTTTTTTCATCATGGATTGTGTTGTCAAAAAGTGAATGAGAATGGAGAACAGATGATCAAGAACAGATCACTCACAGATTGAGCAGGATAATCTAGTCATAAATTTTAGGAAACATACTATAACTTTCACAGCTATTATAAAGAGAGATGCTACATTAAGTTGTTTCCCTAAGAAAATGATATAAAATTGTATCCACAAACTTTCAGTCTTGTAAATGGAGACAGACTTACACCATAAAGAGACGGACAGTCCTCTATTGTCAAAATACATGAAATTTGAAAACATAGGTTAGTTTATGTACCCACAAAAATAGTAATAAATGTCTGAAAATCGACCTTTGAAAAATAATAGTATACAGCAAACTTCAATCATTGAGCAGTCATGCAACTTTTCATCCTCTCCCCTCCCCCAAAAAACAGAGCCCCCTTTCTAAGATATGTGTCCAAATATATGATCAATGTGTATTACTGAGGACAGATGGGATGGAGAACAGTGTCACTGCCATACATCAAAACAAAGTTTAAAAAATAAATTTGGCCTTAAGTATTTACTTGTGAATCTTTCACATTTAAATTGTAGCTGAAGCCTGGCCTCGCATGACAGCAGTAAGTAACAAATGGGATGCATGAACTGGACAAGGCCCCACCTCCACCCCTGGTTTGAGCCCCCTTCCAGTCCCCAAGTTCCTGCCCTGACTCCTGCACCCTCCGACCCCTGAGTTAAAGATCTGAGCAATTCCGGGTACAGCTGCTAGTACTGATATAAATGAGAAGACAACAACTTCTTTAGACATTAGCATGAACTTAGACTCTCTGTATGCAGAGCAGAGGTACTAATGAAAATTACCAGATGCTTGGTAGCTCCTAACTACTTTTACTTTTTTAGGTTGGGAGTCACTCACTTCTGCTTCTCCATTCTGCTAACAAGAAACATAGCAGCATGCCTTCCTTTACTTGATTCTTCAGTCACTATGCCTGAATGAAATCAGCATGAATGGGACTACGCTGCCGGCAGAAAATTGGCCAGTATGGTCTTGCCCATATAGAATTGTTTTCCTTTTGCTCTATCGTTGATCCTACCTGAGAACAGGTTGTCTCAGGGAAACGGTATCATTTTAAAACATGGATCACCGATTTCAGAAATGTCCATGGTAGGACATCAGTTTACAGGCATTTAAAACATGAGTAAATACAAGTGATGGCATTTCCTAAGGAAACTTTCCTAACTTCCAGGCAATGTTGCTGGCAACTGATGAGAACTGAAGCTTTTAGCTCTAACCCAACTGGAAAAAAAAATAGAAGCATTTCTGATCTGGAAAAAAAAGGAAGACAGCACAGAACATGACACATTTCTGATGCCCTGATAAAGGAGAACACGATGTCAACAAAATACAATAGACATAAAGGAAACTTAAGTCCTTATTATTTCCTTGGAGAGGAAGGGACCTGGAAAAACTTGACATATTTTCCTGTACTTTCACTAAAAAAGTCAAATGTTTTACAATCTTATCTCAAAGTTTTCAAGTTTCTACTTTTCACTGATCATTGACACTTGTCGTAGCAAATGCCACATTATATTTTTCAGCGAGCTTTTGCTGTTTCAAATGTCTCCAGTGAAAATACAAGTGATAGAGGAAATCCTGGCCCTACTGAAGCCCATGGGAGTCAGCAATGACTTCACTGGGGCTGGGATTTCACTCAACATACCACTTGCAAAATCTCACATTAAAAATTATTCAATTAAAATACTTAGAATTATTGGGACTATCATGATGGAGAGTCTCAGAGGGGAAGCTGTGTTAGTCTGTATCTGCTAAAATAAGGAGTCCTGTGTCACCTCAGGCTATGGCTACACTATAGCCTTCTTCCAGAAAAGCCTATGCAAATGAAGTGCGGCGTGGAATATCGCCGTTCTTCATTTGCATAATTAATTAGCAGCTGCTTTTGCGCAAGAGGCTTTTGTGCAAAAAGGAGCTGTGTAGACAGCTCCCTTTTGCGCAAAACCCCCCTCTTGCACAAGAGCCGCCATTCTTGAAAAAATGAGGAAGAACGGCTCTTGTGCAAGAGGGTTTTTTTGCACAAAAAGGAGCTGTCTACACAGCTCCTTTTTGCACAAAAGCCTCTTGTGCAAAAGCGGCTGCTAATTAATTATGCAAATGAAGTGTGGTGATATTCCACACCACACTTCATTTGCATAAGCATTTCCAGAAGAAGGCTACAGTGTATCCATAGCCTCAGAGACAAACAGATTAATTAGAGCATAAGCTTTTGTGGGTAAAGCCCACTTCATCAGATGAATTATAGTGGAAGTAATAGAGCTAGGGGTATATATAAGGAAGATGTTACTTTTGCTAATGAGACTAATCAAGTCAATGTGGAAATGGCTCAATCACAGCATTTGATGAGGAGATGATGTGCATATCCAGAGAGGAGGAATTGCCTTTGGAGTGTTTTAACCAGTTGAGTTAATACAGTCCAAAGCTGGGAGGCATTTGCGGAGACAAGGTAAAGCAAGGCACTGCCTTATGTGCACCACTAAGATCAGTGGGAGAAGTGGATAGCTTCCAAATGACTGGAGCACCCTCAGAGAAAAATTAGCAGATGCTTAGCAAGGTGTGTGGGGGCAGCTGTGCACCCCCAAAAGGGGCATAGCCACAGGGGAAGGGGCAGAGCATGTGTTAAACCATGCTGAGATTTTCCCACAGACTTTACTTAAAAGGCATACTAGGTTGAATTTAAAACATAAAACAGGCTTATTAACTACAAAAGATAGATTGTAAGTGATTATAAGTGGTAGCAAAAGGATCAAAGCAGATTACCTAGTAAGTAAACAAAACACACAGACTAAGCTTAACATAATAGAAATACCTCATTTGAATTAACAATCTTTCATCCTGACTGATGATACAAGTAAGTTGCAGGTTCTCAAGGGACAAGCTGCCCTTACTTTACAGTTTGCAATCCTTAGGACTTTTGTACATGTTAGATGTCCTTTTAGCTTGGGTCCAGCACTTTCCCCAGTTCAGTCTTTTTTCCTCAAGAATTTACAAGAGTCGTCTTATGCAGGGAGTGAAGAACAACAAATGATGTCCCTCCCTGCCTTATATAGCTTTAGCATATGGCAGGAACCCTTTGTCCCAAACTTGATTAGTGAAAAACACTGATGTCCCAGGATGGATTCCAGAGTCATGTAGCATGGCCACAGCCCCTTCCAACCTTGCTGAGCATGGCAGCCATTTATTGGCGGTTTGGAATGTTCACAGGAAAGTTAAGTTCTTCCGAGGTCCATTGCCTTTGCTGCTGGATAATCAGCACTGGCTGGCTTCTTTACATTTATATCAGAAAGGTTAGTTGTGGGTGTCACCCAGAGTAAGCATGATTGAAATATACACACATAGACAACATTCCTAACCTTAGATAAAAAAAATGATACGTGCTTACACATAGGATAATCATACTCATCAAACTTTTCCTATGACACCTCACATGACCCTTCTTATACAAAATGAATCTTAATTATGCCATAATCATAATAATATTACTATGAAGAATATGGGTTGCAGTGTCATAATAATGACAAGGGAAGAGACTCTGGCTTGAATCTTTCCACAGCAAGCCATCAGTATTCGATATTATCAAGGGATCCAACACAGTGTGCTTGGCAAAATGGTAAGGCTGCTGGATGCAAAGTTACTAATGAAACTCAAAGCTGACCTTTCTGGGATTTGCTCAGAAGGAACTTCCTTGGGTTGTGTGTATTTTCCTTGTTTGGTTTTGTGCTTAAAGAGGTTTTAGTTTGTCCTCTGTTCTGGTTATATTCATTGACGTAGATGAATAAATACCGTAAACTGATGTTTCTGATAGCAGCAACTTGCTTGTCTGTGTTTTCAATTAATCTTCTATAAAAAGAGACTATAAACAGGCATGGAATGTTATTAATCATGCTGACCTTTCCAAAGGGTAATAATGGTTAACTCATTTTTTTCTTAACACTGAATGGGAAAAGAGAAAATAATTACTTTCTACAACCTTTTCAAAACATTTTGTAACTGTTTCAATTGATCATGAAAGTAGAAAACATTTATTCTAAGGGAAAACAATAGTCCATATATAGGTCATTGTTCTATGCAAGTGTTTATATATGCAATGAATGCTACAGATTTGTCAAGGAATATTTTCCTTTTCCTCAAGTCTTTCAAAATACAATTTAAAACTATTGTTAGGTTAAAATATTTTGAAGTTTCCTATCTCTGAGTAATATTCATTTATTTTTCCCTCTGGCTAATTTACAGTGATCCCACCTTTGCTGTGGATGCCTCCAGTGATGCTTCCTCCCACCCCATATCCAATGTAAATATTTGTTGTTTTCAGTATCACTGTGTGAATAACTTAGATTCTTCCATAAGTATTTTTTTGGATTTCTAAATGAATTTTGTCCAAATCCCTGGTATTTACAAGCATTTCATGGACTTAAAAATATTCACAAATACTAACAATCTTATAAAGGTTATTAGTAATTATCATGCCGCTCTAGGAAATCTTCCTCCTCCTTCCTT
>CM057846.1:25969323-25980577 GCA_030068395.1 Apalone spinifera
CCAGACTTTCACTGTGTTTGGGGGGATTGGTTGTCACTGTGTTGGGTCCCAAGTGCTTTAAGTTTTCAGAACCTGTGAAGAGTCCAGGCCTGGACTCTGGGAGTTTATAAAAAGATCCAGTCTAGCAACCCTTTCTGAGCTAAGACCCAGCAGTCCAGAGACCTAGATCCTAACATCCCAGTTGCTTTAAATACACCTTTCTCAGAGTGCCAGTCTTGTGACACCCTAGTTTACACCTTCTGGGATACTTGGCAGGTCTTATAAAACTTTGTAAATACACTTACTCTTTATTTTGAATCACGGGTGCAAGTAAACAAAATGTCATTCCACTATAGAAGGAGAAAACATACCAGTGAAGAGAAGGCCATGTGACTTCAAACATTTATTTGCCTTTTGGGGTCAGTAAAGTTTAATAACTCTTCATCATTGGCCCTGTGTCAGGTGCAAATATTTCTTCTGCCACATGCTGTAGATTCAACCAGGATTCAAAATCTCTACATAGGCAAATTATCCAAATCATCACAGCAATCCAGTTAAGAAAATGTGACTTTTTAAAAATACTCTATATAAATTTTTACTGGAGAGGGTCTTTTTAAACTAATCTGTCACCTGATTCTCTTCATTCTTACACCAGGTTAATAACATTGACTTTAGTGGAGTTACTCCATATTTACGCCTGTGTGAGGCCAGAATAAGCACTGTATCTTGCTTCTTTCCATATATTTTAGTTAAGATTTGCATAGAAACATCTCCTTATGGAGTGCTTCATATATTTAAAGCTCTATATCACACACTCATCCAAGGCCAGGTGAGACTATTGTGATCATATAGTCTAACCCAGGGGTGGGCATGATCTAGCCCACGGGCCAGATCCAGACCACCAAGCCATTTGATCCAACCTGCAGCTGCCCTGTTGCACCTCTATCTCCAGGCCAATCAAGACCTAGGGGTGAGGGAGCATGCAAAGGCATTTTCTGTTCAAAGTGGATGGTGGTTCCCTCCCCCTGATGGGCACATGGCACGTAGAGGGAGTCGCCAGCCATTTGGAACAGCAATGCCTTCATGTGCTCTCCACCCCCAGGCTCTGATTGGCCTTGGGGCAGGGGAGCATGCAAGGTCTCTTCCCCCTGTCAGAGTGTGTGCAGTGCCTAAAGAGAACTGCCAGCTGTTCAGAATGTCTGCTGGTTCCTTCTAGGCATTGCGCATACCCGGCAGGACAGAGGTAGGGTAGTGTGCGAAGTCTCCTTGTCCCACCAGGGGCGCACAGCAACTAGAAGGAACCACCAGCTGTTCAAAACAGCTGGCAGTTCCCTCCAGGCATGGCGCACCTATTGCATGGCAGGAGCAAGAGACTTAGCATGCAATTGGCCTGGGGCAAGGGAGCAAGCAAAGTCTCCTCTCCTCACCAAGGTTGGATAGGGACTGGAGAGAACCCCCTCTCCAGGTTTTTTGGTTGAGGCCTCACCCATTTATGCCCGAGGCTCCCCCCCTTCCAGGGTAAAGCTGGCCCATGATTACAACCAACATTTGTGAAGTGGCTCCCCACCAAAATTATGAAGAATCCACCACCAACCTTGGTAAACTGTCAGTAGATAATTAGCCTCATCGTTAACAATTTACACTATATTTCCAGTCTGAATGTATCTATTTTCAGCTTACTACCCCTAGATTGTGCTATAACTTTTTCAGCAAAACTGAAGAGCTCATTATTGTTTGTTCCCCACATAGATTCTTATAAATCAAGTCACCAATTAACCTTCTGTTTGTTAAGCAAAATAGATTGAACTCTTCAATTCCTTCACTATAAGGCATGTTTCTAATTCTTTAATCATTCTCATGGCTCTTCTCGGAACCCTCTCCAATTTATCAATGTCTCTCTTGGTATCATAGATTACTGAAATGATGATGAGGATGATGCAGCAGTCTTGGAATGATACACTCTAGTCCTATTCCCTTTTAACTATACAAATATGAACTAGACTATAAAGAAAGTGAGTAATATTTAAATTTAAAAAACCAAAATACTGAGAAGTTCTGTTTCTCAGAGCTGCAGTCTTTTGGATTCTACTGGTCTTGAACTTACCTCACAAATATGTAGTAACATTCACACCATATGTTGTCCATTCCTCAAACACTTATTTAACCAGCTGAGGGGAATGCAGCTACTTGAATGAGCAGGAGCTACAAGTATGAATATCATTGTAAGAAGTGGGGGGAAATTCATAGGATGTCTAAATAACCTGAAACAAATGTTGATCAGAAAACATTTGACTCTCTTTCTTAGTCCTTAAGGACAGACTTTGGGGAGATAAACTGGGTACTGGAGCAATGGTCTGAGGTAATGGTCTGAGGATGAATTTCTATAAGGACGAATACAAAGTACTCCATATAGAAGCAATCAGTTTCAAATATATAACACCAGTAATGAATACCAGGCAGGAGTACTGTGGAAAGGAATCTACAGGCCATAGCGGACAACAAGCTAAATATGAGTCAACCGTGTAACATTGTTGAAGAAAAAAAAAGCAAACGCTTTAGCAAGAGTGTTGTTTGGAAGACAGGAGAAATAATACTTCTGTTCTACTCCATGCTAATTAGGCCTCAGCTGGAGTATTGTGTCCAGTTCTGGTCACCACATTTCAGGAAAGATATGGACAAATTTGAAGAAGTGCAGAGAAAAAGAAACAAAAGTGACTAAAGAGCTAGAAAACTAATGTGGGAAATGACTAATGTGGGAAAATTGAAAGAACTGGGGTTTTTTTTTTTAGTCTGGAAAAGAGAAGTCTAAAAGGGAATATGGTAACATATTTCAAGTACCTAAAAAGTTGTCATAAGGAGGAGGGAGAAAGATTATTCTCCTTAGCCTCTGATGATAGGACAAGAAGTATTGGAATTCAATTGCAGTAAGGGATGTTTATCTTGGGCATTAGTAAAGACTTCTTAACTATCAGGGTAGTTAAGCACTGGAATATATTGCCCAGGAGGTTGTGGAATTTCCATCGTTGAAGATTTTTAAAAGCAGGTTAGACAAACATGGTCTAGATGGTTCTTGGTCCTAACATGAGTGCAGGAAACTTGGACTTAATGACCCTTGAATTTCCTTTGACTTCTATTATTCTGTTATTAGATTAATAGATTTTATACCACTTACTGAAGTGGTTCCTATTAGCAATGAGCTCTTGTGCCTTTTCCTTTCAGCAGTAAAGTTCTTAAAATGCTGTAAAATGCTGGTCTAGAGCTTTGACCTTTAACTAGACATTCTTCAAGAATGTCTTTCACTTTTCCGACATTCCTTTAAAAATACACAACTTGCAAGAATGTCTAGCTATTTGTGGCAATTCCAGCTTCTTTTTGTACCTCAGAAGCATGAATAAAGGCTCAAAAAACTATTACTTGGCTGAGACATAATATCAATAGAATCATTTACATATATAGTAAAATAAATAGTGGCAATTGACTTCTTTGTTCAATATTGGTTGATGGCTAGGATAGAAGTGAAGGTGAGAGACATGAACTGGAAAATTAAGGCATCTATTCTAATAGTCAGGAGTCAGGACAGGAAAGGCCTACTCAGAAGATGAATTAATGTTTATAGAAAACAGACCTACATCATGAGAGAACACACATACACACACACACACACACACACTTAAAACAACTTTTAAAAATGTCTGATCTTGGATGGGTGACATGGACACTGATTCAGCAAAGTACTAAAGCAGTGGTCACCAACCTTTTTAAGCTATTTGAATTTTACTTTTTGAATTTAAGTGCAATCCGAGATCTATCTCAAACTCAAATACCCTTGTCCTGTCTCCTTTATGCCCCTTCTCGGAGGCCCTGCCCCTTCTCATTCCACCCTCCATCCCACCACCATCCTCCCTCACTTTCACCAAGCAAGGGAAGTGGGTTGGGGTGCAGGTTCTGGTCTTGGATTAAGGGATTTGGAGTGCAAGATGAAGCACTTGATAGCATCTTGGTCAAACTAGTCAGGATCACCTGTCAGAGGCTCCAAGATCTACTAGTAGATCCCGATTTACAGGTCGGTGACCACTGTACTAAAGACAATTCTAGCTTTAAGCATAGTGAATATCCTATTGACTTCAAAGGACTTAAAATTAAGCATGTACCTTACTAAACTGAGCTTTATATATTTTCTCATAAAATTGCTGGCTTATGTCTTTGATGGGATGTTTATGCTATTTATTCAGGGATATTTGAGATGCACATTTAGAAGTCAGCCAGTTCCAACATATTACAATTCTAGACAGAGATAAAATTCCCTCTTGCTCCATTTAACATTTCATTTCATCCTTGTTAGAGTTATTTTATTATTAACATGCACCCTGAGAGAGACTTAACCTGGCCCTTGGCCCATATTATATTAATTTAGATGGGAAAGGGGGCACAAACTGTCAAAGGGTTTTAAATGACCCTGTTCCTTTTCAATATTAAACCACTTATAAACCTTTTATTAAAGATACAGAAAGGAAAAAAAGATGACAGCTTCAGAAAAGAAAAAGATGACAGCTAAAGCATTGAGGATGCATAGTACTGAGTAAAACTGCCATTTGAACCCGCAGAGTACTTTCAGATGGCAGAGAAACCCAACCTTGTCTGACAGTGTCTTGTCTGACAGTGTATGATAACTGTCCTTTCTGAGAGAAAAAGGGCAAGTTAGTTGAAATAGGCTGGAGCTGTCATTGGGGGTGGGAGTTGTCCAAGTCCTATTTTCTAAACCACAGAACAAATGCACAAAAGGGGACAGAAAAGAGCAGCAAAGACAGAATATGCAGCTTCTGATTTTGGTTTTCAATCTCACCTGCAGCTTCACTGCTAGCAAAGTACGGGAATAGCATGAACTTATCAGCCACTCCAAAGCCTAGCAAACTTGTAACAACATCAAGATGTTAAAGCAGCTAAATGAAGTACCCTTTCTGATCACAGACTTACAGCAGTGTTGCAACTTAGCCAGCTAAGCCATACTCTTACTAACTAGAAAGCAAAAGGAGAGAGATTGGAAAGACAAGAAATAAAGGAAGAGAGAATAGGACATATGGAGCAAGGGATGTGGGTTAAACGATCTCATATTGAAGTTGGTGGCTGGAGCCAATATAGATGGCAGTGTCATATGTGTTCTTTTCTTTGACCTGGTCTAGTTAAGACATCACTCCAGAGAAGACAAAGGAGTCCCTGGAAATTGTGTTGATGGCAGAATAATGGTAAAGATATCCTACTTCCCTTCCTCTTCTCTCTCAATCAGTCAGTGTCATACTGGAAAGTTTTCCCCCACACCCTCTCTTCTTCAGAATCCTAAAAAGGAATGAAGGACAAGATAGTCCAGCTCCTCAGTATTTTGTTCATTTTGCTTCATTGATTTTTGAACCCATTTTGCTTCATTGATTTTGTTGTTGGTGGTTTTTTTTGCCAGGAATGATTTTAATAATCTTTGAACTATATTAGTAGTCATTTCTGTTTATGCTAATTCAGTCTGTCTCCCTTATGCTCTCCCTCTTCAATATTTATTGTTATTTGTTATTGTGACTTTTTTGGGAAAAAAACCCTTTTCCTTGCTTTTCACAGTTGATCTCACAATTAGGGGTACATTTGTAGGCTCAATTAATACAGCAGTTTTTATGTTACCCACAGAGAAGACAAGGGCAACTTCAGTCTATGAGCCCCACTGAGCATAGGAACTATGCCCTACTAGCAGCTGCTGGGACTAGAGTCCCCTGCTACCGCAATGTTGTTTAGAACCGGCTGGCCATGAAAGAATGCATGGTGCATTGTGGTAAATTATTCTTAAATTTTCACTTTCCCTGTGCTCCATAGAGCAAATAGAGGCAGCAGCAAACTATAGACCCCAGAGGAGTAGAACTGCTCAGATCCAGAAAAGCATGATATATGGGCATGCCTTAAATACTTCAAGGGCTCTTTATTTATGAAGTGATGGGTTCTAGGATTGTTTTATGCCAATGATTTTTAAGAATTTTCCAACTGACTTAGCAGAGAGTTCTGCTTAAACTAATAGCATGGTGTGGTCTTTGATGAGTCTATGCTTGGATGAAAAGTACTGATTTATATGGACTTTCTCCCAACCACTTTCTTTTGGGTTAACATTATCTTTTTGCTACTGCATCAGAAATGGGGCAGTGTTGAGAGATGCCATAATGATGTATTCAATTACTTTTTTGGTTTTGATGCATTTAATAAAATGTGCTATTGGAACTTTGTTCAAATCTTTCATATGGCATTTATCTTTTGTCATTCTGTTGTGAGACTCTTCTTAAGTTTCCCCTTTTCTTTAGGTAAATGCTTCATAGGTTATATAACATTTCTTTTAGCCTCCTTTATGGCTTTCTAGGGAGCCAGTCTGTTTATAGGCACTATTCTGAACTGCTGATAAAGACCAACAGTAATTTAAATTAATGGAGATTGCCTATCTCCTAGAACTGGAAGGGACCTTGAAAGGTCATCAAGTCCAGTCCCCTGCCTTCACAGCAGGTCCAAGCACCATCCCTGACAAATTGTTGTCCCAAAGCCCTAAATGGCCCCCACAAAGATTGAACTCACAACCCTGGGATTAGCAGGCCAATGCTCAAACCACTGAGCTATCCCTCCCCCATTACAATAGGTAATGTAACCTATTGGGAATTTTCTCTGTCCTTTGTTCAGTGTCCTTTTGTTCAATAACTTATAAACATATTGAATCAGAGATGTGACGTAAACATTGGAGATTAAAACAATATGACAAAATTAAACTACTGTACCTGTGCTCCATATATGAAAAGATGTGTAACAAATGGGCTAAAATATTTATAGTAGAAGTATTTCTTGAAGGAAAATGTCCTGTTTGGATTGAAAAGTCAAGTTTTAATTTTGACTCTGAGCAACTGAAATTTTCTCTCTCATCTTAAATCTTAGAGTATACTGGAAAATTTATTTCAGAAACATCCACTGCTAGATTTCCATATAATTTGTACTAATGAGACCTCGGAACCAAGTTTTTGCCTGAAAGGGAGATTTAGGCATTAATTCATGTTACAAATTCTGAATGAAATGGAAAGATTTCTGCAGCATACATTGAATGTAATGACTTTACTAAAGATTTGAGCTAAAATAATAACTCATCAAGGCTATGTCTACAGAGCAGTGTTATTTCAGAATACTGATATTATTCTGAAATAACATAGTCTGTGTCTACACAGCAAACAGTTATTTCAACATAATGTTGAAATAATGTTGAGATGGAGGACTTCTTACTCTTATTCCTGTAACCCTCATTTTACAAGGAGTAAGGGAAGTCAGAGGAAGAGTGCTCTAACTTGGACATACTGCTGTGTAGGTAGTGCCAAAAGCCAAAATACTATATTTCACCATAAGCTACACAATTGATGTAGCTCAAGTTGAGTACCTTATTTCGGCTTTAGCCCTGCTGTGTAAACGTGCCCAAAATGTATACATACATTTTCTCTTTTTATTTACACATGCCAGTGAAGAGTTACATACAATTCTATGTCAAGAGACAGTATTGAATTCTTTTCCTTTTCTCAACAACATTCAAATTACATTAAGTAATAGCGTATATAAGATGCCACTAAAACAATTGACAAAATGCAGGGAGATCACTTCTCTGTGTTGAGTTTTTATCTCCTCATTGTCTAGACTGAAAGGTTAACTTTAGTAGATCCTTACTGCAGTGGAAACACTAAATTGCAAAGATCACTTGTTTGCCCCAGAAGTGAAAACTATTTTCCTTTAAGAATAGGTTGACATTTAGTGCCTGAACTATTTAATTTTTTTAGGTTTTGGGTCACTGTGATTGTGCCTCTCAGAAAGTGTTATAACTAGGATGTACTATTGGGATAAGGACCCTTGGAAATGCCAAAAAATAAATACAAAAGAAAGCATGTTCAGGAACTATTGTGAGCCATCCTTGCTAAAAGAGCAACAAGGTTTTGTTTTATTTTTTAATCCGAGCCATGCTTACTTTGATCCTACCACCTACCCATCAATATGTCCTATCATGTAGGAAACTAGTCAAGCAAAAAACAGAATTTTCAGAAACTGTTGTATTTAGTCATTACTAGAAATACATGAAATTTTTTAAATAACCAAAAATGGCTATTTCAAGGAGATTAAAATGATCATAAATTCAGAACAAAATTGGCAAATATTTTTGGCCAATATCAAAATGAGAAAATGCTCAAAAATCAGCCACTAAATTAGTCATTTTGATATTTTTTAAATGAAGTGTTTGGGCTTTTCATTTTGAAAATGATTTCAAAAGATAGATAGATTTGTATAAAATTTTGTTTTAAAACGGCAAAATAAACACAAAAGTGTAATGAAATTAAAAACAAAACCAACAACAAAAAAAGCTTGAGGTTGAACATGATATAATGTTAAATTCCAAAGGACCTTTCCCAGAAAAATTAATTATTCACTCAGCTGAAGTCAGTACAAGAAATGGACAGATATATTAGTTATACAGGTTTGAAAGACTTGATTTTTTCCATTTCAGTTAGATTTAAACTTAAGAGGAAGTGTTAGAGAAACATGACCGAGATGCAACAGTGAACGGAGGGAGACCATCCAGGGGCAAAAAGATAAACTTGTGAGCCATTAATACTGTACAAGATGGTAACTGTAGCCTAGTGAATAGACCTGGAAAGGATCTGGATGGAGAGCTGGGTGAGGAGAGGTGGATAACTTGGTGCTGGAAAATCAGTCAGAGAGATAAGAGTACCAGGAGAATAAGGATTCATGAAAGCCCAGAGAAGACAAGACATCAAGAAGGAGGGTATGACTGATGGGGCCATACATGATGTCAAGCTCAATGAGAATGGAGTAATAAGACTGATATTTTGGTAGGAACAGGTGATCAGAAACCCTAGCTGGACAGTTTATTTGGAATGTAAAAAAACACAAAACAACAGAAAGAAAGGGTTAGACATGGAAAGCAAGGCCCACAGCTATAGCTGGCTCAGTTGAGTCTGGAGATTAGCACTCAATTTAGGTAAAAAGGCTTTTTTTAGACATACAGAATATATTATTGTAAAAAAATTGATAGAGTCAAAATCCTTTTTCAGAAAAGGAATTGATCCCACATCTCCTCCCACTCTCCCCACACTATTTATTTCAAAAATATGGGTTTGATAAAAAGAAAAATGTTGATAATCATGTTGATAACATTCTTAATAGTATTTTATAAATACTTCTAATAAGTTACATGTACACAAGTATAAATATGTTATCTCCAGTAAAACTGCTTGAAAAAATGTAATAACTAGAAATACAGTTAAGACACATGCTTAGATGCTGATGACCATAAGGAGAATGTAGGGTATGACTACACTGCCGAGTTTTTTTCAAAAAAATGGATGTTTTTCTGAAAAAAACTACACTTATGTCCACTCTGCTATCACGTTCTTTCAACAAAAAGTCAAAAGAACAGAGAGGTTTTTCCAACAGCGGTAATCCTTTTTCTATGAGGAAAAAGCCTTTTTCTGAAAGAGCTCTTTCAGAAAAAGGTGTGTCTGGATAGGGAAAAGAGGTTTTTTTTCTAAAGAAGAGGCCTCCAGGAAATACACTCCATCTAAAGTAATCAGAATTCTATAGTTCCTGTCTCCTGGCCCCTCTTAAAGATGCAGGCACACTGAACAAGCCTTGTGGCAGGAAGCTGGCCATGGAGCAGCACCTGACTGTGCAGTTCTTCCTGCCATCCAGAGTCAGAACTGAGGCTGAGCCACAAGCCCCCGAGACCACCCTACCCCTCACAGGGAGCAGCACCAGGGCTCCCAGGACCCAACCAGGGGTAGCAAGTGGCATGCACCCTCTTAGTCTGGAGCAGAGATCCTGTCCCTACTCAAGATGTGGAGGGAGGAAGAGACCCAACAGGATCTCTGCTCCCGGCACTGAAACGCCGAAATCTATGGACGCATAGCTGAGCCCTGGTAGACTGGGGGCACCCTTTCTCCCGGACCTTATGACAGGTCCGGAGTAAAGTCAAGGTGCTCTGCCATGGCTATGCCAAGGCCAGGGAGTGCAGCTCACGCTCTGGGGCAGGACCCTACTCCTGTCCCTTTTATCAGGAGCTGCACCAGATCCTGGGGGGTGGGGAAGCCTTTTCTCCACCCATAGTGCTCAATTCCAGCCTTGAGATGCCCATCGTCACCCACCTGGAGGTCACAGAGCAGGAGGAGAAAGAGGAGGGACAGCAGGAGGAGGAGGTCACGGCCAGCACGGTGACACTGAGCCTGGAGCCTGGGCCAGGACGTGTTGAAAGCATCCTCTGATGGCAGGGAGGGAGCATCAGGTGCGTGCTCTCAGTTTCCACACACACAGGGCGGGGGAGGTGGGTGCAGAGGAGATGGGGTGCGATTGTCACTTGGCCTGCTCACCCTGGACATCATGCTGCAGTCCGTGCACGTGGAACCAGATGCAGCAGCAGTGTGTGCCACTCGCCTCAGGAGGTAGCCCCTGAGAACCCCCAGAATCCTGCTCACAGGCTCAGGGGAGGCCATACACATGTCTGGCCCCGGGGGGATGCCTCCCACCACCAGCCACGGCTGAAAAGAGGCTGGGCACAAGGGCCTCATTTTTCTCCATAGCCAGACCAACCTTCTCTGAGGAATGATCCACACCAGCCGAGGCAGCCAGCCAACCCTGGGGGACCTGAAAGCATATAAGGGTCCACAAGAACCTAATGAGGCAGTATGTGGGCACCCTGTGCAACATGCAGCAGACCCTAGCGCAGAAGGTCCGGAAGGATGCTGAGTGGCGAACCCGCATATGGGACCAGCTCGTGCGGTAAGGTGACAACGTGTGCCATCATGCGTCAAATGATGGCACACCCGGCTGCTGTCCCTGCTGCTGTCTCCCACCCTCCTGCCCCCCTCCAATGCCCATTCCCCCTCCCTCTGCCCCCCCAAGTGATGCCTCTGCTCCTTCCCCAAGGGATGCCTATGCCCCCTCTTCCAGCTATGCCTCTGCTCCCTCCCCAAGTGATGATTATGCCCCCTCTCCTGCTATGCCCCCTCCCCCTACCACCCTCCCATCCCTGACACCGTTCCAGCCCCCTTTCCTGCGTACCCCTTTGTGGTCCCAACTCTAAGTACTCCAAGGTCCCCGCACCCAAGGTGGTACTTTTGGCTGCCCTCCACATCACTCCCAGTCCTGAGCCCTCCTCCTTCATCCCTCCTCCAGGTTCTCAACCCTCCTCCTCCCCAGTTTATTTTATTGAAAGAAAAAT
>CM057846.1:25981938-25996759 GCA_030068395.1 Apalone spinifera
GAGCCATGAAGGCAGACTGCACGAACTGCTGCAGAAACTGCAGCATGGCTATGTTGGGCCATCTCATGCCCAGAAGAAGCTCCAGCTCCATGGCAAAAAAAATAAAATAAAAAATGTTATTGCATCCAAAAGCTGAGCAACCAGAGCACACACTGCAAGAGCTTTGCTGTCCCTAAGAGAGATAGGCAAGCATGCAGCAGAAGCAGAGAAATGGTTATCTGGGGGAGGGGGAGAGAGTGTCCCTATAAGCACATCTCTCAGCTAGGCTTAGGCAACAGCACTCAGAAGCAACTTGTGACCTAATGCCCTGCCTGAACTGGTTCTGGGTGGCCTTATATGTGAGATAGCATTCAATCAGTGTGGACACTATCTTTTGAAAAAGCAGATCACTTTTTCAATGCACTTTTTCTGTGTAGACACTCTCTTTCGAAAAAAAAAAATGTCCGGAAGATCTCTTCCAGAAAATCCTTCGAAAGAAGCTTGCAGTCTGGATGTATCCCAAGACAACAACCTATGAAAAATGGAGCACCTTAACATTCATGGTGTATAGAATTACAAATAACGACATGGAGGTTGAAATTCTTATGCATGTTTAAAGTGCAGATGGTCATAACAATAAGATAAAAAGGGGTCTGTGATTAAGCTAAGGTGGGAAGATCCATGGAAGATTTCACAGGCACGATCCCAGCAGGAACCACCCTTTTATTGATGGTCATCTGTTGAGAGATCTCTGTTTGGGTATGTGGATGTGACTACAGTATTAACCATTGCATATGTTTTTGTGGGATTTATATGGACATGGATAAATGTAACTTCAGTAATTAAATCTATTAGTATGGGTAAGACTTTTTTGCTGGGGATTGCGGATGCGGTCACTATCCATCGTCTCCCTGTGTTTTCTGGAGCCTCTACATTTAAGAACAGCACTAAGATGGTTTTCACTCTATTGAGCTTGAAACTGTAACCACAGGAAATGAATTCATTGCAGGTTCACACAGATTTTAATTCAAAGAAAGAAAGGGCTTTACCAAAGGTCCGTCTGATTAATACATTGACCTCACATTGTACCTCTCAGAACGTTCACTGTCTGCACAAAGGAGCATTTCCAGTCAGCTAGCATGTGGAAACTGAGGGTACTGATATCTCACAGAAATGAGCCTTTTAATGATACCCAGCATATCTGCTTGTATTTAAAGAAGCAGCTCCTTCCATGCTCATCTAAAGAAACTGCTGCAGTAAGAAAGCTGTTTTGGTGCGTTGCATATAGCTCAGATTATTATGAATCTTTCATGTGAAGGCTATCAAATAATGCTTAAAGAGACTAGCATTTAGAAAACTACCATTTTCCATGTATTGCCTGCTCAACATTTTTATCTAAATGTGAAATATGCACATTGTTCTAGAATGAATTGCTCCAATTTTCCAACACATATTATAAAAGTAGAAATCAAAATAATGGTAAATTCTTCTCTTCTAAAGATAGGTGTTGTAACAGCAAGAATTTCATGGAGAGAATATGTAAGACAATATGCTCATAATTTAGGGGCACTGAAAAACACATGACCCTGTTCTATTGTATGCATTTCCAACAAGTTTCTAACATTTCTGTTAAAACCACAAGCAGAAAGAATTTGAGAATAGAAATACTTTTTTCAGTTTTCAAGTAGAATTATCCTCCAGGTTATACACAGAAATAACTTTTGGGGGAGGAGGATAGGCTAACATAGGGCTGCAGTTCTCACACTTCAGCCCATGAGCCACTTTTGAGCTACAGAGAACTTCCATGTAGTTTTCTGTCCCACCAGTGAATACTGAGGCTTTAGGCTAGGTGGAGAATAATGTATTCCTTTTTGTATATTCAGAGGCCTTTTTGATCTGTCAAAGTGAAAGCAACCAAACCAAAACCACTACTCTATGTCTCTCTTTTTATTATTGGGCTTTTCAATTGTATAAATTTATATTGGCAAAAATTAGCAAATTATATTAAAAGTGAAAGGCTACAGACATGCAGGCAGACGTAACCAGACTGCAAAGTAGCCAGCAGAGATCAAAGCAATGGAAGCTACAGCAATAAAGGTATATTTGGTACTATGAAATATAAAGTGCTGTACTGAGGTAGAGGATATTATCATTATGCCTCAGAAAATTCACTCTTATCCTAACCCTGAACTGGGCAAAACACTGGTTAAAGCAGCCAATTGTACTAGCATCATGAAGTACAGATGCTGAAATCAGTGATTTCAACCATTTGGAGACACCATAGTTGATAGTGACTTATTATCCCATACTTTCTCTTTAGTCCCTCATAAACATGTTAACCAAGACGTGTGACACAAGAAAACCCAACCAGAGCATAGAGGAAGATGAATAACCATTCAATTCCACCACTGAGTCTCATCTCAGAGAAGAAAGAACCATGCCAATGGCATTTCAGGGTCAATGGTCCCAAGAAGCAGCTAATATAGTGAAAGGAATCAAAAGTAGATTTGGGGGCCCAATTATTTACTGGTATCTTATATAATCATTTAAAACCTGTGCAAAGTGGATGTAAAATAGCACCAAATAATAATGGAGCATACAAGTGACAAGACAGGAAATGATGCCTCTAATTTTCCTTTACTGCAAACAGTGCATCATCAGCCAACATCTTCAGTGAATGCCAAGTACCAAATTTGTAATCTGATGTTGCCACCTTGCCTTAAACTGTATTACTAAAACTTAAACCTTTAACTAACTGTGCTCAAGGAAATCTGAGCTATTGCTAGGTTTGCATGACCTCACTTTCTCTTTGACATTCTCTAGAAAGCAGAGACTAAGGGAAAAAATCACTGTTATGATGTGGTTATTTTACTACTTTCTTGGCAAAGGGCCTAAGTCTAAGAATTGTTTCTTTCACAGAAAGTGCTTGATGTGATTCAAATTTTTCTACTAAAACATGTTTTTAAATTAATTTGTTCAGCTACATGGAAGTTTTTGCAGAAGATATAAAAACTTGTCATAGAGTTGGGGAGTTGAATAAGTAAAAATCAGGCAAAAAATAGTTTTTCATTTAAAACCAGAAAAAAATGTTTTATTATCCTTTCCCCCATAAGGGGGGAAAAACCCCAAGAATTTCCCAGTCATTTCTAAAAATAGGATTTTGTCCTTCTGAAGGCATGAATTGAAAATACTCAGAATGTATGTACCTATTTATTTATTTCCAACAATGTGTGTTGCACTGTACAATATTTAAATATAAACACAGAGGCAATCAGAGATAAGATCTTCTGCCTTAACTTTATGTTTTATCAGACAGGATGCACATGGGTCCAACTTTTATGTAGTACACTTGAACCTCCACAGCTCCTAAATCTGGGAACACTCATTATACAGATGAGGAAGCGGCTTTGTGTGCTGTTGCTCCCTTGCCTCCCTAGCTGGAGGAATGACATCAAACAAAGATGCTTCCCCTGAGGTTTTTTTCCCCCACTATTCCCATAGAGTTGGGGGGGGACAGCACCCGGGAGTGGCAGGGAGCACGGAGCCATGTGTGCCCCTGGGAGCAGGGAAACAGGGAAATAAGTAAGCGCCTCATGTGCACCCCCTCATGCCCAAACCTTACAACACCCTACCTGGCCCAACAACATCTTTAATCAGGCCTACCTTGTTTCCCAGAGCTGACGGATTAAGTAGGTTCAAGTGTATAACTTAAGATCTTATGGAATTTGCAGAATCTCACTGAGTGATACCAGCTGAAACTCTAGCAAATAAGACTCCTTGGTTGTCCCCTAGAAACTGAAAATGATGAGGGTAGACTTGCCTTTGGAGGATAAAAAAGCGTGTACAAAGTCTTCCTTGCTGCTTAATAAAAACCCCACAATGTATTTCTAGATGTATACCTATAGCTCTCATTCTGTATTTGGTCAGCTGGCTAGTTTAATCTCTGTCTATTATACCATGGCATATAGTACTTTCTTCTGTAGAAATTCTCTGTTTACTAAAATGATTTTCTGTGTTTGAATGCTCACTGTATTTAACTTTATACTACTTAACATGAAGTTTATGAAAATTAGCCACATTGGGTCAAATTCTTCAGCTCTTAATTGTGGTAAAATTCCAATTAAAAATTAATGGTTGGAAACAGCCTGCTTAAGTAAGGACTGCTGAATGACTCCCTCTGGAATTAAAAGTATTAAAGAGTGGGCAAATAAATTACTAACCTATGAATATTAAAAGTTACAACTCTGCTAATAAGCAATTTTATTCTAGAAGTCAACTAATGTGAACATCAAGATAGAAAGTGTGCAGGCATGTTCATTCAATTAATTATAATTGGGTTATTTCTGTACTAATGATTTCACAATTACACTAAGGCTATGTCTATACTGAAGAGTTTTTGCACAAAAACTTGTGAAGCGTCCACACTACAAGCCCGTTCTTGCACAAGAAAAAGTACAGTAAAGCGTAAGAACACAGGGCTTTTTGTCCAAAAGTTGTTCCTCTCCCCATAAGGAATAAGCCTTTTTGCGTAAGAGCTCTTGTGTAAAAAAGGCACATGTGGATAGAAACAGGGGTTTCTTGCACAAGAAACCCCTATGGCTAAAATGGCCATCAGAGCTTTCTTGTGCAAGAGAGCATCCACACTGCCATGGACGCTCTTGCGCAAAAGCACATGGCAGTGTGCATGTGCTCTTGTGCAAGAAGCCTGCAGTGTAGACATAGCCTTATACTTTCTTACTTCCCCTGTTTTTTTAATAATTGGTCTTGGGCCTTTATAAGTCAAGTGCAAAGCTCCAAATGGCTTCAGCACAAGTCAAACTGGACCCCAGTAAGGTCTGCTATTCGTGATAGCTTTAGGAAGGGATTGTGGATTTTCTCTATATGTATAAACAATTAAGAAAATAATGGAGGGAATTAGAATGTTATTGGTTTACATGACATTTTTTAGTTTAGTACATATAAAGAGGGAGGGGACTATGGAAAACGTAAACAGGTTGACACCATCAACTGAAGAGGTTGACACAATAACTGGGAGTCACCAGGGCAAAAAGGAATTTCCAGCCATTTTCCCTTTGCTGTGACCATTGCCAAAGAGTAACATAGGGAGGGAATGACATGAGAATTGCCATAACTTCTTTACACCATTGTATGATCCTTTTGTGCTGAAGTAATTCATCCATGGCTAGCTAAAGCTTTACAGCATCTGCCCTTTATCATTTTCTGACATTCAGGTACTCTACATATTGAGAGTAGAATACAATGATATGATTGCATATTTCTTGAATATTGCTTTTTCTCCCACATGTATGGAATTTAAAGATATGGGATAATATCCTTACTCCCATCAATGGGGGTTCTACTACTGCCTTCAAAGAAGCCTGGATTTTCACCCATGAAATCTTCACATGCATGAAAGTTTTTTGTGTTAGTGCCTATCATTTGTTGAAGTAGCATAGTTTTGTAAAGTTAACTATAAAAAAAGATATAAGATTTCATTTCCTATAACTATCACAAGTAAGTTATTCAAGTAATTTCTATCTATCACCAACTATAGTTACACTTAGTATCATGAGCAAATACTCTATTCCAAGCAACTGTAGAATCCTCTAGCAAATCCTATTTTCCCCACTTAATATATCAGAATATTTACAACTAAAGAACTAAATAACAGTGAGATCCCAACTCAAATCTAGAATATCTTTCTGGGTTTCAATGCAAGAGTTCAAGACTCCAGGTTTCTCCTCTGAAGATCAATAACAAGAAAGGTGGATGGGTTCTAACAACACAAACAAACTTTTCATCATGGACTCAACTGTGAAACACAGTGACTTTTCCATCTCAAGCACTATAATCCACTTTGAGCTGCACCCCTGCATAACATGGCAGATATTGCTGTGGCATCTATAAAAGTGGGACTGACACACAACACTATTTGCAACTGAAGAAACTGACTTCAAACTATGTAATATCTCATTAAACAACATTCCAAACACCATATTCTGGTGGTATCTCTGCCATCCACTCCATAAGACCTGAAGCAATCAATTGGTTCACTAGTTTAAATGTGATCATCTAACATTGATGGTGTTAAACAGTACAGAGGAAGATGAATCTCTTATTTTTTCAACAATGACAATGGCTATTGAAAAGGTCTTTGAGAGATCCTTAACATTTAACATTCCTATCACATTTTTCCCATTTAGACCTAGAAGATCATACTTTTTAAAATGTATGACTATGTTTTCAGTAAAAAAGTGGAAAGTTAACTAACCATATATGAAAATTACCAGGACTATATGTGTATTCTGTTTCTTATACCATGCCTACTCCACATGAAGGGTCAAATCATGGTCTCGTTATAGACAACAAGAGCTTAGATATGGACTGCAGTAGAAAAAGAGTCAGGACAAAATTCTATGAAACAGACACTAACAAGCAGAAGTACCCAATATTGCTCAGGTTTTTAGCTGAGGTAATGGGGTTTTGTGTTTGTCTGTAAAATAAAAGGAAAATGTACATGCTTTATGTAAATGGTTGTATTTTTCAAAAAATGAAGAAACAAAGAAGTTTGTATTAATAAAAGAAGAAAAGTGATTCAGACATTAGATAGAGCTTGTTGGTATTTGCAGTTTTTCTGTTTTTTGGTAGAATACAAAAGGGGTAGAGACGCAGGACTTAGGGCAGAGGGCTGGGAGTGTTGGGGGGTCCAGGACATGAGATGGAGGGTTGTGGAATGAGGATAGGGGAGGACGGGCTTAGGGCAGATGTGAGTTTAGGAGTGAGGGCAGGGGATGAAGGGCAGGGTGCTCGGAGGACAGTTTGAAGCTTACCATTGCCACCCAGGATGGCAAGGGTGATGCTGCTGCAGTGGCAGCATCTCCTAGGGGGCCAGGGCTGCACTCCCTGGCTGGTGGCTCCTCCCAGAGAACCAGAGCTGTATGAGCAAGCCACAGCCCCCCTCTGACTCCTCTGCTTCCAGCTCATTTGGAGAGTGAGGCAGGGGGACAAGTCTCTGGAGGTGGCCTAGGCATCCAGCTGCTCCCTAGCCCTACAGCTGGTCCAGAAGAGGAGATTCAAGGGTCTGGTGGCTGGATCTGGCCTCCAGCTGCCCCCTGCCCCAGCCTGCAGCTTGTCCAAAGCTGGGCCATGGTTCCCTGCTCCAGCCTCTACTCCAGGGAGGAGGGTTAAGGAGTGGGCCCAGTTTCCAGCCTCTCCTCAGGTGGATTCTAGTTCCCAAGGTGGTCTCAGGGGGGGATGAAGTTGGGGGGGTTTGATTGATGGAGGGCTCCCCCCTATCTGACACTGTTTGGGACAGAGTCAGCAAGATGAAGAGCCTCTTCCCCAGATGGCCAGTCTCCTGCTGGTGTGGCTGCCCTCAGTTTTCATTCCACATATAGCTGTCCCCTCACACTCACTGCCCCCTGTGGTCACTGTGCAATATAGCATCTCTCCTCTCTGCCCCACCCTTTCCATGTTTTGGAAAACATTCCCATTCCAGGTATATCCTGTTTTCCTGGCATGACCAACCCCTGACTTTGCTTTACTGTAGGAAAAGAAAAACTGCATACCAAATTTGGTGGCCCTAGCTCTTAACATTTGGGAGGAGTTCTTGAACAAACAGACTCACAGACAGATACACAGATTCACAAACTCTCTAATTAATATATATGTTTCCTCACAAATTAATTTAGAATTTGCTAAAATGTTATAAAATATTTTAAGTATTTGTAATACAGCATACTGTATTTTGCTTCTGATGTGCTGATTACTAAAACAGTGAGTGCAAGAAAGTACCACAGATGTGTGCCATTTTTTAGGATAAAAAAAGCAAATAGATCAAATAAGGAAGATGCAATTGTCAAAAAGAATACTTGTGGCATTAAAAGGAAGACATGGTGCTAATATATTAAAGTAATATAGATTTCCTGAATCCTTGATCCTTTAAAAATATTTGGATGAGACTGCAAAGTGCAAGGCTTATTCAGACACAGATTCGTTTGTAGGCTTTGCATATATCTTTTACATATTAAATTGTTCCCAGTAGAAATATGCTTAGCATTCTAATTATACAATGAACATGATTTCTCATCATATAACCAGGATAAATTTAATCCTCTTACTTTCAAACTAACATCCAAAAATGTTGGGAGCAATACACTATTTAATCTTATCTCTTGGTTTTCAATAAAAATAATCATATCATTTTTGAGGTTTGATGAATAAGGACACCACGTTCAACATGGATTAGAATTTCACCAATGGTGAGAAATACTGCAAATAGCATGGAAATCAAATGTGGAGTACGTATAATTTGAAAAGAAAAAAATATATAGAGTGTTGAGAGAAAACACATAGGCTTGTTCCATAAAAATATCCATTTTTGGTGTGTTTTTCTCTCCACACAAGTAGAGTCAAAGTATTGAAGTTAGACTATGTAGTTGAGAGAGATTGGGTAGTTTTGGTAGTTATCTGACTCGTCCTATCAAAAAAGACAATTAGAAAATGATCATTTTCACTCTTTTTACTGATGTACAATGTTGAAGCAAACTAAAGAACGTGTAAATCTGCAAAAATGTGCAATATAAGTCCCTTTATAACTAATGAGTATATCTTCTTATTAGCATCCTCCCTAAACCTTCATGTATACTATGTTACCCGCAAGACATGAATTATCCTTTGTGAGGGGGATGGGAAAGGAGGAAGAACAAATACAAATCATAAATTAATGGCATAAACAAGATATGCCCAAAATTGACAAGGTGCATGGTATTATTTCCATCCTTGACCTTCTATACTCCCTCCTTCAGCATTGTGTGCTATTTTCATTCACTGTCTTACATCAATAGTAAAATTAGATTTCAACCCTGCAACAGGCCATTGGGGCTCCCTGCAGGTGGATTGCTGAACCTGGAGAGAACCCCACTGATTTTCCTAATGCCATCAGTTGCAGGAACCAAGCATTGAATTATAAGGTCTGCAGAGCAGGAACCAAGTATTGTGAATTTATGCTTATGAAGCAGTGTATTTTGGCCCTGCTGGGCTAATTCTTGAATGAATTATTGAGTGCACAGTACTGTATGAATAATAATAGTAAATCTAATATGCACCACTGTGCTGATACTGTGATCCTTTACTTAACATTAAAGATTTTTTAAGAAATCAGACAATTTGTTAAACTTTCTGATATGATTTTGACCAGTGACTTTCAACCTTTTTTTCCCATGACCCAGTTGAAGAAAATTTTTGATGCCCACAATCCAACATAATTTGACTGGAGTGTAGGGTCTGCGGAAGAGATGAGGATGAGAGCTTTGGAGGTAGAAGCGGACTCTGGCTTTGGAGGAGATCAGGACTGCGGCAGGAGAGGCTTACCTTGAGGGGTGCTAAGACAGGCTCCCTGCTTCTCCTGGTACCACAGACAATGCTGCTCCCAGAAGCAGCCAGCAGCAGGTTCTAGCCAATTTCAGTGCGGAACTAGTGCTTGGGGCAAGGGCAGTACGTGAAGCCCTGTGTGATCTCTTAATCCCTCCCCCACCAGGAGCTGGGGAGGATACTGGCCACTTCTGGGGCCCAGTGTAGTCTGCAGTGCCAAGAATATGATTTAGACTCTGTCCGGACTGGTCTGGAATGTGGCAAAATGGCCTACATTTTTAGAAGTCCAACAGTGTTGTACCTTTTTTCCAGATATCAGTATGGGTACGTCTACACTAGCCCCCTAGTTTGATCTTCTAGGGAGGCTAATATGGGTGAGCAAACTTGCTAATGAAGCGTGGGATTTAAATATCCTGAGCTTCATTAGCATGTTCCCGGGTGGTCGCCATTTTAGAAATTGACTAGCCCAAAGTAACTGCTTGCATCTACATGCGGCAGTGAAACGGGATTTTGAATTAAAGCCCTAAATCGAATTAGCTGTTATTCCTCCTGGAATGAGGTTTACCAGCTAATTCGATTTAAGGGCTTTAATTCAGAATCCCGTTTCATTGCCACGTATAGATGCGGGCAGTTACTTCGGGCTAGTCAATTTCTAAAATGGCGATCGCCCGGGAACATGCTAATGAAGCGTGGGATATTTAAATCCCATGCTTCATTAGCAATTTCAGTCATTCTCATTAGTCTCCCTAGATCGAACTATGGGGCTTGTGTAGACAAACCCTATCAGCTGTGGAGAAAGATATAGGGATGTAAAATAATTTAAAGCAAACACATTCAAATTATTCAGTGACTTTTGTTTGCATAACTTACCTTAAAGCAAAACTAAAGCTTTACATGATTAACAGCCTGGTTGAAAGCACACTAAAGTCAATGGAATATTCTTTGGATCAGGGCCTACAGAGAAAAACTTTCTAGCCAGGACACATTGTTGCATAAAGAGTCCAGTAGACTATATATTATAATGTTGTTCTGGATATTCGGCTGCAATAACATCACAATCACCTGGATGTTTAATAATAGCAATCTTCTAAAGGTCACTCATGCTACCCTAATTGCATCTTTTGAATTCATGTTTGCAATTCCCAATACTCACTGTATGGGCTGCATTACAGAAAATATAAGAATTCAGAAGAATGTGGCCCCCTCTCACCATTGTACTGAGAAGTTGCTCTGAATACAGTAGGATTAGTGGATCCCCACTGGATTCAGCACAAGCATTTTACCTGCCCTTCTGTTTTAAGTGAATTGTCATTTGACAAGAGATGCCTGACAAGCAAGTTGTATGTAACAATTCAAACAGCATTGTTTAAAAGGCACAGCAGACTGTTCTTGGGAAAAAAACAGATTGTTATTCCTTCATTCTCTTTGTCTAAACGAGTACAGGAAGGGGGGGAGAAGTTTGACCCAAGGGGAGGGGTGGGTGGGCCTCAGCGGGTGGGTAGATGGACCTGTGGAGCAGGTCCCACACATACATAGGTTTGTATACCCTCCCACACATACATAGGAATCAATGGCTTATTTAGATAAATAAGCCATTGATTCCTATGTATGTGTGGGAGGGTATACAAACCCCATCCTTCCAGCATGAGTCCCATCTCACACCTTACTAGAAGCTCTCACCCTCCCACCACTGGGATTTGCATAGGACCAGGTTTTTTTAGGGAATGGGAATGGATTTTTCCCCTTGCTATTAGAGTGAATGAATGGGGTGGTCATTTTTAGCCTTCTCCACATCAACTCCAGTAAGATAGGTCTGGATATTAGGGTTCAAGTTGTCACATCTTAGTGAGTGGCTGGTGTCCAATGCAGGTACCAGTTTCATGGGGCATCTGCTTCCCTGATAAACTGGAGTTAGAAATGGACATAGGGAAACATCTCATCTACCAAAGCTGGGAATTGGACTGAAAGCTACTGATATCTGATATAGTGAGGAGACTCTTACTCTCAGCCCATTAACCCACATGATGAGTTCCCAATGGCTGGTTAGAAGCTAGGAAAGGATAAGGGGAAGATAACAGCCCTCCAGAAGATGGAAACGATTAAGAAAGGAATCATGACTAGCACAAAATGTCTTATTGCATTCAGTAGTTTTTAGCAGGGTTAATAAAGTCACTGCCTAATTAAGCCACTTTCCTTATATCTTGGCTTTCTTCCTGAATCGGGCATGCCATCAGAGATCAGGATTACCAGTGTTCACAATGGATTCTGTTTGTCACCATAGGATACCATCCATAGCACTATAGCACAAAACAGGCATATGATATTGAGCATGGCAAAGTTGGTAATATGGGCTTTTAAGAAAATATGGATGGAGAAGTCTTTTGATTTAAATCCTTTCCAAGCCACCCAAATGAATAATAATAGCTGCATCTCACACATTAAGTCATCCTCATACCAAACTTCAGTGCCAGATCCTCAGCTAGTGTAAATCACATAGCTCTACTTGCGCAATGAAGTTAACTTGACCGTCACCAGTTGTGGATCTGATTCACAGAGGTTAAGGGAAGCATAATACAATGAAAGCTTTGTTATCTGGCACTCTGTTAGCCAGAAAACTTTGTTAACCAGTATAGTCTCCAGCCAACAGTGACTAGAAGAACGACATACATCCAGCATTCCTAAAGGCTCAGGCCAAACAGACTGTCCATCATAAGATGACAAAATTGAGCATTGGATTTGAACTCTGCAAAAATATGTAGAAAATCCAAGATACTATAGCATGTAAGGATTGAACTAACTGTCCATGCATTGAGAAATAGTTCCAGTGCATGTAATTGTGGCTGAAAACCAGAATGTTCTTAGTAAAAGAAGACAATGTAGGTGAGTGTATCTAACCCCAGCACACACCATCTCATTATTAGGCAGGCTGGTAGTAGCTCTAGCAATTGCTGCTTGCATTCCTAGCCCAGTCTTCTCACAGTTCATCTCTCCAACTAGGACATTCTTTAGTTCCACCTCTTCCAGAGTAACAGAAAATACAACAGAAAATCAGATGTTCTTACATCTGTTCCTCAGCCCCAGTGTTTAGTTCCATGGGATTCTAATATCTTTTTCTTGGGGTTTTAAATTACCCTCATCCCCTTGTATTTGGGGCTTCATGCCACCTACCCAGTTGCTGCTATCAGAACACAGGCCCACTCTCTAGAGTGGTTTCTGATCCAGGCATCCTATGATGAGCAACTAAGCTCTACTCCATTAGACACCTTGACACTACCTTCCTTAAGGTTTTCCTACTACCAGCCTTTCTTCAGGCCTTTGTTCCTTCCTTGGATCTCTGTAACAATCATGACTTCTCAGAGCTTTTCCACTGAAGTCTAGTTCCTGCCCTTCCTGCATCATAGTCAAGCCTCAGGAGCGTGCTCCAATCTGTGTCTTCCAGGAATCTTCACTGACACACACTTCCTTACTGGCCTAGAAGAGCCTTCCTATTCACCACACTTTTACTATCAGTAAGGGACTAAAGAGTTCTAACCTCTCCTTACTTTTCTACATCTCCTTTCAGATCTCTTTAAAGTACCACCCAGGTCTTCCCGAGCTAGGTTTCATCTTTAATTACTCCTGGTCAACTTTCAGGAACATCCATGCTGGTTGATTGGCCTCAGACTCTCCTTAATCCTTATTTGTGACCTCCTGGTGTAGATACCAGATCACATACAGTGTAATACTTCATAAGAATATAAAAATGGCCATATTGGGTCAGACCATCTGGCCAGGAATCCTGTTGCTGACAGTGGCCAATACCAGATGCCCCTGAGGGAGGGAACACAACAGGTAAATCTCATGTGATCCCTCTCTTATCATCCATTTCCAGACAGAGGCTAGGGACACCATTCCTACCTATCCTGGCTAATAGCTATTGATGGACCTAACCTCCATGAATCTATCTAGCTCTTTTTTGAACCCCATTAAAGTCACAGGGTACATCTAGACTGTGTCACTATTTTGGGATACTGGAAGCACCCCCTATTTCCCAAAATAGTGGGCATGCTATTCCAGCATCCCTGTAACCCTTGTTCCACAAGATTTAAGGGATTTGTTGGAATAGTGCCTTATTTTGAAATTTGGCACTGTCTACACAGCGCCAAATTTCAAAATAAGCTCCTTCGACCTAGACTCAGAATGAGCTCCTCTGGCAAAGAGTTTCACAAGTTGACTGTGCACTGAGTGAAGAAAAACTTTCTTTTGTTTATTTTAAACCTGCTGTCTATTAATTTCATTTGGTGATCCCTAATTCTTATATTGTGGGAATAAGTAAATAACTTTTCCTTATTCACTTTTTTCCACACCAGTCATGGTTTTATAGACCTCTATCATATTCCCCCTTAGTCTCCTCTTTTGTAAGATGAAAAGTTCACTGTATATCCTCCTCTATAATGGATCAGTAGCACTTGCTCTGCATCTGGACCGTACCTGTTTGTTTTAACAAATTAAAATAGCAACATTTTACAATCTCTCTATACAAGTGGGCTGTGTCTAGACTGCATCCCTTTTCCGTAAAAGGGATGCAAATTAGACACATCGCAATTGCAAATGAAGCGGGGATTTAAATCCCCCCCGCTTCATTTGCATAAACATGGCTGCCGCTTTTTTCCGACTCGGAGCTTTGCCGGAAAAAAGCACCAGCCTAGACGCGGATCTTGCGGAAAATAAAGCCTTTTCAGAAAGATCCCTTATTCCTTTTTTTAAAGGAATACGTTTTTGGCAAAAATAATTGCACCACTTACACTTGATATTCAGTGCCAGAGTCAGCCTCCGCTGCGGTTTCAATAAATGTAATGCAAGTGTACATTTAGTCTTGCTGAATATGCAGAGGCATTATTCATAAATATGAAAATATGAATCATGCCCTTGTGCTCACAGACATTATTGCAAGTGAGCTGGAATGAATAGATAGGACACTGTTACAAAGATTATGCCTTCAAATCTAATCTTATTTATAAAAGCTTCATTGTATCAATTATCAAAACTGGGTTAGCCAAATATAAACCAGCACCATATGACATACCATGGAAAGATTGTAATAATACATTTCTTTCCTACTATGACAACAATGTTTTTTTTTCCTTTTTAACTAAGCTAACAATATTCTAGGGAGATATCTCTTTAACAGAGCTGTAGAGAAGGAGGGGGGGTAGGAATGGGAAGTGGTTAGGCTATTGTTGATAGGCAGATGCACAATTAGCCCTCCACACCCAGAAGTTTCTGGGACTCAGTTTGGTAGTTTTGGTTATGCTCAGAAGGGACCCTGTAGCTGAGCTCAGACTCCATCTATGTCTAGACTGCAAGCCTCTTTCGAAAAGGAGCGTCTAGACTACAACCAGTACTTTCAAAGAAGCAAGCCACTTTTTCAAAAGAGAGCACCCAAGCAGTCTGGATGCTCTCTTTTGAAAAAACACAGTTTGCATTACAT
>CM057846.1:25996859-26012972 GCA_030068395.1 Apalone spinifera
AAAAAAAAAAAAACCCTGTAGGCTAGACACACCCCATGAGGGCAAGCAGCCATGGCCGCTGCTTTGGAAAAAGTCACGTGCCTTGTGTGGGTTGAGAGAAGCTGAGCCCAGGATCAGAAAGCAGGCTGTTTCCCCCTAACCCTGAAGCATTTGCAGCAAGTTAATGATATTGGGAACCCTGCGACTGAGAATCCTTGGCAGTTTTAACTATAGAAAGGGGAAATTGGGAGAGAGACACCATTTTTTTATTTTAATTTGGTGTATGGTTCACCAATTCATCTCTTATTTAAAAGCGAAAAAGAGGAAAGACTCATTTATATTTTGTTGTGCTTAGTTTTTGTATTTTTCTTGTAAAAGTTGTTTTTTACATCTTTATATTAAATTGACTGGTTGGTTAATTAGTTCACTGACTAGTGAATTAAGGGACTTCAGCAGAGGAGTAAGAAGAGTCTGTATGGACTGCAGTTGAAGATTTCTGAAAGCAAGAGGAGGGAAGATAATGTTGCTATTCTTTTGATGTGACAGACTGTATAGATTTTGGTGATCAAAGACTATAACTAAGACAGGTGAACTCAGTCTAAGCTTTCGGGGACTCTGAGTTACTTCTTACTGTGTTTCTGTGGAGACTAACAAGTTTAGATTTATTTTTTCTTTATTTATGCTTATGTATAACTGAAGAATGTATGTGGATTATTAAATAGTCATATTAAGTTGTAGAAATTAGGTTGTTATTTTTGCTATGTCTTTATCTTTATAAAAGTTCATTTCGCTTGATCTTTTTGGACTTGAATGTGTGGAGAAACTATTGCTGAAAATCTTCAATTATTGAATTCTAGATCTTCTTGTGCTTTTCTATGGGAATGTATTTAGGCATCAGGAGTAGTGCAGTGAATTCTCTCTAACTAACCCAAACATTCAGTTATCAATTTATGAGTATTTATGACTCCATTCATCATGAAAACCTCTGCACCTCATGGGAAAATACTGTTCTGCCCAGTGACCATCAGCCCTTCCTTCTGGATGGTTTTGGGCATATTAGGTAAATAGCTTTCCTCTGTCTCCTCGTATGTGTACAAAGACAGAGATGCAAACAAACAAAAATCTATCAAGTTCTAAACTGTCTTCCTTTCTGATCCTAAACTAATAAAATACTACAGGGCAACAGGCATATGGATTCCAACTAAACATCTCAGAGAGGTAATAGTGTTAGTCTGTAACTGAATTTAAAAAAAAAAAAACAATGAATGGTCCTGCAGTACTTTAAGACTAACAAAAAATGTTACTATTTACATGCTATCTACATGCTATCTATAACTAAACACATTCGATTGTTAGTTCTTTTGTTTTTCAGGGGATGAGTCAGAATGGGAGAGTGCATGAAATGAGGGAACAGAAAGGAAAACATGTGCAACCAGAAAGGAAAAAAAAATAGGGTCAAATCTGCATGCTGTGCAGGAGGGGACAATATTTTTCAGTGTGCAATCTCAGATCTGGGTACGTCTACACTGCAACACTATTTCGAAATAACTAGCACTATACTGAAATAACTTAGTCTGCATCTACACAGCAGGCAGTTATTTCGAAATAGTGTCAAAATACTGTCAAGCTGGAGGACTTCTTACTTTGACTCCTGTAACCCTTATTGTTCGAGAAATAAGGAAAGTCAGAGGAAGAGTGCTCTATTTAGAAATAAGCGCTGTGTAGACCCTCCCTATTTCGAAATAAGCTATTTTGAAATAAGATATGCAATTGACAACCCTCAATTTGTGTAGCTTATTTCAAGTTAAAGCCCTACTGTGTAGACACACCTTAATACTGATTTAAGCCACAAGGAATGAGTGAGAGGCGGTAAAAGGGGCGGTGGGGAGTGGGGAAAAGAGAGCTAGCTCATGGCTGTACATTATTTAGAAATGCCCTATTGGGGAGTATTTTTAAAAGAATTATGTACTTCTGGGTCATGAAGGAGCATATGCCAAGTGCAAACAGGTGACAAAGAGATGCAATGGGTGGTCCAAATGAAGCACTAAAATGACAAATGCTCCTCAAAAGGCAGAGTTTTTTTAGTTTTTTTAGGGTTTTTTTTTAAAGATGATGTCCACCTGTCTAAACAATCTGAATAAACTGATAAGTTAACTTGGTTCTGTATCATTCTTATGTACTGCATACAATGTCTTAGTAAACTAGTAAAAGATAACTCAGATTATTGTCATAAATGTGTATTTTAGTTATGATTTTAATATTTTTTTCAAAATATATTTTGTATGTTTCTTGGGGGAATTTTTATGAATTACATTTTTACTGTTTACTGCTGGTCTTCGGAAATTATTTTTTTGTTGTTCACTATAATCACACATAATAAGTGAAGATTTCCTATTTAAAAGGAAAGTTTTATTATGAATTGATTACATATTTATGTACAAATTTTAACAAAAAAGTTTCGTGTGTTTGGTATAATGCTAGAGACAAAGCTTTAAATAAATTTATATAATCCTTGTAGTTTATTAATAATTTTCCTTATAAAATTGTCTTAGAATAAATAATATAATGTAAACAGTGGGGCAAATAGCTGCAATAGGAGGAATCTTTCATTCACAAATCTCATATTTAAAGCAGTGCACTGAATAATAAAGTTGGTGATCAAAAGAGACTTTTTTCATGGTTTTGTTTCACAATCCAGTAAGGGGTTATGAATATCTATCACTGTAATGTCTACAACTGAGTCATCTGCTAGTACCACCACAACTAAATTGACATTTAAAAAAAAAGATTTTCTTCAGCATCCAGTCAAACCACAGATGAGTTCATATTGATAACAAATTTCAGCAAGATTCCATAGATGAAAGATTGCTCAGCTCATTTATGCAGTAAATGCTCCTTTTTGTCTTGTTTAGAACACACATTTCATTGAAGTGGTTCAATCATTATCACCAAGTTTCACTTCACGTGGTAGAGCAGACATTACTGAAAGGTGCTGGATATAGTGTATGAAATAAGAATTGAACAGAGTGCAAAAAATATTGAAAGAAAATTCATTAAACTGGATCATCATGAGGATCAATTTACAAAATGATTCAGTAATATGTGTTTTTGTGTGACAACAGAAACTAATGGGCTGCGTCTAGACTGGCATGATTTTGCGGAAATACTTTTAACGGAAAAGTTTTTCCGTTAAAAGTATTTGCGGAAAAGAGCATCTAGATTGGCACAAATGCTTTTGTACAAAAAGTGCTTTTGCGCAAAAGCATCCGTGGCCAGTATAGACGCGATTTTGTGCAAGAAAGCTCCGATGGCCATTTTAGCCATCGGGCTTTCTTGCGCAAAACATTAAGGTGCCTGTCTACACTGGCCCTCTTGCGCAAGTATTCTTGCGCAAGAGGGCTTATCCCTGAGCGGGAGCGTGAATGTATCTGTGCAAAAAGCTCTGATTTTGTACATTACAAAGTCAATGCTCTTGCACAAATTCAAGCGGCCAGTCTAGATGCACCCATGTTGTCTATCTCCCAGAAATGATTGATACATCAGGAAGTGCCCAGAATTCTTAACTGAATAGCAATAAAAGCTGTAACAGTCAACAAAAATTCAAGTTTCAGGCACTTAACTTTGTCACCAATGATGCTTCAAATACAGAAAAGATTATTAGAAATCTAGAAGAATATAATGAAGGTGTGATGGGTCGGGCTGGGTTTGGGCACCACTGAGGACAAATTGCTTAGGGTGTATTGCTCAAAACCAGGCTGCTTACAACCCTTGACTGGAGACCTTTGCCAAATAGGCCACAAACCAGTCACACAGAGCGCTTCATTTGCCAAGCTGGCCAGCAGGAAGCCTCACAAGCAAAAACCCTCTGCCACCCCAGCTCTCCCTGTGCCACAATCAGCCCTGGGCCTTGCACACAGGTGAGAGGTTATAGAACCCGATCTCACCAGCTCTGAACAGATCCTCCCCCCCAAAGAACCAGCCAGAGTCCCCAGTCAATTTATACTTTAGATCTTGCCCACAAGAGCACACTGAGCCAATCCTTTAGAATCTAAAGTCTAAAGCTTTATTAATAAAAGAAAGAAAAGGTTGAGAGTAAGATTAAGGAGAATACATTACATACATCAATAACCAAGTTCTTGACGCAGATTCTTAGCAAAGATGTTACAATCTGCTAGCTTAAAAGTCTCTGGTGTACATCCTATATTAGGATGGGTCAATAATCCTTCCCAGCTCTCTGTCCCTAGCAAGGATGCATCTGGAATCAGGAGCAAGATTGAAGACAATATGGAGACAGTCTCATGGCACTTTTATATCACTGGCATCTCACAAACTGTAGCTGGTCACATGATCAAGTGACTTGTCTGTTTTTCACATGCCAGCAGCCATGAGGAACTGGCTGGTCTCCGGGCTTCCACACTCATTCCTCAGGTATGTATTGGCTTCTCTGAGAGACATTGTCCATGGAGCAGTGCTAATTAGCATAGCCATTCACCGAACAATCCTTCCTCACAATAGGCAGTCCAGGCCCATCGCTCTCTCCAGACAGAGAACATTTATAGTACAAGAACAGAGCCCATATTCATAACTCTACATACAAAAAACATACAAGTACATGAGTATCCTACATAAAATCAGTAGAGCATAAGCTTTCATTTGACACCACACATGGTCCACTTTGTACAGAATTTGGGCAAGCACTACCCATGGGTGCAGCAGTAATCTGTCTGCTCACTTTAAAATCCAATAACATGATAGAAGGGATCCTTTGTGTACAGTGCTAATGTTATCCAAATATCTAAGCACATCTACAGGAAAGATCTAAGTACAGATCTAAGTATATCTATGGGAAGAAAGAAAAAAATGCTGAAATTGTAAAATACCTCCATAAGAACTAATTTTGCTTAGCTTCATAGGAGGATCCAAATTAAATCTCACACAAAATGACCAATGTTTGCTTGTTTTCTGCTATCAACTAGGACCTGACTTGTTCTGATAACAATTTTTGAAGAAAAATGTACCCAAATAGATTGAGTTTTCACAGACAAAATGGTCAACTTTGGGCTAAGGAGAAAAGATATAGGAGATATGCTGAAAAATACTGAAACTATTCCTACTGCCCAGGACTGGCAGGGGACTAATGGCTGAGGAGTGATGACCCTCCTATTCCACTAGGCTCTAACCCAGCTCCCTGAATGACAATTGGCACTACTATCACACTCTGTGTGCACAGCACCATATCGGCAGGAGAGTTTCTCCTGCAAACTTTGCTTCTGCTGTACATGGAAATAGTTTCCTTTTATTTCAATGGGAGAGGTCACTCATATCATCTCTAGCATCTTTACCAGACATATTGCAATGGCACAACTGTATTGGAATAGCTACATTACTGTAACTCTGTATGTATAGCATTAATTGCTCCAGGTTTAACAGGGTCGGGCAGGCTGGACCCAAAGTAATTCCTTAGTTGTCCTGTGCAGGTTTCTATATCTCATCAAAGTATCCAAAACATTGAAGATTGTTTTGTTTATTAAAAATAAATTGTATATGCTGTTTTATGTGTTTTTAATTCCTCTTACCATGCAAATGCACTAGCAAAAAGTGAATTATCTAGTAAATAACCAATATAGCTATACCATTTTCTAACATATTAAAACGTATAATGAGAAAGAATCTGAAAATATTAAAGTATATAATTTCTTGAATGCATATATAGTTACAGTACATCTTGCTAGGTAGCAAAAACTGTAACAAACCCAGTGCAGATGCTGTATTTAATTGTAAATAAACATGTTTTAATGGTGGATTAACTGACGGAAATGCACCTTTCTTCAGAAAATAACTGAAGTACAAATGGAAAAATATGGATTAAAATTGATAATGACACCACAGAGCCTTTACCCATTTCCTCTTTCCCACCTCCTCCTTCTCTTCAGGCATTATACCTGTACTGCATGCCCTTGGCATCACCTCTTACAGTTTGTAGCTATGTTTCATTTTGGAGGGTTGTAAGTCTGGGAACTTCAGTACCACTTGTTTTGTATCCCGTTTAAGGAGAAAGGAGTGAGATTGTGCATTGGTTAAGAACAAGCATTTCCGTGGCTCTGAGTGTTACATATACCTCCCCTTGTTACCTCTCCCTACCCCTTTTCCTGACTGGTTACTTGACCTTGCCTTGGATAGAAGTAGAGGCAGTCTCCAGGTGTATGCTCTTATAATATAAACTCCCATGCTACCCAGCAACACTTGAACTTTGTTCCTTATCTTTTCCCATCCGGTTGTGGGAAATGCAACATACAGTATCTTTGTTTACACACATAAGTAAGAATATAAGAAATTGAAAATTTTATCTCAGGCTAACAAACAGGCCTACATACTATGATGCTATGTCTAGACTACATGGCGCCGTCGACAAAGCCATGTAAAATAGTTTCTTTGGCATGGTCAAAGAAGCGGGGATTTAAATAATCCCTGCTTCATTAAAATAAAAATGGCCGCCATGTTGTGCTGACGATCAGCTGATCCGGCACAGCACGGCGGTCTAGACGTGGCGTGGTCGACAAAGGAAGCCTTTGTCGACTGCTCCGGTATGCCTCGTGAAACCTCATTCCAGGAGGAATAACAAGTAGTTCAAACTAGGGCTTTAATTCAAACTACCGGGTCCCTGCTGCGTGTAGATGCGGGCAGTTAGTCCAGACTTGCAAATTTCAAAAATGGTGACCGGCCGGGAAGATGGAAATCAAGCACAGGATATTTAAATCCCAGACTTGATTTGCAACTTCAAATGCCTACATTAGCCTCCCTAGTTCGAACTAGGGGGTTAGTGTAGACATATCCTAAGTGATTTTACTGAAAATTTGTCTGAGCAAGAACTGAATTAAAACTGGACTCAGGAGCTGACTGGAAGACAAAGAAAATAGTGGTGTGGAGCCATCTCTGGATAAGCACCAGAAGACAATTTTCACGAAAGGGGCAGAATGTTTCCAAGTGCTCTTGGAACACAGCAGCATATATCCTTACACTGCTTTTCTGAGCAGTAGGAAGGGAGGTATAGTCATGCTATGGCTCTGCTTCTACTCCCTCCCCACTCATTGTAGTGTCCCTAAAACAGAGTGGTCTCTCCATCCTCCTGGAAGAAGGGTCTGGAATTCTGATTGGCCCTTAGGGGAATGGATTCTATTATCCATTGCCCAACCTCATAAATTGTACATTGTGCATATGTCATGATGCCGAAGGTGGCAGGCAGTGAATCATACTGGGGGGTAAGGAAATCTATTCTAGGAGGAGCAGAAGAAGGGGAAAAAACCATGAGGGACATTTGGGTTCAGTGTGGAACATGGTAAAAATGTGAAAACAGGCAGATGTTTGGGCAGAGAGGGTAGCCTAAGCTCAACTAGAAACCTTCATGAAAATCCTGACTGTAGAAATGATATACCATACTGACAGCTCCATCTGCTAATGAAAAACCAGCCACAAAGTGCCTAAATTTGCTCCAATGATTCAGACATTCTGTCATTTGTATAACTTACTTTCCCACTCTCCATACACACTTTCCTTGGGGTGGCTTGAAAAGAGAAGAATATATCTGGGGATTAATTAAGATGTTGATAGTCTGAGTTCTTTGTATTGCTTAAAAGAACAACAACAAAGAGCCATCTCTGGGGATAATATTTTGTTTTTCTTTTAAAACATTGCTGTAAAAACCAGCCACAATCAATAGAGGCATCCCAAGGGCAGCCACTAATATCTGAATTACTTGCATTTCCCAAATCATCTGCTACAATTTGGCTTTTGGTATCTATTGAATTTATATTGTTTTTGAATTGTTTTGAATTAGTATTAAGTTTTTCATTTATTGAGAGCATTCTTATATGCAGTAGCTTCAATACATTTATGGTCAAAGTATTTGCATTTGGGAAGTGACAAGGGCACAGTTGCCAGATATAGATATCAATTTTTAAGATTCTGTTATGTAGCTATCTTCACCTTTTTTTTCCAATTGCCCATCTTCTGTTCCTATTGATCCTTTTTGTACATGCCCAATTATAGTTCTTGGGCATACAGTTTTTAAATGTGTTCCATCATCTTGAAGTTTTATTTTCCATTGTCCTTGTAACAAGGAAGGGTATTATATCTACATCTGAACAGATTTTAATGAACATTTGCTGTTCATTATTTATTACTTTGAAAGGGATCAGTGTCCTGCTAAAGTGTTTTCTAAAAACCACTTTTATCCCTCTCAAGACACTCTTAAAACATTTAAGAGGCTGATTAGTACACCCTTTTACCTGGGGCTGCTTGGACAGGGAATGGACAGGTGATACTGTGGTTAAGAGCTGTAGGTTCAATTTGCTGCTCTACTGCATTTTTTTATTTTTTTTTTTGCTTTGAGCAAATCACTTACAATTTTCAAAGATTTTCAAAGAATTTAGTCACTTAAAAATGCAGATAGCACATTTGAAAATCCCAGAAGGTACCTTAGGTGCCTCTCTTCCTTTAAAATGTAGTCCTTTAAAGACTGAGGGTACAGGTAGACTACAAGTTTTTGTTGGAAGAAGCTTTTCCAACATTTGGCCCATCTAGACTGGGCCAAATGTCAGAAAAAAAACCTGTTTTGAAAACCCCCTTCTTCCTTATAGAATGAGGAATACAAGGGCTTCTGAAAGAGCGCATTTGCTCTTCCGCAAATAAAAGGGGAAGAGCAAATGCTTTCCCTGGATTTGGAGGAGTTTTTTTCAGGACCCCAGAGGTATCCTGAAACCCCCACCACAGTCTAGTCATACCCTAAATCCAAGGAATTGGATTAAGCTAATTTTACAGCTAGGGAACTGTGCTTCAGTTCCCTAGCTGTAAAATGGGAACGACATTTTCTTACTTCACAGTAGTTTTGTGAGAATACATTTGTCAGTGTTTGTGAGGTACAATAACAAGAAGTTATTGAGAAGAAGCCGGAGCAACTCCTAGTTTAAATAACAGAATAATAATCAGTGATTTCATTGGGATTACATTGGTTTACATCAGCTGGGGATATGGAGCTAATTAATTACTACTACATCTTGTCCAGTGCAATTTCATTTGCTTTTATCATAAGCAGAATTGAAACTTGAGAATCAGACTGATGAAGTGGAATATGAAGTTTAAAACTGTTGTTCCATCAAGCAGAATTAATGATTATTAGACTATTCTCAGGGGTAATGCCAAGCTAAGGAATATTGGGGTCAAAATGGAACAGTTCTGAGTCACACAATTCTGAATCCACTAAATTAAAATCTGCACTCTCCCATGCTACTTTCTCCTCTTCTTCTGCCCAAGGGAATTCTCAACAATATTATAACAGATCATCAGTTATGTGACACAAGTAACAGGATATTAGTAATAACAAATTATGCCTTATAACAGTTTAAAATGTAGAGTTAGTCCAGTGCAAACTGAATGGGTACAAAGTCAGCTACAAATACCCTGCCCATTGGCATAATATTTTAGGTCTAAAGCCACAAAATAATACTTAATATCTTCAACTACTTTAGGAACAAATACAGTCATATACCAGTTTATATTGTGATGGGGCAGTCTGTGTGGCAGCTGCTTGCACTAAAGGGAAGACTGTGTCTCAACTCATTTTTGGTCCTGAGGGAGGAGGACAGCTTCCTTCTTCCAGAGGTCAATCATAAACTAGGGATGTCACTGACATTACCTGGTGCATCTTCACCATAGCAATCCAGAGCAAAGTGTAGATCACAGGTTTTTTAAACAGGGCAAATAAATTAAAATTTAAGTTTTCTGGAGCTTCAGAGTGTAGCACAACAGCAGCTAGTGCTCAGTGGTAGAATGAGTGATGCAACACAACTCTTTTGCTTTCTGGGACTTGCAGCTTAATCTCTGACAGCCCCCTTCCTGTTGGATATATAACCCATGCCCTGAAGCGGAATCTATTGACTAATAGCAGTAGGAAAACTTTCCTTGTGGATTGCTGGCATTTGTAATTGCTAGTTGCTGTTGTGAGGTCTCAGGATGCCCGACAGAGGGTTTTAATATTCAGCTTTTTGTGCACCATATTTAAAACCATCCAGACTGCCACTGTCATCTGGCAGCCCAAACGTAGCATTTTCTGTGCCTGTGGGCTTTAGACATTCTTGTCACAATAGAGCTTAAACCAGTCTCATAGGCCGGTCTGTCGTGCTATAACAATGTTGTGCAGCTAAATCATGATTCCTGGATCATGTTATGAGAGTTCTAAAATATTGTGTTGTTAAAAAAAACCAAGAAATGGAATTTTAAATAGAAATATATTGACCCAGTTCACAACCCTATTCATAGGAGTGTTTGCAAGCAATTCCACTGAAGTCAATGGAAGTACTCCCATGAGTAACCCTTGCAGCATCAGGGTCATGATCATTATTATATATTTATTTATAAAAAACACATGGGATCTTAGTGCAAGCATAAAATCTCAGAAGTATTCATTTCTCCAACTCAGGGTTATTTTGCTAAAGCAGGGCACACTAACATAGATTTGTCCTCAGGAAATCTTAACTTTGCAATAATTGGGATCCCTCAAAGCTGATTCCCATTATAATGACCCTATATTCTGTAACAATTAGAAACAATGCTGCTAAAGAGAGACTTAAATAGAATCCCTTGCAGATCATGCTTTCATTTATGTATTTCTTCTTTAAACCCCAAAAAGCATGTAACTGCATTTTAATGTGTAAATACTTAGTCCTTGACTGTTTCCTTTATCTTAGTGCAAAAATTTCTGAAAAATGCTTGAAGCAGTTTCTTTGTTGTTGCTGTTATTGTCTTAATTCTCACACCCTTTCAGATTCCTACTAACCTGAGTCTCTGAGCTAAAACAGATTCTCATTAAAACAGTCCTAGACTTTCTTCAAGGCTTCCCTGCAGAGGTTATTTTTCCACTTTTGATCTTTTCTCCCAGCAGATTGCCCATACTCTCTTGCCTCCTCCCTTTTTTTATTTCCCCTTCTCTGCTTCTAATTTCCATCAGATTTGTTCTACCTGGACAATAAATTGTCCAGATTTGTTCTACCAGGTACCCCATTCCTTTTCTAGCAATTAGAAAACAAGCACGAAAATAAATTTGACCTTAATCTTTTTTAAAACTACATAGGAACATTTATTATCTTTTTCTTTCTGAGGGCATTATAACAATTTTCCACCTGAAGGAAAATAAGAAAGTAATTATACCAATTAGGGGGCCAATTTTATCTTTTAGCATGTTCACAATTGTAAGGCATAGTATATAAATGCATGTCCCCAGGCCCAAATTCTCCTAAGGTTCCCCATTACACTTAGAAGAAAGGGAGGATAAATTGTCCCTGCCACTTAAAGGATGTGGCATACTCCCCCATATACCTTGCACAGCATCAATTGTATCAGCTGGCTAGTGCATAAGTAGGTAATGCCATGGTTCTACCTTCTCCTGACTCACTCTCCAATGGGCTACTTCCTTGGGTCCCAGAGCTGTAGTAGTCCCTTGTTCTCATGCAGGATGTGTTTGGAAGAGTATCTTCTAGCTTGTACACTGCATCAGACTTGGGTAAAAATTTAGCTTTAAATAATTTTTTAAAAATGTTATAATGCCAATTAAACTGTCACCATCCATGGACCTTTAATGTAAAATCTTTTAGAGCTAAACAAACATTAAAATCAACATAATTATTAGAGATCCCAAAGTATTTTGTATTGGTAGCTGACTGTCCACAGACTATGCCACCAAGTTATAATTAGCATTGATCTGGCTAGCAATCTCAGTACGTAACAGGTTCTTCCTTGAATAATGTACCTCCTTGTGGACATTCAAAGATGCCTATGGACAATAGTTTTTCACCAGACTTCTTGCCTTACATTCTTTAAAAGCAAGTTATGTGTCAGCTGCCTGCTACTAAGAGAACTAATGCGATTATTGATGGGACAAGTATAGTCAGAATAAAGAGGTGGAAAACCCTCTAAGACTCTATTAACACATTTCAGTACTGAGTAATACAAGTCCTTTAAACTTCTTGTGATACTCACACAATTCAAACAAGAAGTAAGAGTGGAAGAAAGTCATTTCCTATAGCTTTCTATTATTTATATTGTACCTGTAGTACACTTACCAGGATTATAGCAGGTGGCTTATGTGCTAATGAAAAATAAAGAACTCAAATGCATTGCAAAGTTTAAAAGAAAAATGTCAGTATAATAAGTTAAAAAAGATACCTTGTAAAATCTGAACATGGAACTTTCATATGTCAGCCAACAGTATGGCTGAAAAGCAGAGCTATGCACCACATAAACTCCTGATAATGAGATTTTATAGAGAATTGTTTATATCTGTTTCCATCACACATCAGCCTGTGTGTACTTGCAGATGTGCTATTGTATTCCTTTCATGTATTTTACTATTTATATTTAGAAAATTGTTGTCAATATAGAGACCAGGAATTCCAGTTATCTCAAGACTGATCAAGAGAGGTGGGGGTAGGTTTATTGACTAGAACAGATGTAACTTCAGTCTCTTTATGCACTGAAGTCAAATGGAATTACACTGAGTATGTGATACCAAATCAAAATCCAGAAACTATTCTCGACTCTTGCTGGCTTTACTTTCTTAAAGTCACACAAACTTTTAACCTATTTATTTTAAAGGAAAAAGACTAAACAGAATTTGTACATATCCAGTAATTAGTTGAATGCAATTAGTTTATTGAAGTTCTAGAGATATTACCATTTCTAGTGATACTTCCATGTTAGCAACAGGAAATATCTCTGAAACCTGTAAACTTAAAGTGGACATGTTAATATATCCTCTATATAAACACTCATGCCAGCACAAATATGTCCTAAAATCCCTCCCTAATTGACTAGTCTTTGTTTATAGAGTGCATCTGAAAAAGGAAATATTCAAAGTATAGTCTGATTCCATCCTGATATGTGGAATCAGAGGCTTTCTTAAACAGGAAGAGCTTATTAAAGAAAACTAGAAGCTTTCTACATACACATACAAATAGACCTCATTTGTCTACACTGAACCACAATTCAGATGACAGGAATGTTGTGTGAATAGCAGGATAAATATATTGCTGCTCTGTAACTCTCCCATATAGGTGTTGTGGGGACAAACAAAAAGGTTTCTAGTTCACTTTAACAGAATCATCGCCAGACAGGACTATATTAGTGTAAACTTAGAACTTTTTAGTTCTCATCCCCATGGGGGAATTAGAGGACAGCAATTTGGTGTGCACTGCTATTTGCACTCTCACAGAGTCTGAACTGCAGGACAATGTAGATATAGCCTTATCTACAGCTCGAGATACAGCACTGCCTCCCCTTTTTTACCAAGGACTCTGCAGCACAGAGATGTCTAATGGCTGAAGAATCCCTACCATTTATTTTCTTCTCCTTGTACTCAGGTTGGTGTCTGTGTGTCTCCAAAATAGTATCAGACATATCAAATATATAAGGTGATATAGAAACTGACAGACAACTATTTTAAATTGCTGAGAACCTGCTCACTAAATAGAGAATTTAATTTCATTCAATAGTATATTTTCTCTGTGGGTGAAATGTACCCCAATGTACAAGTCCAGTGCAGTACAATAAGGGCCACATTTTCCAAAGTATTTATAGGCTTGGAGATGCAGATTGATACGTTGTGCAGAAGGAGAGAAGGAATAAAACCGGATTGCTTTATGTACATTTTCCATTTTGTTTTTTATTTGATTCAGTCATGTTCTTTGCTCTAAACACCGAATGGGTCCCCGATCCCTTGGATACTGGACTAAATTAATCTCTAATTTATCTCCGTTGATTTCAATGGAATTATTGCAGGGGTTATTTCTGCTCAGTTCTTTGTCCTATACCCACAGTGTTTGGCACCAGCAACCAAAGTAATTCTCAGTAGTTGTGCGGGAAGGCAAAGACAAGCTCTTTTATTTCCCCATCTTCTGTACTTACGTGGAATGCACTAGGGAGAAACTGTTCTAGTGTCAGTTGAGGGCGGTAGAAAAGGTTAAACTATCACCGCTGAGAAAAGGGAGTTGCACTTGCACTAGAGCTTCTTACAATTCTGAGTTTTGGCATGTGGCTGTAGCCATAGGATGCTGCAGTAAGGTGGATGGCTTTGGGTATAAGGTTTAGCTTTAGCCATGCAGGGTTATGAGGATGATGATGGGCGATCATTCAGTGCCAAGTAAGATCATCTTCCAGGGGAGTTATGGACCTTCAGGTGACTGATAAGGCCAACCCTTGAACCACAAGTTCGATTACAATGAGGACAGATGTTTCCAGGTACCGCAGGAGGCTGTTGACCATGACTAGAAGCCAGTCTCCTTTTCCTCCTGTGCCTCTTCTCCTTTTCAGTTTGTTGGTTGGTAAAATCAAAATGTAGGGAGCCATTGCGTATGACTTGTCTCCATTTTGAGTGATCCTGGGCAAGCGTCTCCCAGGTGTCAATGATGAATTTCTTTGAGTTATCCTTTAGCAAGTCCTTATAACCCTGCTGTTGTCCTCCCACGTTACTGTATCCTTCTTTCAGCTGAGAAAATAGGACCTGTTTTGGGAGGCAATGGTCTACCATCCAAACAATGTGACGAATCCAGCAAAGTTGCTGATGGATGATCATTGTCTCGATACTGGTGGTCATTGCCTCTTCCAAAACACTGATGTTAGGGCACCTGTCTTCCCATGTAATCTTCAAGATCTTGTGGAGGACTTTAAAGTGATGTCTGTAGGTTGTCCAAGTTTCAGACACAATAGTGTTGGGAGAATGACAGCTTGATAGACAAGAAGTTTGGAGTCTGTTCAAATGTCATGATCTTCAAAAACCCTGTGCCGTAAATAAGCAAAGATTGCACTGGCACAGTTCAGATGCTGTTGGATTTCTATATCAATATCTGCCTGGATGAAATATTACTTCGAAGGTAGAGAAAATGATCAACATTCTTCAGTGCCTCTCCGTTGATTTTAATAGATGGGGCATATGGTACCTCCATTGGAGAGGGCTGATGGAGCACTTTGGTCTTCTTGATGTTGAGGGTGAGACCAAGACATGCATAAGCATCAGCAAACACATTCAAGATAGACTGAATATCTTTCTCACAGTGGACAAACACTTCATTGTCATCAGCATACTGAAGTTCGATGATAGACGTGGTGGAAATCTTACTCTTAGCTTTCAGCCTGCTACACCTAAACAGCTTTCCATCCATTCTGTAGATGATTTCAACACCAGAAGGGAGCTTCCCAGCAATTAGGTAGAAAATGACAGCTATAAAGACTGCAAACATGGTCGGGGTGATGATATAGCCCTATTTGACTCTTGTTTGTACTTTAAAAGGTTCACTCTGGGAGCCAGTGCTGCTCAGAGCAGTCGCTTTCATGTTGTCATGAAGCAACTTTAGGACATTGATGTATTTATCAGGGCATCCAATCTTTGAAAGTACAATCCAAAGGCCACGGTGATTCACTGAGTCAAAGGCTTTGGTTAGATTGATAAAAGCCATGTACAGTGGTTGGTTTTGCTCCTGACACTTCTCTTGCAGCTGCCATGCAATGAAGATCATATCTGCAGTTCTGTGACATGGTCAGAAGCCACTCTGTGACTCTGGTAAAATTTCTTCTAACAGGGCAAAAGATGGATTGCAAGGATCTGTCCCAGAGCTTTGCCTGCAGTAGCAAAGAGAGAGATACCATGATAGTTTCCAGTCTGCTTTATGCCCTTTTTTAAAGAGGGTAATAATCAAGGCATCCCACATTTCACTGGGTATCTCCTTTATCCAGATTTTAAGGATGAGCGGGCTAAGCTGCAAAATTAACTTTAGTCCACATCTTTAAAGATTTCAACAGGATCCCATCTGGACCTGCTGCCTTGTTGTTCTTCATCTGTTTGATGACATTGTATACCTCATACAAATTGGGAGTGTCTCCAAGCTCATCTCTAGAAGGTCATTGGGGGTTTAGCTTAAGAATTTCATCTACAACCATGGAATTACAATTAAGGAGATCTTCACAATTTTCTTTCCTGCAATAATTAATGACTTAATTGTCCTTCAAAAGTGTGGTTCCATCTTTTGAGTGAAGGGGTTCATGCCATGATAAGTTGACCCATAAACAGCCTTAACAACACTAAAGAAAGCA
>CM057846.1:26014322-26036982 GCA_030068395.1 Apalone spinifera
CATCTGCATCCCTTTTCCGGAAAAGGGGGCCTGTGTAGACACAGCCTAACTGTAGTGCACTAAAGTGACAGTTCAAAACATTTTTATATAAAAAGAAGATAAGCAGACATAAGTGTTGGAAATAGAGGCACTCGTGGTGTTGCCACACACCTGGCTTGAAGGGGTTTTCATCATAAGGATTCCATCAGAGTTTGTAGTTTGGTTCAATGACTCTCAGCACCTCATAGTACCAATTGTTCCAGCATCCCTGTTGGCAAAGCTGAGCAAATTTTCATCACAACTAGAGAGAATTGAAACTTCCCCCAAAGGTTTATTTTTATCTATTATTATTTTCCGGGCAATAATGGACAATTACTTTTTTGGAAGATATTTAGAAGTAAAGACAGCGAGAACACTCTGATCTTTGAAATCATTAGGGATTAGCAAATCTGTGAACTATATTGACAGATTTATAAGGTTCACAGAAGTAGTTGAAGTTTACACAGCATGAGCCAGTTTCTGTGGTACACTGTGTGTGTTTTGTGCTGCTCACACTATGCAACATAGTTATATATCTATCTCAAAGCAGAAGGAAAAAAAAGCCAGTTTAACTAGGTAGCTTTCATGTAAAAGAAACCAGTGCAGGGGTTTTCTTTTTCACCCAAAGGGATCCAATTTTATAACATAAAAATATACGTATTGTATTAGAACATTATTGAGGGATATTTTATTCCCTTCTTGCTGATGTTCTTTTCAAAGTCTCTCCATGGAGAACAAGAACCCCATCATGGAGCAGTTGTCATTAGAACCCAGGACATTTTCCGAGCAATCTAGAATAGTTAAAACTAGATTAGAGGACATAGCTCTCATGTTTAAGTTTCATATAAAGTTACAGCAGGAGTCACCATATTTTACTGTTATACAGGATCTCAGCGGTGAAAGTAACAACATTTCTTACAGGTATAGTCCTATTGCAACCCAGGTCCCTGCCAGCTCTTTCAATATCTCCCTGCTAGCTTTTGCCACAGCTCAGCCAGCCCATGTTGGAGTTGCGTACTATGGTGCTCCGCTTACTTTCACCTCTATTAATCTTCTATGTTTTTTGTTAGTGGGAAAGAGTTTGTAATCTTGGAAGAAATGTTTTTATTTTTGTGGATTAGGTTGCACTTGTGAATGTGCCCATAATAAAGTTAACTACCTGTGATAATGCAGTCCTTGAAACTGAAGTATTTCATTGCCACTGAGACATTCTCATATCCTACATTGGTGGAAAATGTAAAATTGGTGCATGAACAGCTATAGATTGATCTGTGAGCTGTTCATTCTACAAGCAAGCTACATCGCTTTGGGATTTGCCTTAGAATCATAATGCAGAAATAGACCACAAAGATTATCTAGTCTAGCCCCCTAAATGAGATGTAGGATGGCTATAAAGCCTCCTTTTGAAAACTTTTGTTGAATCTCCACCACGATGATGATGATTTGTCAGAGAAGCTGTCACAGCTTTTCTCTCTGCTTTATTCTGAGCTAGAAGATTTACCCAATGTTGCTCAGGTCCTTGATTCAATTAATTTTTGTTTTTCTTCATGGCTGGGGATAAGACTACGTGACACTTGCAGTCCCTTCTAACCCTATGATTCCATGATTTTATGACATTTATTATCAACCCTTTAAGAAGAGGAAGATAAAGAAAAGTAGTCTCCTGAGGCTTTAATACCTGGCCCTGGTCTACACTAGGGAGTTATATAACTCCCCTTATTTCAAAATAACAAGTGGAGCATCCACAGTAGCAATCTTGTTATTTAAAAAAGCAGGCTGGTTATTTTGAAATACTAACGCCTACTTTCCACGAGGAATAACACTTATTTCAAAATAGTTATTTCAAAATAGTGATAGTGTAGATATTCCGGTACCACTATTTTGAAATAACTATTCCCCAGAGTCATTCAAACTACAGCCAGTCCCCGACTTACAAACGTATCAACGTACGACCAACCGCACTTACAACCAGCCTCCCATTAAGCGCGGCCCCAACTTACGAACAGTGATCCGTGCTTATGAACAGCACGGTCCTATTTAAGTTAATGGGGTCCAACTTACAAACACATCGAGTTACGACCAAGTGCTCGGAACGTAACTCGTTCATAAGTTGGGGACCGGCTGTAATTATTCTCCAGACCTTCTTGGTTCTCTAAGTCAAGGTAGTGCATCCACATTAAGGAAGCCTGCCTTGGACTAATTTCAAGGCTTCCCTGTAGTGTTCACATGCTATTTCAAAATATTTTGGGAGTTATTATTTCAAAATTAGTTATTTTGAAATAATTTCCGTGTGTAGACATACCCTGCTATAAACATGACTATAATGAATTTTGAATCCACTTATTGCCCACCTCTGCTATAAAGGCTTGAACAGATGAGGATTTTCTTTCTGTAGCATTTATTTTTCATTACTAAGTTATTTACTAATTTCCAAAGTAATTTTTAAAGATAAGTGATTAAAATTATAACAATGGCTGGAAGGAAAACCATAAAAGCTTTCATGATTTCATGCCATCTTAGTATTTATGAATGTGTTCTGTAACTCCTACAGAGCAGATTAAGTTTAGTATTGACCACACACAGTGTTAATATCTATTCCTTTAATTCACTTTAATAACTATCAGAAATTCAGACAAGATTTAATCAGTTTTGCTGAGAGTCTAAGCAGGATATAAAGATTTTCTAATATCAAGTCAAAGAAATAATAAAGGAGATGAAAGTGACTGAGTATATATAATTCATGTCGGATTTTTAAAAGCTTGTATAAGATCCTTCAGAAGATATTAAGAGGAGAGGTAACTAACTGTGGGTAAAACACAAAGTTCTTGCCTGAATTAAATACAGATCTATTTAATTGGATCAAAGAGTTGCAATAAAGAATTGCTTTTGACAATGATGTAAATTAAATAATAAGATAACTGACATCAACAAATTACACCATCTTACACTGTCCTTCAGAATCACAAGAAGAGCCTCTGAAGATCCCATGACATCATCCCACTGCAGTCTGCTATCAGAGAAAATGGGTGTGAGCCCTGCATCCATGCTAGGCAAATCCCCCAGGGGATGTGGAAAAATTAAAAAGTGACAGAAAAGAGAGAACATACAGAGTTGAAGGGGTAGAGTGACAAGACAAAGGGAGAGTGTGTGGAAGAGGAAAACCAAGAGAGAAACATTCTAATAAAAACCAATACTATGTACATTGTATGGGACAATATGGGTGGCCACTTGTACCATTTTAACTTTTAGTGGATAGGTGTGGGGAATCCCAAGAAAAACTTTTGTCAAACTACTAAAATACTGTGAGATGTTTCCAACAGCTTAGGCCCAAACTAACTCATTCCTAATTACTATTGATAATCTGTGGAGTTCCTCTATGTGAAAGAAACTTTACAAGTGCTAGGTTCTTCAATATGCCACACAAAAATGTAAGGGGAAAAGGCAAGCAATAAATAAAAGAAAAGAAGTATAAGTTACTCTTGCCGACAAGAATGCAAAGTATGGTTGGAGCAGAATGGTTTGGGTGAGGGGGACACAAAGCTGTACAAACTGACCAGAAAGAATAATTCATGTTTTGCAAACAGTGCTGTGACAAGTTGACACTGACCTCAGCAACTGCAATTGTATGGTACTAGTGTTTCAGAAGAGCTGTAAGACCAGAGTTGTATGTAGCTGATGAGGTGTCATAAAATCAACCTGGACTCAAATTTCTTTATAGTACCTGAGCTCATGATCATGAGCCTTCTGAGTGAGTATGGTCTGATATGTGTCCAGCTTCAATACCTTATTGCCAGGAAGCCAGGTGAAATGCCTAAGTGCCAGCTGAGTTTTTGGATTCATTAGAGTACTAGTCTCAGAGCAATCCTACAGGAAACAAATCTAAACATTGTTTTGCATGAACCCCAGATAACAAAGCCTGAAAACTTCTGTACCACAATGATACCTGTAAAAGGGGAACATTTGCATTTACCACCTTTAGTGGATGAAATTCAAACCCCGTCATCAGCTTCAGTCTTACTCCAAGCAATAAGCAAAATTAAAAGGTCTACTTAAATAGTCTTGAACTAATGTCTTTTCATTCTTTATACTTCAGTACAATGATAACCATTAAATAATTGCAGGAGCTAAGAAACACCAAGGATCATTAAACACAATGAAAAGTCACTTACCACCAAATTATTTAGCATGTGTCTCTCTAATTACAAGAAATTGGGAACATTCAATATGCACAGTCTCTCACTATTATACTGTTCTTCAGTGCACTAACTCATTGAAGTATACTCAAACAAGAGTAGTAGGTAAATCTAGACTTACATTGAATTGAAAAACTTAAAAAACAACAAATAGTCTAGTAGCAACTTAAATACTAACAAAACATGTAGATGGTATCATGAGTTTTTGTGGGCACAACCCACTTCTTCAGCTGAGAGGAGTGTTGGAAGTCCAGATCCAAGAATAAAAAAGGGAAGGGGGCGGGGAATGGAGGCAGGGGGAAAAAAGAGATAGTGCGTAGATAAGCTTCAGAGGGATAGCAGACATAGTCTGTAACAGGAAAAACTTAACACAAAGAGTTTAGTAGCACCTTAAAGACAAAATATTTACAAGAGGCTGATAAGAATCATTAATTTCCACTTGGAAATGAAGATGACCAACACCAGATTCTACAGACTTCAAGCACCATTAGCACCTTCATTGTTTGTTTGTTTGGTTAAGTCATTAAGATGTGGAAGATAATGTGGGAGCCATCCGATATCTTGGTTCATAACATTTTCATAAGAATTAAACTTGTGAATGAAGTTAAGTTCCAACCTTCTCTGTGTATTTGGCTTATGGAGTAGGTCTGAAACAAAACAGCGACTTGGAGATCCATTAATGAGTGTCCAGGAAAATTAAAGTGTTCTCCAACAAGTTTTTGTATATTGTCTTTTCAGATATCTGATTTGTGTCCATTAATTCTTTCTCCTAGAGACTTTCCATTTTGACCAATATACATTGCAATGGGGCACTGCTGGCATTTGATCGCACAGATCACATTAGTGGTTGTGCAGTTAAATGAGCCTCTGATTTGGCGGTTGATGTGGTCGGGTCCAGTGATGAAATCGGTTGTTTAGATATGTGGGCAGAGTTGGCACTGGGGCTGATTGCAGGCATGGATTTCTCAATGATTATGATGGAGGTGTGTTATATGGTTACTGGAAAGAATTTGTTTTGAGATTAAGGGATTGTCTGTAAGCAAGAATTGGCCTTTCCCCCACGGCCTCTGAGAGTGAAGGGTCATTTTCCAGAATAGGTTGTAGATTATTGATAATGCATTGCAGGGGTTTAAGTTGTGGGCAGTAGGTGATGACAAGTGGAATTCTGTTGTTGTCTCTTTTGGACCTGTCGTAAAGTAGTTCAGGTCTGGGTACTTTAATGGTCTAAACATCAAAAGAGTCCTACAAAAAGTAGAAACTAGGTCAAATTACAAAGGATGAATTTAAACAAACACAAATATGTTGGAGCAAAATTAGAAAGACCAAGGAAAAAATGAGATCAAACTATCAAGAGGCAGAAAGGGTAACAGAAAAACATTCTAAACATTTATTAGAAGCAAAAAGAAGATAAAGGACAGCATAGGTCCATTACTCAATGGTGGGAACAGTAACAGAATATGTGAAAATGGCATTGGTGCTTAATGACTTTTTTGTTTCCATTTTCACCAAGAAGGTTGATAGCAATTATATGTCTAACATAGTGAATGCTGGAGAAAATGAGGTTATGATCACAGGCTAAAATAGGGAAAAAACAAGTTAAAAATGACTTAGAATATGTCTACACTGCATGGCTATTTTGGGATAGCGGAGGTATCCCGAAATAGCTACCACACATCTACACAAGCCACCCATTGAAATATTTTTTTGAAATAACAAGCAGGCTATTTTGGCATCGTGGTAACTCTCATTCCACAAGTGTTAAGGGATATCTCGAAATAGCATGTTATTTCGAAATTTGGCACTGTGTAAATGTGCCAAATTTCAAAATAAGCTATTTTGAAATAGATTCAAAATAAGATACACAACTAAATGACCTCTCAAGGTCACTTCCAGTCTCATGATTCTTTGATTCAATAATGAGCCATAATTTTTTGACACTAAGGATATGTAGTGATGTGGCTCACACCAAAATGGAAGGGGCCAAAGCAGCCTTAAAGAAGCTGTGCAGATCCCAGCCAATGGGGTAAGGGATCATTGGAAGCCAATCAAGTGAAAGCTTAGAAGCAGCTAATCAGAGCCAAGCTAAGCCCTATAAATATATTTAGACCATTAAAGATCTCAGAGTTGGAGAATGAACAATGTCACTAGCCACCTGAAAAATGCTTCAGAGTTAGGGAAAACAAGTTTGCTTTCTGCTCCTGTGGCCTACCTTCTTCCAACCCACATAGGATACATGGACTTTACAAAGCAGATGCCCTAAAGACTTGCCCTCATGGAATCTGAGTCCAGCTACAGGGAGTCTGTTGGACATACCCGAAACTTCCATACCCAATTCCAGAAACATCTGAGAACATAGTGCAGCAGCCTAGCAACAGTAACCCAGACACAACTCATTCCTACCACCCCCAATCGAGTTCTTAAAAAGATATCTGCTTGTTAGGCAAATAGTTTACACTTATGTAATAGAGATTATAACTGTCATTATTGTCACAACTAAATGTTAATTTAAAAAAATTACTAGGTTATTATTCCTCTCTATGACCCTTCCCTTGGAAGAAATTATGCTAACACAGATGAAAATGTTAACACACAAACTTTGAGATATAAAACTCAGTGCAATCAATTGGTATCTCCCATTAACTGCAATGAGTTTTGGCATAGGCCCCAAGGAACTCTACACCATGATACTGAAGCTTCAAAATTAGTGAGAGCACCAAAGTGAATTTTTGCTCTTGACCTCTCCATCTTGCACACATGGCTGTACTCCAGCACTAGGGCAAAAGCCAGTTGCAAGATATGACTTCTGGTCTGAATGGGATTACCATAGAGATAGCTATGGAATCTTGCCTGTTCACATAAACCAAGGGTGGGGAAACTCAGGCTCCTTGCCTGGATCCGACCCTTGAGGCTCAGGGTCTCCCCACCACCACTGGGGAGCCTGCACTGGTGCTTCAGCTCCCCAGGGGGCTGGAGCACACAAAATCTACTAGGCTGGGTCCTGTTAGGTTCTGGTGTGCAAAGGGAATGTGGAGAAAGTTGGGGACCACATCAGAGAGGTTTTTTTGGGGGGGTTGGGGTTTTTTTGGTTTTGTTTTGTGTGTTTGTTTGTTTTGCTTCTCAGGTGTGTGCGGCCCCTGACTGATTTTTTTTTCTTGTGGGTTAGCGACCTCTGACTCAAAACGGGTTCCACACCCCTACCAATTTGAGAAGGTTAGAAAGTGTATGTGGCAAGAATAATAGTCTTGACCTAAGAAAAAACACATTAAGCCTATGAACAGTTCCACCGGTTTAAAGTTGTATATCTGCTTAAATATTTTCCTGGATCAGAGTCAGTGTATACCCTTTGGTGTTGTATACAATGCTATGTCATCTGTATGTTAAAGAGAATGCCTGAGAGTCCATACAGGTCTGCAGCATTTCTGCTCTGAAAACAAGACTTTCACAGGCATAATACATGAACTCCGTGTTGTTCAGCATGCTCCCATTTTAAAATCAATTATTATCTGAAGAATCAGCTCACTTTAGGCTAAGCTCCTTTCCTTCAAAGTGGAGAGAGACAGAGCTCTCCACTTGGTGGGGACGGAGGGAAGAATGATATTGATTGTATGACAGATTCTCTAGACATATTTAAGGTAGGCTGAGGTTTCATCATTCCTTGCAAAACCTGAACTGCCAAGAATGTTTTCCCAAACTTTCAGAAGAGTGTTCCTGAATACTCTCCTTTTCACTGCCTTTTGACTTGTGGAGTTATCTTACGTCTCCCTGGATCATTCAATAGCATCCATCTAGCTGGGGGAAACACAGGGACCATTATGCTACATGTTTTCTATCATGCATAGGATGCCTGCTTACTGCAATATTTATAAATTGAAGGGAATAAACCATATCTTTATAACACAGTACATATTTTTTCACTGGAAGATTTAGAATTAGTGGGGCCTTGTGCTAAGCTTCATGTTTGCTCACCCCATGCACCCAGACAAAATAATAATAATAAAAGAACATTCTCTCTCCTCTTCCATTTTTAATTCCTTTTTTTAAATCTTCTTCCTATATTATAAGTAATAGGAAGTAAATGAAAATAAAGTGAGGTACCTTGATTGCTTTTGTAGTCTAACTTTTTTTTCACAGACCACTTACAATTTTCTGAGGATCTCGGCAGATGACTTAATGATTTTTCCAAATGTTGTTTATACCATTAGCTAACTATTATAAAGTCTTTTGGATAAGAGTTCTTTATATATATATAAGAAAACCCTTCATAGCTTTTCCTTGGTCCACTTGAATGGAGTTCTCAGAGTAGAGTTTGAGAACTTTGGGCCTGGATAAAAGCTTGTATTTGCACTACGCTAACATGAAAAAAATGTGCAACTAAAAAAGTATAACTGACATGCATCAATTGTTTTATTATTTTCCTCAGATTGCCATTCAGGCGGGGCAATCAAAATCAGCCTGCCAAAACAACATGCATGAGAACTGTCTCTAGACATATAAGCAAAACCATATTCTCTCATCTTTTGTTGGGGCCAAATCCTGTTTCCATTGAAACCAAAAGGAGTTTTGCTATTGAGTTCAATAGGAACAGGCTTTGACATTTGGAGAGGAAAGAACAAAACCACTCGAGCAAAGGCTATGTTGCTTACACCACAGGAATCAAAGGGTGCTGACTCATGTGGGAAAGTCATCAGACAATTGATCTTTGTCCACTGCATGGGAGAAATAAGCAATCAATGAGGCTAGAAGAGCCATTTAATTCCCTGCCCCCCTTCACTGCCCATCTCACCCTGCCCCCTCTACTCTTTGGGACTGATTTCACCCCATAGCCCACGCTGTCTCTCCTCTTTGTGTCTACATCTACACTTCAGGCTTCTTGCACAAGAAGCTTTTTGTGGAATAGATCTTCCACAAAAACTTCTTGCACAAAAGTGCGTCCACACTGCAAAAGCACATCAGAAAAGCGATGCGCTTTTGCACAAAAGAGTGTCCAGACTGCATGGATGCTCTCCTGCAAGAAAGCTCTGATTGCTATTCACAGAATAGCCACCAGAGCACCTGTGTTTTTTTCGATTGGCTCTTTTTGTGCAAAAAACCCTTACTGCCCGTGCACACACACCTTTTTGCTCAATAACTCTTGCGTAAAAAGGAGTTATTCCTCATAGAAAGAGGAATACCTATATCACAAAACCCCCTTTGTTCTGTCGATTCAATGTAAATTTTCTTTTGGAAAAACGGCGAGTTTTTTGAACTTTAAGGAAAAACTTAAAAAACAATAGTATTAAAGACTAATACAACATGTAGATGGTATCATGAGCTTCCGTGGGCAAAACCCACTTCTTCAGATGACAGGAATGTTGGAAGTCCAGATCTAAGAATAAATAAGGGAAGGAGGAAGGATGGAAAGGAAAAAAATGGAGGGGAGGAAGAAAAAAGTGATAGTGAGTAGATAAGCAATTTCTCACTGATGGGCAAGGGAAGAAGAACTGCCTTAGATACAGCACTTGAGACAGATCAGTGCTAGGCAGGGTCAGGGGGGCAAAAGGGAGCCCAGCCTGAAGACTTCCATAATGCAGCCCTTGATGCAAAGTGCCAGGAAAATGCTGGGGCTATGGGGAAACTGAGAGAGGGAATTGCCGGATGCAACACATGCCTGCCATCCAGAAGATCCCTAGGTTGAGATCCAGACTTGTGGGTGAGCCTGATTCCCCCCTCCCCCCCAACACACCTCCATTCACTGCACTTGCTGCAGAGGAACATGGTTGATCCAGACTGCAGTTTGCCTCAGAGGGGAGGGGTTAGTCTTTGGGTTGCAGTTGGCTGCTGAGGTGGGTGTAAGGACTGAGGACAGCCAATTCTCCCAAAAAAGGGGATAATAGACTTGGGACTCAGCCAAAGTGCTGTGCCATAAAGAAGACACTGTGGTTGAGGAGTGACATGGTCCAGACTCTGAAGACAGTGGAGAGAGTGGAACAATGAGCAAGACAACACACCACGTGGATGCATAGGATCTGAACTGAGCTAATTCCTAGAGCAGCCAGCAGAAGGTGCCACAGTGGTGAGTCTAATCCAGTTACAGGGTAATAACTATTACAAAATGTTCAAGGACCTGGATAGATTTATAAATCAAAATTTAAAGTTTTTTTTAAAGTAATCTGCTCTATGAATTGTTTAGGGAATTTCTGTCGCTTGTATTACACAGGAAATCAGACTGAATTTTCATAATGGACACTTCAGGCCTTAGACTCTATCGATGCAATCTATATATGGCTATAAACTGGGGGCATTTTAAATAAATGATTTCTCACACAATCCTTATGAAAATCTGATAGGAAGAAAAAAGATATTTGACTTAGCAAAAGCCTTTTTCTCTACACAACATATACCAAGTGTTTTTCTGGTAACTTTCCAAAAACATCAGTAAAGTGTTCCACCTACTGGAGTCCTGGCATGTTAATGTCATTTCAAAGCATTCAGTAATTTTCTCTCACTTTGTAAAGTGAATTGAATACTAAAGAAAATGGCATTTTGATTTCTCTGGAGACTGGAGTTGTAGCTACACAAACAGGTGTTGCATAAGCATAGGAAGAATAGATTAAGGGTACATCTACACTACAAGGCTATTTCAGGATACCAGCGCTCCTGCCAGTGAGGATCCTCCCAATGCTGCTGCTTTACCATTTTTGCCACTGTGAACACCCAGGGCTGCAGGCTGGGTCTTCACAGGTGTCGGGTGCTCTCCTTCCTTTGTGAAAGGGGGTACTCTGTCATGTTCCTGCAGGAGACCCACACCACTCTGTCCGCTGAAGCTAGCTGGCAGCTGGAGTGGGAAGACAGGGTCTATTTCAGCCACATGTTGGCTTGTCAAGCTGGAGTGGTGACCGTGTTCTCTCCGAACATACAGCCCAGTGCTGGGAACCACTGAGATCATACAGGGTTGCCTGCTGCACCTCTAGTTTGGGTGGAGGGGCTGATGTTACACCTCCTTAACATTTACACCCTGATGTCTGGCGTGGAGAGACTCCACTTCTTCCAGCAGATGACTGACTTTTTTGGCTCCCTGGATCCTCACAAGTGCCTGGTCCTGGGTGGGGATTTCAACTGCACCCATGAGGAACAGGATCACCCAGGGACCGAGTAGTGCCAGCCAGCTGCAGACATCCTCAGGTCAACACGCCTTGATTGACATCTGTGCAATCACCACCTGGACGAAGATGTACACCTTTGTCTGGATGGAGGGTCAATGGTCATTTCACTCTCAGTTGGACCACATTTATTTTTCTCATCATCATCTTTCTCGGGCCAACTCCTCCAGCATTTGGCCGACCCCATTCTCAGACCACCACTTGGTGGCCGTGACAGCCTCTCTTTCTTCGCAGAGGCCAGGGCTGGCCTACTGTTATTTCAACAAATCCCTACTGGAGGACATGAGCTTTGTAGCATCCTTATGGGAGTTCTGGCAGGCCTGGTGTGTGGGTAAGGGTGCACCTTGCTTTCAGCACAGTGCTGGTGGAATGTGGGGAAGTTGCATGAGCGGCTTTTACCCAAGGGGCAGCCGGTGGTAGGATGTGGCAATAGAGCAGGTTTTAGAGCTGGACAGGCATCTGGTCACCAGCCCCTGAAATCCATCCCTCTACAGAATGTACTGGAAGAAGTGGGAGGATCTCTGGGCCCTCAACAACCTTCAGGTCTGAGGTGCCTTTGTTCTCACCTCCGTGTCCCCCAGGAGATGGATCATTGCTGCTATTTCTTCTACACCCTGGAGAAAAAGAAGGAGGCTAAAAAGCACATAATCTGCCTTCTGGAAGAGGATGGCACCCCCCCTTATGGATCTGGTGGAGATGCACGAGAGGGCTCAAGCCTTCTACACCTCCCTTTTCTCCCCGGATGCAACTGATGCCAATGCCTGCAGAGTTTCTTGGATGGACTCCAGACAGTTAGCATGGGTGACTAGGACCAGCTGGAGCTGCCTCTCTCTCTAGCCAAGTTTTGGGAAACCCTCCATCTCATGCCCACCAATAAGTCCCCCGGGCATGGGGGACCTCATCAGTTCTACCATGTGTTCTGGGATGTCTCGGCCTGGACCTTGCCAGCATCTGGGCTGGGTCTTTGGAGAGTGGAGTCTTCCCTTGCTGGCTAAGAAGTGGGATCTCCCCAGTCTGTGGAATCGGCGTCCCATCTCACTCCTCAACAAAAACTATAAAATCATTGCCAAGGCCATCTCACTGAGGCTACAGTCTGTGCTGGTGGACATTGTCCATACAGACCAGAGCTACACTGTCCTGGACTATACCATCTTTGATCATCTTTATTTGTCCTGGGATCTCATAGAACTTGGGTGTAACGATGGTCTGTCATTAGCCCTCCTGTTCTTGGATCTGGAGAAGGCATTTGACTGGATGGACCATCGGTATCTCCTGGACACTCTGAGAGCCTTTGGCTTTGGGCCCCACTTTGTGGGGTTTCTCTAGGTGTTGTATGCTTCTGTAGAGTGCTTGGTCAAGCTCAACTGGACCCTGATGTCACTGGTCAGCTTCGGGTGGGGAGTGTGTCAAAGCTGTCTACTTTCAGGTCAGCTGTATACTCTGGCCATTGAGCCCTTCCTCTGTCTCCTTTGCAAGAGGTTGATGGGGTTGGTGCTCTGTGAGCTGGAGATGCAGCTGGTCCTTTCAGTGAAAACTGATGATGTGCTCCTTGTGGCCCAAGACCCAGGTGACCTGACACAGGTGTAGGCCTGCCAAGCCATTTACTTGGTAGCCTCCTCCACCTGGGTCAAGAGCTCTGGGCTTGGTGGTCGGGGCTGCGTGGCAGGCAAGCTCCCTTCCAGCCATGCTTCAGGCCATCTGGTGGAGTGAGAGTCCACTGTTCTAGCTTGGCATTTTTCTTTCTGCCATGCATCCCTCTCCACCAGAGAACTGGCAAGGTTTAGTGTCCAGGGTAGCTGAATGGTTACAGAATGGTTGCAGGACCTCTGAGGCTTTAGTGCTTCTCCCTGAATGTGAGGGTGCTCTGGCACCATCTCAATACCGTGGTCCTGACCCCAGGTTTTCTGGCCCACATCCAGCAACTGAGGCTGCAGTTCTTCTGGCCAGGACTGCGTTGGGTCTCTACATCAGTTCTTTATCTTCCCCTGGAAGAGGGAGGACAGGGCCTGATGTGTTTGCACATGCAAGTTCATGTCTTCCACCTCTGGGGCCTGCAGAGGTTCCTATATGATGCAGGTAGTCTGGCATGGAGCACGCTGGAACACGCTTTCCTTTGCCGCTTCCGAGAGCTCTGATATGACAGGGTGCTCCTTTATTTGAGAGGTCTTCTGTGAGACCTCTCTGAACTGCCAGCCTTCTACCTGGACCTCCTTCAGACCTGGAGCTGCTTTTGGTGACCAGGTCCTTGGGAGCCAATATGGGGGCAGACCTCCTTGCAGATCCCTACTACACAATCCCATCTTTGTGTGCAGGCAGTGGAGCCCCCCTCTGTGTGCCAGAGGTTGGTCCCAGCAGACGTCACCAGGATGGGAGATCTCCTGGACTACCATCAGGGAGACTGGGTGGATCCTCTGGAGCTTGCCCAACGCATGGGGCTTTGTATTCCCCAGCGTGAACTTCAGGAGGTGAGGGATGCTTTGCCACCCACTGCTCAGGTTTATCTCGACAAGGTCCTGTGAGAGGGCGCACCCCTCCCACCACTTACATCTGGCCCTCCTGTTCTCTCCATCAGCCTCTGGCCCCACATGCCTTCCCAACCACCTTCTCCTCATCACCTGAGCTGGCTGCACACATTGCAGCTGGTCCCCTTTCAAACTGCACCAAAAACTCATCTGTACACACTCATGCTTCACACTCTTCACTTCCCCACCCTCAGGTCCCACCTAGATACCAAGTAGTGGTACCTCTTACCACCAATAGAGGGTTGGAAGCCCTGGTGGGCTAGTCTTGACTCCACCTTGGTTCTGTGGCCCACTGGGAACATCAGCTGGATAATCCTCCACAGCACTGTGAATACAGTCATATACTTGGTGCAGTTCACCCCGTTCCTGACACTTTCCCCTTCTGTGGTGTGAGGGAGACCCAGGTGCACGATTATTTCAAGTGTACCAGGTTACAGTCCCTCTTTCAGCTCCTCCAGAATCTCTTGTTGAGGTTCTGGCTGCACTTCTCCCCCTGTAAATTTATTCACACTCCATTCATGGCCCCACAAAGTCACAGGACCACCTCATCAGCCTCCTCCTGGCTACAGCCAAGATAGCGATTTATAAGACCTGGGAGCAGAGATTGACTGAGGGAGGGGCCAGTGACTGTGGGGCCTATTTCTGCTCCTGTATCCATTCACGCATAAGGGCAGAGTTCCACTGGGCAGGATCCACTACCTCTCTCAAGGCCTTAGAGGGATAGTGGGCACTGTCCAGGGCTCTCTGTTCAGTGTCCCCATCCAGTTCCCTTGTTTTAGCCCTTTCACCTTCACACTTATTCCTATTTTCTCTTTATTTATCCCCCAGAATTAGTTGGAGTCTAGTGCTCTTTGGACATCCCTGTAGGCTGCGGGAAGGTCCTTTACATGTGGGCGGGCTTATGCCCACCCATCTCCCAGACCTCAATAGGAGCATCACAATATTAATGACATTGGTCAATAATACCCTAGGCCAAATTAGAGCAAGTTTCCTAGTGGTATAAACCTCCTCAATCCATTACCAATAATGTAAAACATCTATACCATAATATCATTTACATTCATCAGAGTGCAATTATTATATATCTAGCTTCAGCATAATGTAAGTCAGTAGACTCCTACCTCCTTCACTTGTGATAGGATATGAGCAGGATTCCATATATAAAAAATAGATATTAGATACAAAGGGGCCTAGAGATCCCATTGTGTTTTTTATTGTACAAGGATTATAAGAAGACAGTCACTCCCCCAAAGACCTGACAGATAGCATTTTTCAAAAAGGAAATGGGGGAAAGAACAACAATGATGGCAATATGACGTTAAGTGCACATGTGCCATGTGCACAATTGGAAGATATGAGTCATCGATTGACTCCCCGCATGATTAACAAGAATGTTAATATGCTCAGTAATCTCAAATAGCTTTCTGCACATCCCTATATAGCTTTGCTTTCTCTAACTTTGTTATTTCTTCAAGGCAGAAATTTGGCCTAGGAATTTACATATAAGCTTCAAATTGGATAATGTTTTATGGTCTGACTATGGCCAGTTTAACAAGCAAATGTTTGAAAACATTTATTTACTTTGCAGTGGTGTGACTGCACCACTCTAATCATTTTTTGTCTTTCTTTGCATTATCTGCAATAAATAGGAGCAAGGAGTGCTTTGTGGCTTTTGTGAATTGAAGTTACATTTTAAGTACTTTACAATTTTCCTTTTGAAAAATAAAATTATTATGACCTATAATGTATTTTTAAATGAACTTACATCTATCATGCTAGGATTCACTTAAAAACATTGCAATAAGCCAGGACATTAATGCAGGAATCTGAATCTTACGCCAATTCACCATTCTGCCTTCCATCGATGAATTTCTATAATCCACCATACAGGTTGAACCCTCTCAAGTCTGGCACTCTCTGGTCTGGCAACATCTGTGGTCTGGCAGGATTTTAGTTAGCTGGATGTCCACTTATCATGTGGCCAAGATTCCAGAAGTCTCATAAAGTTTGTTTATAGCCACCAGACCTGGCTCTGGTGTGTCTAGACTACTCTTCTCTGTCGACAGAGATGTTAGGATTGAAAGCTTTATTCTTTGTTATACTTGTATTTTAGGTTTAGCAATGTAGTAATGTAGTCTAATAATGTAGCAATAATATAGCAATATACATTTAATATTGTATTGAATTAAGTCCTTTTAGTTAAATGTCCATTCCTTTGCCCTAAAAGTGAGTTTAGTAAATGGGCCTAAGTGGAAAGACAATTCTGGGTATTGTGTCTGTATTAGTAAGATTAGAAAAATGTTGAAGGCTGAAGCCTTAATTGCTTGATTTACAACACCTCTTTCCTTTGCCCGATGCAGATCTATGTAACCTCAAAAGTCCTTGTAACATTGCTCATATGTGTGAGAGGAGTGTGAATGTGTCGAGATAAGATGCAAAGTATATTGCTTAGAACCAGATGGCCAAAGAAGGGGGATGAGTAAGCGTGGGCAAAGGCCAGAAGACAAGATGACCTGGCTGCAGAGAGGTCATCTATAACCATCGATGTGTACCCCCTATTCACAAGAGGATTGGCAGAGTGGCAGATTGATGGGCCTTGAAGCGGAGCGGGCACCCACAAAAGACGATTGATTACAGGGTGAGCCTTGGAAGTTGTTTGGGAACAATTGACATCAACACGATAACATTCCAGTCACAAGCTGACAGAGTGGAATCCATGGATTTCAACAGAGAAAAGGATTATAAAAGCAGGGTGCTTTGCTTTGGAACTTTGGGTTCCTCTGCCACCATCCCCAGAGGAGCATCGGATCACGACCGACAAAGACCCTGCTCCTCCCTGTGTTCGATCTAGCTGGCCACTAGATTGACACAGATTCTGAACTGGTAACTATGACATCATCTGGCAGGATTGTGCATGCATGATGTTTTGTGTGGGGAGGGTTATTGAAAAGCATATGCAACTGTTGTATTCTCAATAAATGCAGCGTACTGCCATTTCCCCTATAAAAGATCTCATGTGCTTCGTTTAAGCATAACAGAGAGATGTAGATTGGGCACATCGAAATTGCTAATGAAACCAGGATTTAAATATCCCATGCCTCATTAGCATAAACGTGGCCACTGCTTTAAAATGTTTTTTTCGAAAAAAATGGCAGTCTAGACACAGATCTGTTGAAAATAAAGCCTTTTTTGACAGATCTTGTATTCCTCAAAAAATGAGGTTTACAGAATCTGTCAAAAAAGGCTTTATTTTTGACAAATCCTCGTCTAGACTGCTGGGGTTTTTTTCGAAAAAACTCAATTTAAAAAAAAAGTGGCAGCCATGTTTATGCTAATGAGGCATGGGATATTTAAATCCCGGCTTCATTAGCAATTTCAACGTGCTTGATTTGAATCCCTCTGTCGACTGTAATACTGTCAGAGAAGAGCAACAAAAATTATTAAGCACTTGAACTATGAGGAAAGACTGAAAGAATTGGGCTTGTTTAGTTTAGAAAAGAGAAGACTGAGAGTGGACATGATCAAGGTTTTCAAGTATCTAAAAGAGTGTTATGAATAGGGGGAATATAATTGTTTTCCTTGTCCTCTGCTGATAGGATGAAAAGCAATGGGCTTAAATTGCAACAAGGGAGATTTAGGTTGGAAATTAGAAAAAAAATTCCTAACTGTCAGGGTGGTTAAGCACTGGAATAAATTGCCTAGGGAGGCTGTGAAATCTCCATCATTGTAGCTATTTAAGAGTAGGTTGGATGGACATCTATCAGGAATGATCTAGATGGTACTTGGTCCTGCAGGGGACTGGACTCGATGACCTTTCGTGGTCTCTTTCAGTTCTAGTATTCTATGATTCTATGATAATATTGACCTCCTGTGATCTGGCAAATTCTCTGATTCAGCACTGGTCAGGTCCCAATGATGCCAGATTAGAGAGGTTCAACATGTAGTCTGTATGTCAGGAATGGTACTTGATCCTGCTGTGAGGGCAGAGGACTGGACTCAATGACCTCTCAAGGTCTCTTCAAGTTCTATGAGATAGGTATATCATTAAAGAAAACAGAGAGGGAAAATGCAACTGCAATCAAATGACTTAAAGGACCGTCAGGATCATCATATTTATTTGCGATATCACATTTTAACAATCTAGTAATGGAAATGTGCTGTTTATACTCAGTTTGGTGTGTGCTTGGACACTTATCTAAAAAAAATTGCTGACACAAAAGAAATGCTAAATAGATCAAAAAAGCACATGTTAAACTAATTGCAGTATAACAGACATTTGCTTAACTGAATTGTATAGTTGAATAAATAGAGGTTTCTATGGCAAATAAGTTGTGAGTTTTCATGCAATGATAAGCTACAATCATTTGTGTTATGTAGGTTGTTTTGTCATGATTTAAAACAGTAAAAGTTTCTGAAGACACTAAGGTTTCAAAACATCCATCAGTGATCCAACATAGCACAAATCTCAATTTTACCCATGGTGCTCAAAATAAAGAAAAAAATGCTGTGGCAAAATATAGCCTAACTGTAAATTCAAAAAGTGTCACAGTTCTGCAAGAAAGTACACCAGAAATCTGCCCTTTAACTTTAAAAAATAGAATGCTATTTTTAGGAAGGTGGAAAAATTTGAAATGCATTTTGACACATTGCTAAACCATGCGGTTTCAATATTGCTTATAGTGTCATTTCAGCCTCTAGCCATTACTAAGCTATGGAGTATTTTTTGAGAGCAATGCCTTTCTGGGGACAGTGATCCAGTGATGACAAACACAGTACAGACATATTTACTTTTAGATTGGAAGGAGATTGGCATAAGTCTGAAAGGATCCATCTGTCTTCCAAAATCTTCAGAGCAAATCTTTTATCCTGATGTGACATAGTATAAATCTTTGAGAAAGATTCCTTTGGCTTAAAATACATTTTCAAGAATAAATGGTCTGTTTGCCAAACAGTTATAACTTAGTGTGATGACCATAGACCAGGAGTGGTCAAATGCTGGCTCACGGTCTGGATCCAGTTCCAGTTCCCCAGGGTTAGCTCCTGGCCAGCCACTGATGCTATATTTATCTATATCTCCGCAGGTATGGGTGAGTTCAGCTCCTGTTGGCGGCAAATCACTGTTCCTGGCCAATGGAAGCTGCAGGAAGCAGTATCCCAGTGCACGCCACTTCCTACAGCTCCCATTAGCTGGGAAAGGTGATCTGTGAACAACAGGAGCTTCGAGCACCAGTACCTGTGAAGACAAAGGTAAATATACCAGAGGCAACCTCCAGAAGCTAACCCTTACGAACCACCACTGTTTTATTGCCCACCCCTGCCACAGACAAATTATAACCCCTCTTGTAGTGTTCACTAGACTTAAACTGTAAACAGGATTATACTTATGGTGAGGTGTTAAATATCAGTGATCAATTGTTCTCCTGTAGTCCCACCACAATATTTCCCAGGTAAGTCAAAACCATTTAAATCACATTTACAGAAACTAGTCCTATCTAGTATAGAAAACAATCATAGGAATCTGAGTTGAGACTGTGAACAGTTATTTTCATGATGAAAGAAGTAGTTCAGCTACTGTGGTACAAAACTGTCTGTAGATCAGGCTTCAGTACTCAACCCTACAAGGTACAAGTGCATTTCTGCAAGCTTAGGATACTTGGCAACTTACTGGATCAGTCCCTTGAAGAGCTGCAGAAAGGATCAGGTGTGTGCTTTACAGAAAACCCTGAAGCATTTCTTACTTTCACACAGGCCATATCTACACTACAGAAAAGATTAAAGCTGCTGCAGTCGATCTTCCAGGATTCACAGAAGCAGGTCTAGTGAAGACCCACTAAGTTGAACTGAGTGAGCGCTTCCATTGATGCTGATAGTATTGCTCCTATGATGAGTAATGGAAGTCAAAAGGAGAGTGTATTCCCGTTGACCACCTGCTGTGTGGATGGCACCAAAATTTGATTTAAGATACTTCAATTCCAGCTATGTAATAAACATGGCTGGAGTTGTGTGTCTTAATTTGAACTTATCCCCTAGTGTACACCTAGCCACAGACCCTAAGGAAGGTAAAACAAATTCAGAGATGTTCACAGTTAATAAACTTTGAAGTTGTACCCCTGTTTATGTCCAAAATTGACTGGCTTAGAGAAGAGCATGTCACTAACAGAGACTGGTGATAGGTTCCCTGAATTTAACTAATCAAATACTGAATAGAGACTTCAGGAGAAAAGTAGGGTATGTCTACTTTGAGGAGTAATATTAGTTCGAACCAAGGGGTTTGGTTTGAACAAACGCAGCTCGGAGCGCACTTTCACTTTTGAAACAGCTGGGTTTTGAAACAGCGCCTGGCTGAGATTATGCTAATGAAGCATGGGATATTTAAATCCCGGATTCATTTACTATTTTGAATGCCTACATTTGCATCCCTAGTTCTAACTAGGATGCAAGTGTAGACATACTCGTGGGGATTCAAAATATACATTAATAACCCATCTCAGAAATCAATATGGCCACTGGTGCTAGGATCCTTCTCTTATGAAAAGGGCCATGGTGGGTTTGATGGGTATATATTAGGCAATGTTTTAATACAGACTCATCAGTGTTACCTATTTAATCAATAACATGCTCTGAAACTCCCTGTGCTCCACTGGAACTCAGCCATACAAGTGCTTATCAGGCTTAATACCAAGGTAACAGTTTTTTCTTTTCTTAAGATTTGGCTTAAAAAAGCTGCTTAGTATCTTTCAGTGTTCTAGATCACAAGTATTCACTTGATTAAATATGATGAACAGCTTCTACTGATAGCATTTTTTAGACATCATCAAGATTATTTATGCACCTTGGTATCACAATAAATACAGTTTCTCTTGTAACAAAATTATGTTAAATGAAACCCCCCTCCCATTTTCCCCTCAGAAAAAGATAACCCTACCATCCTAAATTATTTTAATGTAAAGGGATATAGAATGGTAATCTAAAAGCATTCATGGGTAGTAGAAACAAGTGGCCACCTCACAGTGTCCCTAGCTGGCATTGGGCAGTCCTGATCACAGCCCTTCACTTCAGTCTCCCTTCTTGGATCCCCACATAAATAACATGTAGGATGTTTCCAGTCCAGTCACAACAGTCCTCTTTAGGGTTGATCTATTAACTTAATGTTCAGAAATAAAACCACAAATCTTCTCTCCAGCTGGGTTCAGCCCATACTCTCCTGGTCTGATCAGAGTCCTTCCTACCTTAGCCCTTCCTTTCTAGGGCAATTTCCTTTATCTCCGGGTCTTGCCATCAGGCACTTTTCTTACAGTCTCACTTACATCTCACACTTCCCCCCCAGCTGTACCTTCCTTCTCCTCTTTACAGGGCAATCTCTTGATTTCCCTCAAGTCAGGCTCAGTCTGTAACTGGAGTTGACTTGGTAAGCTAAGGAGTCTGGGACCCTGTCACAGGAGGCATTTGTGGATCCTGACCATTTCTCTTTATTTAGTAGAGTTGTAGCTTCAATGACTTCAGGTTTAATTTTAACAAAATTTTAGCAACAGATATTAATCTTAAAGAAAAAAGCCTAAAAATATACAAACAGTAGAATTTCAATTTTCACATATGCATGGGCAACATCAAATATGCTTTGATAATCAGGAGTTGAGGTAATAGAGTGCAGCAGACATGGAGTAAACAGAAAAAGGGGATGAGGGATTTCAGTAGAAGGGGAAGTTTGGTTGCTGAGATTAAAAAGATGGGTTGGTTAACTGGGATTTTATTGTACAAGAACATACAAGTTCCTTAATTTTAAGGATACTTTCTTGTTTAAATATGGCAATATGAATTAAAAACCTTACAAAACCAAGAGAAAATGGATGACATACCAATTAAAATGTACAGCATATTTTATTCACATCAAAGGAAAAATGTATTCCTGGAGTTGAAATCTGAATACGTGGCAGGGGAGAGCAGGGGGAATCAAAATAATAAAGACCTGTTCTCAGAATATAGCATGTAAAATATATATTTCTTTATTTGCTTTAAGTGTGCTGAGAGGATCACTTCAAAAAAATATGGAGTTTTATCATCCATCCTTCTATGATGACATGATTTCTACATGCTAAAGCAAGGAACTAAATGGAAAAAATCAACAACATGAAAAATTCTCAGAATATGTTAATATATTCCAGATTCCCCAACATGCTACAATAAGTCTCCATTTCTTTTCCAGTTAAGTCTCAAAGGTACTTGAAGTGTAAGAAATTGAAGCCAGAAGTGTCACTGAACTACTCATGTTTTAAAGAGATAAGTACTGTTCTAAAATAACTTGCTGCTAGACTCAGGATATTTTTAAGAATATCTTATCTATTTTAAAAGAAGCTGTGATGTTGTATGGAAAAGAAGATGACCATTAATATCTTTGTTGCTACCACTGTTGCTCAAGTGCATTAAATGAAAAGTATGTAATGTAAGGTGTCAATGGAAAGCTCTTAACCCACTAAGTATGATAATTATGTTAATATCCATGTATCATCTTTGTATCTGAAGTTATTAATATTTGTTATATCATCTTGAATATGTGTTTTGATTTTGGATGATACCCATAAGGTAGATTTACATCCAATCTAGCCAGCCCTGTCTTGATGAGCCATCCAGTACTGATGGGGCATTCAGGGGAATCATCCCTTCATTTAGCTCTTCCTGAAGACATCTCATACAACATGGAACCAATGTTTCCCCACTGTAATTCAGCAAAACATCTGGGCTACGTCTATACTGGCATGATTTTCCGGAAATGCTTAAAACGGAACAGTTT
>CM057846.1:26052832-26066953 GCA_030068395.1 Apalone spinifera
TAGACGGCGGGCTCGCAGGGCCGTGACCCCTCCGGGGGAGTGTTACGTGCTCGCGCCCAGACTATAAACCGTCACAGTGTGGCATGGGGCTGGCAAGGCTGTCATCATGCCATAAGCCCTTTTCCTGAAGCGTGCTGTTTTAAAAGCTCCACAGAAGAAGGGAAGCAATGGAGCTGGCAGGAGTGGTCAGAGCAGACACAAGTGCAGCTGTGAGAGGCCTCTGGAGGTCAATTATTTCAAAATAGCAGCAGCTGAGTGTCCACACTCACTCAATTTCAAAATAACAATTTCAAAATAAGCGTTATTCTTTGTGGAAAGTAGGAGTACAGATTTCAAAATAACCAGCACATTATGTCAAAATAACGGGCTTGGTAGTGTGGATGCCTGCTTGTTATTTTAAAATAAGGCCCTCCTTTCTTGGCACACAGAGCCAATGTACAGAGAGAGAGAGAGAGAGAGAGAGAGAGAGATGATTGTGTGTGTCTTCCTAAACATCACGCTTGCCTCATAGAAACACTGATGCTTATACAATGATCATGGTGAACTCTTCCCCAGAATCTCTCTACATTAGGCTGATTAAACAGATAGGTAAGCTCTCCAAGGTCTTTTCTTCATTGACTTCAATGCAAATAATTCTCGTTTACACTAATGGTTTCAACCCAGCTGTGGTTTCAACCAGGACAACTGGCATGACTATGGGCCTGTGCTCTGCTTTCTCATGAGCAGGTAACCAGCCAATTCTGCAGTGGGGATACAGGCTAAATCAGTCATGTACCAACAGTCTTCCAATTCCTTCCCACAATTCCTTGTATGCACAGAAGGATAGAGAAGCTGCCAGCTTCCATTATATTCTCCAGACAGTTTAGAAGTGGAGTCATACAGGTTTGTTTGAATGTGGGTAGCTACTCACTAGCTACCAATGTCTTTGAAGAGCAGAAGAGATGCAACGGCACTTTGTTATGCAGGGACAGCTCAAACTGATCTGCTAGAATTGGTCATTCTCAATAAGCAAGTTCAGCCCATGCCAAAAACATTTCTCCAAAAAATTTAAACAGGATGCAATATAGTCCCAGGTCAAGGAAATTGCTTCCAAAGAAGATGCTTGAAAAAAAATGCATTACATAATGTGACACTCCTCATCTGGGGGTTGGCTGATCAGGTAGTGTTGCCTGGTAGTCAGAGCAAAGGCTCATGATGTGCAGGGGATCATTAAGCAAGCCCAGGTCCTCACACTAAGCTCCAGTGTAGGGCCCTTTGAGGGCTATCAGTCATCTGAAAGTCAAGGCTGCTTAAGGCAGCCCTTTCTGGGCCACTTCCTATCTCCACCCTCCATCTGATTATCCCTAAGTCAGTGTTCAGTTTAAGTTCCATTCACCATAAGTATCTTCTGATGGCAGTGTTCAGCATGGTAGCTCTCTGCCTCAGATGGCAACTGCCTCCTCCGGCAGCGTGTCCTAGCTTTCTGGGCCTGCTCAGCCCAAGGGCTTTCCTTTAGAGTGGGAGTCCAAACAAAGAATAATGTTCATAGTGACTTGTTCATATGAGGGGGAATGAGTAATACTAACCCCCTCAAATTATCTCTGAGACCCCTTAGGGAAGGGCCTTTGGGTGACTGACTTAGTGCAGATGTTCTCAACCTGCAACTTGTGGGCCTATGTGACATCCTCATGGTCATACAGGCATGCAGATAAAGGTGAAAGGTAGAGAGAGAGAGAGAGAGGATGCGGCACAGCTAACACACAGAGAGCTGAATATGCAGCCCACAATGATAAATAGATTGAGAATCAGCCTTAGGGAAAGATTTCTGCCTTCCCTCTGCTCTCCTCTGCTAGAGCTGTAGGTTGTAGGCCTGCTTTCTTCCCTGGCACTGCACCAAATGAGCCACTCCCCTGTCTTTTAATTCCTCCTTCAGCAAGATCATTCTACAGGTGTGGCAGACCAGGGCTGGCTAGACTCAGATTAGTTCCTCAAGACCTTGTTGCCCAGTGTGAGATTTGTGCACCCTATCACATATAATTATAAGAGCCGAGAGGTTTGTGCAATCCCCAAAGTGAATAAATCTGTGTTTATATTAAACCTTATCAATAGTGGTCACAAACATTAAATCTGTATATTATAAGTCCAATTACTTAAACTATTAAGCTGTTTGGGAAAAGGAACATTATTTTTAGTATGTCTGTGTCTATGTGTGGCTGTACAAGGCCTAGAGAAATGAAGTCCTTAATCCAGACTGAGAAATACCTAGGCTACGTCTACACTATGGAGTTTTTCTGGGATACTGGAGTTAACTCCACCATGTCCAAGGAATGTGTCTGCTCTTCTGAAATTTTTTCGGAAGCCCTGTAAACCTCATTTTATGAGGAAGAAGGGCTCTTTCTAAAGAGGAGGTTTTTCCAAAATGTGGCCCAGTGTAGACAGGGCAAATTTTGGGAAAGCCTCTTCAGGAAAAAGAATCGGAAAAAGGTACTCAAATTGCGGAGTGCAATTTGCGTACCTTTTTCTGAAAAAAAGTGTAGTGTAGACATAGCCCTAAAGACTTCAATCTCAATGAATAATAAATAAACCTTACTGTGTCCAATCACACTGAAAAGATTGTAAACTTAGTCATTTCTATTGCATGGTATTTCAGTACCACATATTTCCAGCATGCTGGGTCCAGAAGCAAGGGTTTGGCAAATAAGGAAAAGAAACATGAACTCAGTACTTCAGAGCTTTCTAAAATATTTGCTTCATTTTTACAGATTAGTAGAAATTTGTGTGGAGAGGATAGTCTTAAATGTTCACTGACTGGCAATTTACCAACTGGCAATTCTGAGTACCCTACAGCAGAGTACCCTGCAGCACTATCATTAAGTTGTGCAGGATGTTTGCTGACATTTTCTCTGATGGTGTAAGTACTCTTTCCAAAGCCCTGTGTGCCTTGAATGACAACTCCCATCCTGAAAATGTAAGCATCTTTAGTATCTCCCAGAGTTCTGCATGTTAAAAATAAGGTCACAGACTCATGAGGTTAAGATCATTAAAGCACATTGCATTTTTCAAAGGTGGCTTTTCATTTGTATGTGGTTAAGACATCCCAGGACAAAATACTAAGGTATATAGATTATATATTCCTCTATTAATAATCATTTTTGGATATTAACTATCTTTTAGGCAAAAAGTTCCTGTACATCTGTGTGCTACGAAAAATTTCTACATGTTGTTACTATGAATTTTGTATAAAATGTCAGAACTTTTTCATTCTGGAAAAGAATCTATAAAGCTGATATATGAGAAGCTGTGTCCTAAAGGCAATAAGCTTCCTTGGGGACAGAGTGATGTGGATGCAGAGATAAGAGCTCTTCCCTAGAGGCAGTGCTTGTTTTTGCAGGCAAAGCAAAGTTTAGAATTTAATCATGGAGGCTAAATTACATCATGGCAATGAAGAGGATTCCACCAAGAAGGCAGTTCCTGCATCACAGGCAAAGTTAATACCTGGAATTCCACTCTAAAACAAAGCTACAACACATCACTATACAGATAATTATATCTCAAAAAAATACTTTTAGGAACTTGTCTATTTTAAAGCATTATCAGAACACTCTTATTCTGTAAAAAATATTATATTGGATACTTAGTATCTAAAACAATTCAGTTAGCAGAGTTAAACCATTAGCAAAACATATTATCATTCCATATCAGTTCAGATATATACTGCATTCTTGCCGCATCTGTAATTACCATGCTAGGAATCCTTTGCTGCCAAACAGTGTTCTATAGTTGTGATGTTAAGTATTCTGCCTAGGAAAAAAGTCTTTACTTTGGGGGAAAAAACCTATGTTATTGATGCCTGTGAATTCTACCTTAGAGACAAAGAAATGTGTATTTCTACAACAATGAAGATTAGGTCAAGAAATCACATTCTCCTTGGTAAATAAAGCTATTTAATATTAAGTTAAAAATTCTATCCAGGAAACAATTATATCAATGACATGATGAAAGACAGAATTAAATCTCCCCACTGAAGAGAACTATTTGGAAAGCCAAACTGCATCCATACCTTCCTATGAAAGTTGCCCTGGAATGGATCCTACATCATTATAATAATAGAATTTCAGCCCTGGAGGTAAAAATATATCATTGTGATGGTTTCAGTTTTGCTATGGAGGCAGTGCAACCAAGTATTCTTGTACTCCACCTCATATGCAATTCACAATTTCCCTTATCTAGCTCCAATAATAGCAGCGTAAGTTGAGGTTGAAAGCTGAAATACAAAAGGACACAGTTATAATACTGAGTAATCACTGATAATGTAAACAATATTTATCTGAAGTACATAATTAAAAGGTATGTTGAAATATGTTCAATTTCAGTTAAGCATTAATTACCAACATAACTCTTCAGGCCTCAGTAGGTCCTTTAAAGCAAAGTTATTAAATCTTTCATGCTATCTCTTTGGAGAAATCAAAAGAATGAAATTAATTTTTCACTACATTTATCAAAGGAAACAGTGTAGAAGTACAGATGATTATTAAAACTGCTGTTTCACTTAAGCTAGCTACATGTCTAAGAAGCTTAGTTGGAAACATGCTATGAAAAATGTGATTGGTGCCTACTAATTGCATTTCCAGAAATCAAGTGTTACAGCACCCAAAACAGACTGTGATAGAACTCCAGGGGGTAGCCGAGTTAGACTGTACAGGATAAACTTAAAAAACAAAAACTGGTCTGATAGCACTTTATAGACTAACAAAACATGTGGATGGTATCATTGGCTTTTGTGGGCACATCCCACTTCTTCAGATGACCGGAGTTTTGAGTTTAGGATGTGCTGACCCAAAATAAATAGCAGAGAAGGGGGAAGAAAAAAAAGGGGGATGGGAAACATGGAGCAATGTTTATGAAAAAATCAAAGGGAAAAACAGGAAGGCAGAAGGGTCATCAGTAAACACCTGAAGATTGGCCAGTTAAAACGAAGCAGATAAGGATCAAAGACAATAGATGGGGTGGGGGATACTAACAAAGCAATCTACAAAAAGAGCTGTTTGCACCTTCATTGAATGTTAGGTTGGGAATGGCCCAGCCACCCCTCATCCGGACTGAGACTATTAGCATGAGAATTGAGCTTGCAGATGAACTGTAATTCCAACACTTCTCTGTGTATTTGGCTAGTAGAGTTTGTGATAAGACAGCCACTTGGAGATCTTTCAAAGAGTGATTACGTAGATTGAAGTGCTGTCCAACAGGTTTGTGTATGTTCCCTTTACGTATATCTGATTTATGTCCATTGATTCTTTCTCATGGGGACTGTCTAGTCTGTCCAATATACATAGCAGTGGGGCATTGCTGGCATTTGATGACATAGATCAAATTACTGGCTGTGCAGTTGAATGATCCCTTGATTTGGTAGCTTATGTTGTTGGCTCCAGTGATGAATTCGCTTGTATAGATATGTGAGCAGAGTTGGCACCGCTGCTGATTGCAGGGTTTTTTGGTATTCCTTAGTGGGGTCATAGAGAAGAGGCTTGTAGAATCTGGTATTGGTGATTTATCTGTTTGCCTCCTGTTCACAGTCTGTCTTGTTCATGATGACTACAGCGCCTCCTTTGTCCTCCTCTTTGATTATGATGTTAGGATTGTTTTTGAGGCTGTGCATAGCATTGCATTCTGCATGGCTGAGGTTGTGTGTTATATGTTGTTGTTTGCTGATAATGTCAGCTCAAGCACGTTTGAGGAAACAGTCAATTTAGAAATCAAGACTTTTGTTACAGCCATTAGTGAGGGTCCACATGAAGGCCCTTCTCTTGTGGGATTGGCGGCGGGGGAGCAGTAAGGTCAGTGTGTTTTACATCAGCGTGTTGGAAATATTCCTTCAAGCAGAGGCGGCAAAATGAGCATGAGGCTTTTCTCTGTTGAGTGGATTAGTCTTCTTTATTATGTCTAAGGCTACGTCTACACGGCACGGCTATTTCAGGATACTGGAAATATACCCGATTTAACTACCCTGCTTCTATACAATATGCCTGTTATTTCAAAATATTTTTTGAAATAATGGGTGAACTATTAACTGTCATTTCACGAGGGTTAAGGGATGTCTCAAAATGGTGCATTATTTCAAAATTTGGTGCTATGTAGAATGCTCCTAGAGTGGATACAGTTTATTCAAGCACAGCTTGTGCTTTTGCCCCATAGTTTATTCCATGTCCTCCAAGAAAAATAAGCTATATGGACCAAAGCCTAGTTTTGCCATTTTAACTGCATATATACTAGGTACTTTTGCTGGAACAGCTATGTTGGTCACAAATCATACCTTGTACCAATATAACAGCTATGCTGGTAAAATTTTATAGTGGAGACCTGCCTTCAGTGCTCTGCAACAATGTCTTTGCACCGTTGGAAAATTCCTGAAGCCAGAGAGTATATCCATGTGTAAACAGGGAGTGAAGGAAAAGAAGAGGCATTCTTTTCAAGCTCCTTTGCAGATACTGTGTATTCCCTGCAGCTGTCAATCACAGTCATCTATCCTAAGAGCTAGATTCTCTTTAGCCTTTGTGCAAAAGAGAGTGAGAGGGAGTGATCAAAGATGTTGGATTACGGTCAGAAATAAATACAGGAGATAGCACAGGAACTGCTTCCTTTGTGCATCCCTACAGAGAAAACCATCCCAATGAATGTTCAGATCTTTGCTTTGTGCTGTTCTTCACATGGGGACACTCTGGAATGCTGTGGGCAGATGAAAGCAGCACACTAAGGAACTTGCAAAAGGACCGTAGCTTTGTCAAGCTCCTCCTGGGACAATGCAGCTCCATAACATAGAGAGCTATGCTTCAATGGCACCATTTATTTCCAAACATGACAAAGATGTGGATAAGCATAGTGACGTTATGGTATGAATGAAACAGGCAGGCTCACTGTGTAAGTTACCCTCAGCTGCAACAATCACTGTGTAGGAAACATTATGGAATCCTGCAAAATCTCATATGGGACACCCATAGTGAAAAATGCCAAGTGTTCGGCTACATCTCCACTGTAGCTTTCTTGTGGAAAAGCTTATGCAAATGAAGTTCAGTGTGGAATATCGCCATGCTTTATTTGCATAATTAATGAGCAGCCATTTTGGTGCATGGGGCTTTTGCGCAAAAAAGAGCCGAGTAGACGGTTCCTTTTTGCGCAAAAACTCCCTCTTGCGCAAGAGCCGTTCTTCCTCATTTTTTGGAAGAATGGCTCTTGCACAAGAGGGGGTGGGGAGGCTGTCTTTGTAATGTGTAAGATAATTATCATCTCTATTAAGGCCCATTCGCAATGTGTCAAATTTTAGCATAAATAAAAGTTCTGAGGTCTCCCTCTGTAATCTGGTGTTAAAGTCTCTTTGTTGTAAGATGCATGTTGTCAGGTCTTTAAGAGACTAACCAATTTGATTGAAATGCTGGCTGACAGGTTTCTGTGTGTGGAGATTTCTGATGTCTGATCTGTGAGCATTAATTCTTTGGAGAAGTGACTGTCCAGTTTGTCCAATATACATGGCAGAGGGGCATTGTTGGCACATGATGGCATATATCACATTGCTGGAGGTACAGGAATCTGAGTCTGATATCACCAGTTATACACTCAGAAGTCAGGAAATGCAAAATTTAAAATGCACACCCAATCTTAACACTGCTGCAGAATGCCAAGCATTATAAAGTTTCTTCATTACATGACCACGTACATTTTTCTTTCTCAGCTGATATATTTTTTCTACAAACTTAGATACATATATAGTATCTTGTATTTAGTGTATATCAGTCCAAAATATATTCTTTGGCTCAGACGTTTCTACCATTTAGAAGTTATCTTCTCTTTCTAACATGAACTTTTTAGGGTCTCTTGCCCTATGTACCCTGAAAACCTAGGCTATTATAGGCATTAATGGTCTATAGATTCAGTATTAAAATGTCACACTGCAGTCTGCCTGGGTAAGGGGCAATGAATAGCTGTTCTGCCATTTGAGCAGACTGGGGAGGAAAGTTGGCTCTGAGCCACAGTTCTCTTCCTGTCTCCCATGAACCACCTCCCACCCACACATTAAAAAAATATCGTAGAATTGATTAGTGAAGTGATCTGAGATCAATGTATGAATCCTAAGTGTAATTAGTTACTGTTAAAGAAGAGTTGGAGAATACAGATAATTATGAAGGCCAGTATTGTAGTGCTATTGTGAGGTACATATTGCAGCCTTCTTTAAGAGTGCACTTGACACTTGACACCTTTCAGTTCTTGACTTATAAGTGTTCTCAATTCTCTCAAGTTTTTAAAAAAATCTACAGTACAGTCCATACACTGATATTCTAAAAAGGCAGTTTCCATTCTAAACTTCCAACCCTCAGCTGTTTGGTCTGCAGGACTTCCATTACAAAAAAGGTTTTGTTTATTTCCCAAAGAGAGAAGCGTATTTTTATTTTCTCTACTCAGTGTAAAATAAGTGTTTCTTCATATACTTTCCAAAAGCATATCTTTAAAAAGAAACTGAGCTTGAAAAATTTTAGACAGAAAGATGAAGTTTTCAGAAAAGTATGAGTGATTAAATATGGGATTTTAACTAACACTTTTTTTTTCCTTAATGATATTCACAAGTGCTACAGTCATGCACGACAATTGCAAGGCTGAAAAGATGTATGATTAACATAATAAGCCCATTTGCAGGCTATCTATTTCATGATGGGTAAGAAAATATTAAGTTTCACATAGACAAGAGTGTCTTGCCAATGCAGTACTTTAGTCACATATTGTCATAAAAGTTTTCTGAAGAGCAGAATCTTAGGCAAGAATAATAGAGATAATTTTAAAATAAAGAAAGTAGATGGATTATACTCTTGACCTCTATTCATAAAATTATGGTATCCCTAGGATAGTCTATTAGGATTATTTGTGACAGTGCTTCTTAAGAAACAAAACAGCAGCAGTTTAGCTTTTGCTAGAACAAAATGGTTCCCATTTTAAATGCAAAGCAAAAATACTGTTGTAGCATTGACAAAAGACACTCTGCTCTCCAGTGGCCCGATATTAAACTGCTGCATAATAAATAACCAGTCTGACAAAGAAGATTATATACCGATAAAGCTGCTTAACATGAAGCACAGTGCATGTTAAGCTGAATAATCTATTCTGATCTCCATAAACTTTGAACTTTATCATACTTGTTAAAAAATTCAATATTTGCTTTACCTTGCACAAGCAAATCTCACATAAACCTTAGAACAGGAGTCTAACTTTCTTTCTGAATGGGTTTTTGAAAATTGGATGAGGGGGAATGCCAGCAGGAAGGTAAGCAGGAAAGACAAAGGACTAGTGATCCAATTTCAGTGAAAAGCATCATTTCCTATTTATTATTTCCTTCTCCTATTTTCCAAGAATCAGAATAGCAAACATTTTCTTTTTTGAGGTCACCAATATTTTGGAGAATAATTTTTTCATTTCTCTTCCTCCCAGCTACATGCACATACTGTACTGAGAAGCAACCACACAGATGTTGATCAATGATTGTACAGCATTGCACATCTCTTATTGGCTATGTCAACTCTGGTCAGAATTTCTTCTTCTTTCAGCATTCATTATATCCTAGTCTGATAAAAACCTTCTTTTGGCTTGGAGCTTCTTTAGCTTGGCAATAAATCACATATTACATGACCCTGCAAAGACCTGCTTGCAGTTTGTCAATTCCTGGAACTCTGAACTAAACCTGTAGGACAGAAATTCTCAGCCTTTGGCCTGTGAACCTCTTGGAATCAGCACATGAAGGAATCCAAGAAAGGTTGTTGTTACCATAGAACAATGGTTTGCAACCTGTGATACCTGGACCCTGGGAATCCTGGCCAATGGGAGTGAGAGGGGAGGAGTCTGCAAGCCAGTCCAGGGAACAGAGCTTCCCTGGACTGCTGTTCTGGTGCAGATCCGCTTCCTCCCCTACACCAGGCAGAACCCACAAGTCAGATGCAGCCTGCGGTTTACCTTGATCTGGCCTGCAAGGCTTGTGTCTCCTTCCCTTCAGCAGTGAGGAGCCCTGAGCCTCACATACCAGATCAAGGCAAGCCATAGGCAAGATCCAGCCCAAAGGCCGTAGGTTCCCTATCCCAGCTTTAGAGCCTCCACGTCCACTCATCTTACTTCTTGTTCAGCCCATTTCTCAGGCAAATTGGTGTGCACTTCCAAGAGATAATGGTGCATGCTTCTGGTTTACAATGTCACCTGAAAGTAAGAAGAGGAATTTGTATGGCACTGTTGTAGCTAACATCACAAGATATTTACATGCCAGATGCATTCAAGAATAATATGTTCCTTCATTCTTCAACCACCATTCCAGAGGACATGCATCCACACTGAAGGCGGATTCTGCTTAATAACGATCCATGCTCATTTTCATCATCTGAGCCAGATGCTACTAGCAAAACATTGATTTACTTTTCTGGTGGTTTGGTTTCTGGAGTTTCTGCATTGGAATGTTGCTCTTTCTAGACACCTGAATGCATGCTCCACATCTTGTCCCTTTCGGATTTTGAAAGGCACTTCAGATTCTCAGACCTTAAGTTGAGTGCTGTAGCTATCTTTAGAAATCTCACATTGATACCTTCTTTATATGTTCTACATTTTGATAATTTTACAATGAAAGTGTTCTTGAAACATGTACTGGGTCATCATCTGCTGTAACATGAAATATCTGGCAAAATGCAGGTAAAACAGAACACTGTACAATTTGTATTGTGTCTTGTAACTGAAACATGCTAAACAGCATGATTAAAATTGATTAGTCATGATTATTTTTTTTAATTGCTTGAAAGCCCTAGTTTATGCTCTTTGCCAGAAGTTGGAACATCACTCTTTTTCCCAAGGGATAGCACTCATTGTGTCTCAGACAGTATGAGGAATCAGCTTTAGTAGCAGTCTCAGATGTCACAAAAAAGAACCAAGGACCCAGCCTACACAAGGAGAGGAGAGTAGCCACTCTAAGCAGCAAGCTCTAGGGATCCGGTTTGAGTCACACCTTGGGGACAGCCTATAGTTAAAAGTTGTGAGAGGCAGGACAGTTTGTGGGAAGCAACTGGTGCTTACACCTGGTACATGTATCTTTGCAGTTAGATGTGAAACTTTCATATATTCCTTTCTTACAGTGTAAACAGGAAAGTCCCCTCCAGTCATCATAAGATAATGTTTATTTTAAATATTTACCACATATGTGTTAAATATTTACCACATATGTGTTACAGACCAAAAATTAGCGGTAATGCAACATTAAGTGTTTAAGATCTCATGACTTAGGAAAATGCAAAGATGGACTGCAGTACTAGACTGAAAATGGCAATGCTCAATAAATCAGCTTCCTGTGTTTATTCAGGGCCAGCTCTGCTTCATGTAACCATTAAAAAATGTAATTTCGGTATACATAATGTAACTCTGCAGGTATGTCTACACTAGCCCCCTAGTTTGAACTAGGGAGGCTAATGAGGGTGACCAAAATTGCAAATGAAGCGTGGGATTTAAATATCCCATGCTTCATTAGCATGTTCCTGGGCGGTCACCATTTTGGAAATTGACTAGCTCAGAAGAACTGCCCATGTCTACACATGGCAGAGAAGGGCGATTCCGAAATAAACCCCTTACTTCGAACCTCATTCTATGAAGAATGCAGAATTTGATTGACACCAATGCAGAATTTGGCTTGCAGACCAGTTTTTTATTGTGAAGAAGCTTGAACCAGAAGACCTTAGTCTGAATCTGCAGGGCTGACAAATAAAAATGAACACGTTTTCTTCAGCTTCATCTATTATTTGTGTAAAACTCCCTCTTTTTTAAGCATAACTCTTTATTTAGATTGAATAAAAAGAGATACTATGTGACCTGTACAAATGATTTAAAACAAAAATTAAAACCTAAAAGAACAAGAGGGAAGTAATATTTAAATGGCCTTTACTAAATGAATGCACAAGAGAAAATAGTTCAGGTTTAGAGAAAATGAAGTTTAGAGAAAAAAAATCAAGTTTTGCAAATACAAAAGAGATTCATAGCTTAGTTCGGAATTTAAAATTATAGCACCACATTCAAAGTTTATCAAAGCTTCAGCCTTCCCTCTTGGTGTGCTGCCTATGAAACATGAAGTATAGCTGAAATGTTCCAATATTTTTCAAATTTGCAGACTGTAAACCAAAAATGCCATTGAGGTATGTTACTGTTAGGTTATTCTCTCTAAGTCTTGGATGAACTTTTATCTGCCCACAAAATGTTATATCCTTTATATTGTTAATGCAACACATGTAGCTCTAGCAACATTTGTGATAAGGAAAGAAAAACAGTCAGGCTGACTTAGTGTTCACATTCAGTTGATGAACAGTAGCAAGGAATTGATATTTCCAAAAATGTCTTGATTGTTCTGCAATATTGCACAGGATTTAATACATCTCAGTAAGGAGATAGCTTTATTCAATGATGGACTTCATGAACAAAGATTGTGTGTTACACAAAACTAATGTGTGAGTTTTATTAGTATTTTTTCCCACATCAAGGGAGTCCATGTTGTACACCCAGCGGGCACACTAAGATCATTAAGCGTGTGTTAGTTGCTATGCTTAACTATACCCCACCAGTAGTTGGCACCACTTTTATCGTATGTCACCATCTTATTTGTACTATCATACGTTAAGGCTCAAGTGTTCAGAAATCAAAAGATTTAATGCAAATACTTTGTAGTCATAGCTTTTTTGTAAACAGGCATTGCATTATTTACACCAGTGACATCACTAAAAGCCGTGGATTTAACAGAGACACATCCTGCTGCCTCCGTTGTCCTATGTCTGCTATCCCTGCATCTGTTTATAACTGCAGAGGTTTTACATTGCCCACATCATTTTAAGTTTTTTCCTATGATACGTGTGAACTCGTTATGCTTAACAATCTTGTCTCCTCTTGTATTTAGCTAGGGGAAGCCATTATTTGGGGGATGCTGTGGCTTAGCCTAGCTTTGGTTGCTCAGGGGAAGACTCTGACTGCTTCACTGTGGTTACTGTTCAAAATTCAAAGTGTTTAAGAAGAGATGACTAGAGTGCTAGCTACTATTGATGTGGACATAGCTGAGTCTGGGATGCAGATTGAGGACTGTGCTCTAGGATGCATCCCTCTAGTTATATCCCTCCTGGCTGAGTTGCCTTGGTTTGGACTCTATGCATCTCTATGCCAGAGTGTCCCCTTCACACTCAGGCAATGGGAGCTCTTAACTGGCATCCATTGGAAACCGATGCATCCAGAACCTCCCAGATAGAGGGGGAGATTGAAAAGCTCTGTACTGTAACAGACTGGGGTTCTGATCTGTTTCCCCGTGAGTCTACAAATCTTTCTGGTCCCGAATTATTGTATTCTTGGAAGTGAATTCAAATAGCAAGGAACTAGTTTTTTGAGCTACTATACAGAGAAGACTAGTGTCTCCTTGAGTACATGTGAGAAGGTGCAAGGAGCAAGAAAGATGCTTGAGCTAGCCCAGAGGTTACTCTCTCGGTTCCTCTGGGAGCATGGATTGTGCTAGAGGACACATGGAGATTGTGTCTCATCTAGTATCCTCTGTACCCTCCTATGACTCCCAGAGTTCATCTGAGAGATAGGAATCCAAAACTGTCCCCATCACTGGTCAGTTGGTTGTGTAAACAATTTGCTCCTTAGTTTTTAGCCCTTGACTTGGAGGATGGCTGTAAACTAAACTTTAAAAATTTTCCTAAACTAAACAAGATTGCCATTTAGATTAAACATGGGAAATGAGACCTGTAATATAACAATAGGAATCTCAAAATGACTTGTGTTGTCCCCCTTTTGTACAATTCCCCAGACCAGCCCTTGGATTTAGAATTGAGCCATCTTTCTGGTTTGGTCAGTCCACAGCCATTGTGAGTCACCTTCAGTATCTTCAGGACATGTTTCTGGTAGTTCTCGCCTTCAGTCACTTTGACTGCTTTGCCTGTGTGGTGGCCCTTCTTAATTCTCTCAATTACACAAGAATAATGAGATAATCTCTCCTAGTTTTTGCTGGGATAGTTAGTTTTTCATATTTTGTCAAAAAAAATAACTGTCTCTTACTTAAGCGGCGAGGGGTCCTGTGGCACCTTATAGACTAACCGAAGTGTTTGG